>SJYA01002905.1:1256090-1297577 GCA_006410615.1 Neotragus moschatus | reverse complement strand
ATGCTTTTGAACTGTGGTGCTGGAGAAGACTCTTGAGAGTCCCTTGGACTGCAAGGAGATCCAGCCAGGCCATCCTAAAGGAGATCAGTCCTCCTGGGTATTCATTGGAGGGACTGATGTTGAAGTTGAAACTCCAACACTTTAGCCACCTGATGCGAAGAGCTGACTCATTGGAAAAGACCCTGATGCTGGGAAAGATTGAAGGCAGGAGGAGAAGGGGACGACAGAGGATGAGATGGTTGGATGGCATCACCGACTCAATGGACATGAGTTTGGGTAAACTCCGGGAGTTGGTGATGGATAGGGAGGCCTGGCATGCTGCGGTCCATAGGGTCGCAAAGAGTCAGGCACGACTGAACAACTGAACTGAACTGAGCTAGGCTTCCCTGGTGGCCCCAATGGTAAAGAATCTGCCTGCAATGCAGGAGACCCAGGTTTGAGAAGATCCCCTGGAGAAGGGCATGGCAACCCACTCCAGTATTCTTGCTTGGAGAATTCCATGGACTATGGAGCCTGGTGAGCTACAGTCCATGGGGTCACACAGAGATGGACATGACTGAGGGACAAGCACTTATACCCTTAGCACCACGCTAGATGCAGTGAGGGCTACAGAAGGCCTGTAAGACACGATTTCTGTTCTGCAGGGGTTTACAGCAGTAACAATGGGTGACAGCCCAGCATTTTGAAATTACAAAGTACTCTTGAATATATTTTCTTACTGTGAGTCTGATAACCGCACACCTGGAGGTATGGAGTACTGGGGACCCACAGAAGCAGAGCAGTGGTAAAGGATCCACATGTTCTCTCTATCCAGCCGCCAACCCCCCTCCTCCTTTCTCACAGTGCTTTCCGTCTCCTGGAATGGGCACCCCAGGATGGAGAGTGGGTGGGAAGCAGAGCCCTCCGTTCTCCCCACCAGGAGTTTGAGGCAGTCCCTGAGGGCGCCCGCCCGGTGCTCAGGGCCAGGGGGCACATCAGGGCAGATAAGCTTGTCGTTCAGGGCGCTGGATGTTTGGGTTGAGATTTTGGGTGACAGAGAACCCAGGGGTTTGCGCTTCATCGTCTTGTGCTTATCAAGCTCCCTAAATAAACCTTCATGCTTGAAGATCTTTCAGGTTCCAAGGAACAGGGTGATGCAGTGTCTTCCTCAGCTGATAGTAAGGTAGAGAGGTGAGTTGGGCATGGCTGGGGAGAAGTTAGTGTAAGGCTAGAGTGTGAGGAGTACAGAGACATTTGGCCGGGTCCCAGGAGGCCAGGGCCATCAGGGAGAACACTCCAGGAGTTCTGTGTCTGATGCGGGCTCCCCGGACAGTAGTAGCGGTAAATAATCATAACCAGAGCCACCAACGGTTACTGAGAACTTACTGCATTCTAGCTTCTGTGCTAAGAGCTGTGTCTTCATTACTCTTTTCTTTTGTTTCTTTTTAAAGTTTCATTTTTTGAATGGATAAGAGTCACAGCTCAGGAAAGCATACATGGATATTTTTGTCTCCTGGACAACAGTGCTATTAATGGTTTTGGTATATTGTTTCAGAGATATTTTATGCATACATAAGCAGATATCTATATTTATTCTTTACCCTTATCTTGTTTCTTTTTTAAAAAGCAAACAGAAGCACTCTGCACACCTGTTTCATATCCAGCATTTTCACTTAATATATTAATAACTTGTGGTTCTTTCCAGGTCAGAAATAAAAGAACCCATTTATTTTCGTTTGTTTTCAGGAAGATAGCATTATATCCTGTTGTTTGGAGTAATATAATGTGTTTAGTCCTCTGTTAAAAGCCATTGAAATTGCTTCCATTTGTTTGCACATGTGGATTCTGCTGCAGTGAAAAACCTTGCATATAAGTCATTTTGCATCATAAATAAACCTATGGAATACATTCCAAGAAGTGTAACCGACCTAGCAAGGGGTATATGCATTTTTAATTTTGGTAGATGATGCCCACATGTCAGGACATGGTCATCACATCTATTTATATGTCCTGCAGCCCAGCATCTATTCCCTATAGCACAGTGGGTTATCCAACTTTTGTATTGTTGTCGATGAGCTAGGTAAAAACTGATATTTTTATGTAGTTACAGTCAACATTTCTCTTATTATGAATGAGAACCTTTTTTTATGTGTTTGGTCATTTATTGTTTGGATGTATATATGTTTTTTTCTGTTTTGGGTTGTCTCTTTGACTTTGGTTTCTAGATGTCTGTATTTACGAGAGGAGGAGAGGTTAACTTTTTGTCTGTGAGGTGAGTAACTGATAGTTCCCCTGTTTGTCCCCTGGTTTTTTCATTTTGTGTCAGTGGCTGTGCCATACTGACAAAAAAATTTTTTTTGGACATAATTTATCACCCTTTTGTGTTTTACCAGAAGGGTCTCTCCGTTGTGCAGTAGACTGCATACTTTTCTTTCCAGGACTTCTGTGGCTTTATGTTCATGTTTCCATCTTTGATCCTTTATAGCTTATTTTGGTATAAAATGTGGGTACATGTACTGCTCTATGTATTTCTGATGGCTACTCTAAGTACCGTTTATTGAAAACCTGTCTTTTCTCACTGATTTGAGCTGCTTCATTTATTATATGCCATTGCTTCATTTAACTGTTAATGACAGTCTTTTGAAATTAGTCTTGGTCTCCATGGTACAGATGAGGAAACTGTGGCTCAGCAAGGCTGTGTTACATCTCGAAGTGGAGTTGGCAGAGTTTGAGCCCAAGGGGTATTGGGCTGTATTGTTTGAAACAGCAGTTCTGGAAGTTTCTTTCTCAGGGATGTGTGCCTCTGCCTGACCCCAGAGCCTTCATGTTATTGTGGCTCTCCACTTGTCTGCCACTATCTGCAGAAGTCCTCTTCCTCCATCTCTTGGGCTCAGATGCTTCAAAAGGGAGACTGGTTGCATCAGCATCCACTGTAGCACCCTTGTTGGTCAGGGTGCCGGGGCCAGACTGCCTCCCAGGCCATGAGCAGCTGGCCGTTTGTAGATCCACTGCCCACTCCAGTGATGGCCACAGCCAAGGTATATAGTGTCAGCCACCTGCAGAACAGGAGGGTCCTCCAGATGGAGGCTGCCCAGAGTGGAGCACTCTGATGGCTGAGTGAGTGTGAGCAATGTGCAGCCTGCTTGGCTGAATTAAGTCTTATATCCTCTGTACAAATCGGGACTCTTTGGGTTATAAGTAACAGAAACCCAACATGAATTAACTGACTCCAAAGGGGAAGTTTCTCTTCTAATCAAGCCATGGAGAAAGCTGTGATCTTAATGGCCTGGGGTGCTTGGATCATCAAGTGTCAGTCTCTCTTCCCTCCCCGTGTCTCTCCTTCTCTTTCTGCCACCCCATCATTCCAGACGAGGAGGTTCTGAGCTGACAACATTACAGTTCATGAATTTCAGAGAAAGAGTCTGATTGGCTGCATGTAGGTGCACGTATCTTCCGTGGAATGATCACTCTGGCCAGGGAAGGGAGGCTCGGGTATATGACTGGCCCAGTCTGGCTGAGTGGCCTGGGTGAGGGTAAGTGGTTAGGGTCATCAGAAGATCTGATAAAACTGTACGGTTGGGATGGGGAGGGGCAGGACAGAGGTGACTTGTATTGGGACCATCAGGTAGAGCAAGAGAACAGATGTGCTCTATTTTATTCTGCCCTTTATTTCAGAGCCAAAGCATGTAGTTTGCCTGCTGTTATCTAATTTCAGCACCAAATACTACCTATTGTTCTCCTTCCTTTTTCTAGAAGAGCAAAGCGATTATTGTACTTAGAAGTTCCCATGAATTTTGTGTCAATAATGCTCTTCTTGGTTTGTGGCTACTGATCAGTTTATTTCAGATAAAAATTTACTCACTCAATTAAAGATTCTCTCATCCAATAAACTTTTATTGAATCCTCCTCTGTGCTGGTGGATCTGCTGTGTTAGCTTTTGTGGGATTGGAGATTTAGGACTTATAAATACTCAGTATTGGAGGTACTCAGTACTGGAGGTATTAGAAGAAACAGAAATCCTCTGGAGCTAGCTCATGCAGGGTAATGGGAGTTGATGAAGGTACAGTGGAAACTGAAGCTGCAGGAAGGGACTGGAAGCAGGCCTGGAGAGCATTCAGGAATTCTCCTGTGCTTCTCCTGCCTGCTTCTGCTCTTGGGCTGTGTTTCTCCTTGAGCTCAGCTGACTGACCCTCTCACCGGCCACATGGACCCTCTCTGGAGCTTCTGCATAACATTGTAGTTCTAGACGCCTGCAGAGACCAGTTACATCAGTTTGTTAGGACTGCCATAACAAAGCACCGTAAGCTGGGTGGCTTAAACCCCTGGAAGTTCTTTGTCCCACAGCTCTGAGGCTGGAAGTTCTAAATCAACATATCCTTGGGGTTGGTTCCTCCCGAGGGCTGTGAAAGAGAATCTGTCCCATGCCCTGCTCTGAGCTGGTGGTTGACTGGCAGTCTGCCTGTTCCTTGGCGTAAAGAGGCATCCCCCCGTCTCTGTCTTTGTTTTAGCATGGTGGTCTTCCTGTGTGTCATGTCAGTGTGTCCAGATTGCCCTTTCTTACAAGGACACTGGTCACACTGGATTCAAAGTCCGCCCTAACAACCTCATGATTACTTCAGCATGGTCCTAATCTCCAAATAAGATCACACTCTGAGGTCCTGGAGGTTAGGACTTCAGTAGGTGAGCTGGTGGAGGGGATGCAGTTCAACTCGTAACACCCACCAGTTCTCTGTCCACATTCTGATCCTCCAGAAGAAGGGAGCTGACCGTCCCGTCTTGAGTCAGGTGGCAGGTGTCTGCTCGCAGTAGAGTCAGCCTGATGGTTTAGGGGTGGAGGTAGGTGGCAGCTACTCCCATGGTTTGGGAAACTTTCTAGAAACCAAAGAAAAGTCCTCCTCCAGTAGCTCTCAACCTTGGCTTTGGTCATCCACTTCTCAATGACAAATACCTCTCCATGGTCGTTCATTACTGGTGGACATAGTGGTGATATGTCAATCACCCCCGTCAATCTGGTGACCAAACAGACTGTCCCTGCCCAGACTGGGTGCCGATCACATTCCTTGAGCTCTGTTCTGCCTGGAGAAATATGCTTCATTTGCTCAAGTAGCCATTTTGCTTTCTTATTTTTCCAATGGAAGGAGTACACTTTGTTTCAGGTTTTAAATGTTCTTTTTTTTTTTTAATATAAAGAGAGATGGAGAACACAAAACACTAAGAAGAAAGTACAAAGCAATGCTACTCCCACATGACTGAAATAAAAACACTGTTAACAGCTTGGTGCACTTTCCTCCAGACTGTTGTTTGTCATTTATAAATAAAGATACATACATGCAAATGCATACACCCATGTGTTGATGTCTTAATGGGATTCTATCATATATAAATTTGCTGTTTTTACTGAAATATTATTGATACTATTCCATGTTACTCTGCCTAGATCTACATCAACTTTGCAAAATAACTACATAGCATTTCATAATATATTTACTCCTTCTATTAAAGGATATTTTAGGTGACTTTCAAATTTTTGTTACTGATGATCCTTATCCTTGGGTCTTTATGAATTCCTGGAAGGAGAATTGCCAAGTCAAAGAGTGTGTTCTCCCTTAAATGGAAAAATAGGATAGGAATACTAGTAGCCTGCTGATCACCCCCCTCTCTCCCGCTCCTGAAACACCCACAGGCACTGAGGGAAAATGTGCTTTGAGTAGCGCCTTGTAGATGAGAGGATGTGGCTTTCCTGGTGGTGGTCTCTCCTGCCTGGAGTTGGCATCAGGCTGCTCATATTATTGGGCACAGTTCCCTTTGCTCTCGTATGTCAGTTTACAGTCTGTCCTCCTACGGCAGCAGGCACCGACCCAGCACCCAAGCCCCCACCCACCAGAATAAGTGTTGGTGGGTTTTCCTGTTCTGTTCACCATCTAGCTGTAGATTTCTTCTCTTCCTCTGCCTGGGTTGAAGCCTTGCTGGTGAGGGGGCCTCACGCCCACTGAACACACACCGGATGCCAAGCAGGGCAGGTGGTGGGCCTGCTGTGGCCCCAGAGGCTGGGGAGGGTGGGTTTTATGTCAGTTGGAGTGGCCAGGCAGTTGCCTCCTTTAAGCCATCCATGAAATAGCAACAAGAGATAAATCAAGTGGCCCTCTGCTCTCCAGAAAAATGTCTTGAAGTGTCTGTGTTACAAAGGAGGATTGATGTGTGGCATATTATTTAAGCTGGTGTTATTCATTATGTCAGCAGTCTTTTTCCAAATCACCTACAGGTGACAGATGATAAAAAAAAAAAAAAAGGGCCACTGTGACATCTGGGTTGAGAGACAGTCTCCTCTAGGGCCTTCATTCTCCTGGGAGATTCACAGGTCTCTCATTCTGGGCTTGTTTGGGTTTATCTTTGTCTTGTTTGTCTTTGCATTGAGGGCAGTGAGGGCTGGGTGTGTGTGTGTGTGTGAGATGCCCACCCACATACACAAATAACCATCTGGCTTACTGTAAGTGCAGCATCAAGAGCGTTCCACCTGGGCACAGTTGTACAACTTTGTTAAAGCTTCATACAAAAATGTATTTCTAAGACATGCTCCTCACTCACTCACTGCACTCCCTGTAATTCATCCTGAGTTTATTGCGATTACCGATAGGCTTTGTTTTATGAAAACCACTCGTTACCCTATCACTGGCCCCAGTGACAATGCGGCAGCTGAGAGATGGAAAAGGACCAGAGAAACGTGGGTCCACCAGGGTCTGTATGCAGTGGTCTGCAGGGAAGAGGAAGTGCTAGCCTATTCCTAAGAAAACCTATATTACAGGATGTGAAGTAGGAGAAAGAGAGGAAGGGAATCCAGAGAGAGTCCTTAAAGGGCACATTGAAAGTATGTTTGGGGAGAGAGGACTCTGCTAATTTTATCATTTACCCAGAGCGTACTTTGCACTGGGCACCAGGGCTAAGTGCTTTACTGACACTTCATTACTCATGAAAAGCCCTCTGTGGCATTATTACTATTCCCATTGTACAGACAAGTAAGCTGAGACGGGGAGAAGTTAGGTCATGCGTGCAGGATCGATCGCAAAGCTGTGACGCTATCCTGTCCCTCTCTGATTGGAGAGCGTACTGTACCCTCACCCATAGTCGTATACTGTCCTTCAAGTTCACGTGCAGCTTTTGGATTGGGGGAGAATGCTTTCGTGAGACAACAAATGGTGAACGTCATGTCATCAGCCATTCATTTCCTTTCAGCACTGGAAAGATGATTCTTTACTTGGTGAGATGAGATAGATTTTAAAAACATATTTGTAATAATAGTTTCAGTTGTCTGAGTATGGACTGAGGGCCAGTTTTGCACTACAATCTTGAAATGTATTATTTTACTTAATTGTTTTATAACCTTGTGATAGTTCCTGTTATGATCCCTGCAGTTTCCAGAAAGGTTGCCTGTTTGCTTCTGTTTTGTTTTGATCCCCCTCTCTGCAATTAAAATCCAGGCTTCCCGAGAGCAGGGACCGTTTCTGCTGTTTTGCTGATACATTGCTAGTATTTAACCCAGTGCCTAGCAAAGGGTGAGGTGTCAATGAAACGTCACTGAATCCAAGAATGAATCTGTACTCTGCTGCTGCTGCTGCTAAGTCACTTCAGTCGTGTCCGACTCTGTGCGACCCTGTAGATGGCAGCCCACCAGGCTCCTCCGTCCCTGGGATTCTCCAGGCAAGAACACTGGAGTAGGTTGCCATTTCCTTCTCCAATGTAGGAAAGTGAAAGGGGTGATAAATGAAGCTTGGAGAGTTTGGATAACTTGCCCAAGCCTCAGGACTGGCTGATAAGCAAGGGGCTTATCAAAGGGCATTTTGATACTTGGTCTGTTCCAAGAATTTTATTTGTTGACTCCAAGAAGACTAATATGAATGGTTATAATTAGGTGGAAGCAGAATTTTAAGATTTTGGAAAAAAATTCTGGAATCAGAAATTTTACTTTAGAAAGTAAAAATCTAACCTGTCCCGCCTTGGATAGGCAGTACATACCCCCTGTGAAGACCTTCATCCAGTGGCCCATCCACAGACAGGGCTCCCACCTACGGGCCCACTGACCTCATGAGGCCCATGGACGTAGCCTAGGAGCTGAAACGAGCAGTACTTGAAAATCATGTTGTGTCCAGGTTGGGCAGTGTCAAGGTTCCTATGTGAAAACCGCACAAACAAAACTTGCAAAACCTCCTTTTGCAAGAAGGACCCTAGTTTGTATCTTAAATTCTTTGCTTCTTAAATTCTTCCTATAAAGCCAGTGAAAAACATGCCTGTGACTTGACAGTCAGGAATATGGTGCCCCAGAAACATCTTTCCCCAAAAGCAGCGACATTATGGTTGCTGGGAACCTCAAGGAAATAATTTTTTAACAAAAAGCTACTGGGTCACTGCACCACGGACCCCATGTCCACTCTCGAGACCTAAGTGTCCAGAAGTTGCCTGGCTTCTGGACAGGGCTGATGGGACTAGGCTAGGATGGGCAGGGCAGGATGAGCGCCAGCCCACTTGCTAATTGGTACCAGATTTTTTTCGCCCTGTGTTCCTTTTAGTCATTCTTTGGATATATTACACACTCACTGAGTTCTTTCTCTCATCTTAGATGTGGCGGTAACTCAGATTTTCTCATCCTGGGCGTGTATGGCATTTATGGCTGGATCATTCTGTGTATTGTGAGGGCCACCCTGAGCGTTAGAGAAGGTTTAGCAGCATCCTTGGTCTCTGCTCACTGGAGGCCAGTAGCACCCCCTTCCCATCTGTGACACCGAAAATGCCTCAGGACCTTGCTAACACATCCAGGGGAGGAGGCAAAACCACCCAGCGAGAGCCACATGCTAAGTGATCTTACATGCCTTGTAAGAAGTACTTAACTCCCCGCAGCCCACCAGCTGCTGTTGCTCATTTTGCAGAGTGGGAGTCTGAGGCACAGGGAGGGTAACATTGCACCTAGTGTTTGAGCCTAGAGAGCAGGGATATGTCCCGAGAGCTGATGTAAGTTGATATGCTGACCTGTAGTCTGCTTTCTGGTATTACGTTACTTTCAGGTGTCCAGCACAGTGAGTCAGTATTTTTGCAGATGATATTCCATTAGAGATTATTGCATGGTAAAGGTATAATTCCCTGTCCTGTGTATCCTTGTTGCTTGTCTGTTTTATAGATAGTAATTTGTTTCTTAACCTCATACATCTGATTTGTCCCTCCCCATTCCATCTCCCCCTTGGTAACCACTGGTTTGTTTTTTTTTATCTCTGTGAGTCTGTTTCATATACATTCATTTGTGTAATTATTTTGGTTTTTAGCTGCATGGTTCTCTGTTGCCCTAAGTACAGTGGGATCTTCTTAGAAACTCAGGTTACCTACTTGAGCTGAGCAGTGTCTTTGGAAGGAAAGGGTTCTCCTTTGTTGCTTCTTTTATTCAGGACATTATGTTTTCGGGAGCACTTGCGATGTGCCAGCATGGCTCTGGATGCTGGAGGGGATACAGCAGAGAATGAGATCATTCAAATCCCTGCCTTTGTGAGGTTCAGAACGTACAGAATTGTGACGTCTCATTCCCTGAGCCCTCGGGATACGTGAAGAGGCTGTGTGGCTGCCTCTTCACATGGGTGATAGCTTGCCATCTTGCTTTTTTTTTTCTGTTATTATTACTGATGTGATTGTGGTCATTTTACTAATAGTGATCTCAGTTGAAGAGTTTTACTCTTGGCAAGCTGTGAATTCCTGAGCACTGCTATTCACTTTTATAAACCAAACTCTATACAGCTTTGGTAGCATTTGAAATAAGGCTTAGAATCAGAAAGCCTATGTATCTTTAACGCAATATCGCAAAATAGCCACTCAGCATTTTTTCAAGCCCAATCAGTTGAATTTTTTTTTTTTACTGACTTTCTCTCCCTTCTTGGATAGACAATGAGGTTTTGATATGCTTGTGAGTCTTTTAATAATACAGGCATGAATCTAGGCCTCTCACACCTTTCCTAATGGGCTAGAGTTCAGGTTGTGATTTTTTTTTCAAAAAAGAATTTTGTTTCATTTTAGGTTCAGTGTGAAATCTTGCCGTAAGAATACATACAGAAGTTTCTTACACTTACGGAAGTCTTTTGATGAATGTTACCGTAAACACAGGCAATTTTCTGTATCATGTTCACACGCTTTTGAAATTTACAAGGTGTTTCTTTAATAGAATTGTCTCTGCTAGCTAACAGGCAGTTTTATAGTCTGTCCGTATTTATCATTAGGAGAAAAAAAAAACATACCCTCACCCTAGATTCTTTATTCTCACAGGAGCATAAATAATTCCAAATAACCAGCAATATCTTGGCCACAATTTGATTTGGCAGCTCTGAGGAAAATAGCTCGTAACCATTAAATCCCTTTCTACCACCTACATGTGAGTTTTGAAAGGCCTGGGCACATTTTAAAATGTGTGCTATGAATCTGATTAATGTATACAAAAGTGTCAAAATGCGGTTTTGAAACAGTTGTTACATGATTGACGTCCTCAGAACGCTTTCACACTTATTTCTGGCTACTTTGGGAGAGTCGGAAATGAGTGAGTGCCTGCTCAGACACACACACTTTAGCGGAGAGTCAGAGAAGTGTGGAGAGAGTAGCCAGGGTTGTGCAGTTCCATTTGAGACTGTCAGAGCTCACAGCTTTACAGAATTGTTGAAAATCAAGTTACAGGTCTGTTATATTGGTACAGTCAGTCAGTTTGCATCCTTGTTAAGACCATAAGATTAAATCAGTTTTTCTCCCAAATATGTAAATTAACCCATTTCAACTGTTCTTAATAGTTGTTTTAAAAATAGATTTGGACCCTTACTCTCTCTATATCTAACCAACACATTATAAAATATAACAAGAAAGGTGCACGTGTAGCAGGAGATGCATTAAATCCTGGGTGTGTAAAAATGTATCTTTCCTTATTTGCTATTATTTACTGGCTATTTCTCACAAGCCACTTTATCAAGACAGTTTCATCTGTGTGCTACTACAGTAGGTAATAGGAAAATGGCAGAAACTTAAACCAGGTTTTTATCTTTTCTTTTGCATAAAAAAAAATCCAGAGGTAGGATATTGAGGGTTGCTAGGACAGCACCACAGTCTCAATCAGTTTGTGATGACTGCTTCTGGCCGTTTGTTCTCCTTCCTTAAAGTGTGACTATTGACTCATGGTCCAGAATAGTTGCTGGGGTACCAGGCATCACGGCCAGGTTCCAGACAGCAGAATAGAGGAAGGAGAGAAGTCTCTGCTCACATTCTTTTAAGGAGACATTGTGGAACTCTCACAGAACACTTCTATTTACATCTTACTGACTGGCCAAAATGTAATTATTGGGTTGGCCAAAAAGTTCATTCTGGTTTATAGAAAAACTGGAACAGACTTTTAGGCCAACTCAATACATGATGACATCTGCTTACAAAGGGCAGGGGTTGGGAAATTCTTCAGTTAGTTGGCCATGTACACAGCCGAAAATCAGGATTCTTTTACTACGAATGTTGCACAAGCCATTGTGTTATTCCACTAGGGAAGGGAAACTGTCTACTTGCCATGGGGAGGTAACTAGGACTTTGCCTGTTCACCACAGCTGATTTCAGGTTAACGCTGAATCTCTTGAGAAGATGCTTGATTCTCTTGCTTTGCCTCCGTCTCTTCTCCCCGAGTGGCATCTGGTTAAGGAGAAGGCTGGCAGCCTCCCCGGGGACACTAGGTGAAATGAGGTGCCTCTTTGTGCTGACGCTCTGGGTCTGAACGGTTCCTCTGAGTGTGGCCCAGGGCAGACCGGCACATGCAGAGCTGCCCCCAGGCTTGTTCTGTCGCTGGCAGGGGCGCTGGCCCCCTTGGCTGCTGACCGCAGACCATACTTTGTGCTCAGGAGGTCTCTCCTGGCCTCTCAGAACCTGCACAGCCTGGAGCATCCACAAACTTCCCACCTTAGCACAGGCAGCTAGATGGGAACCACAGCGGGACGTTGGGCCCTCATCTTTTTGCCTTCCATGTCATCTTTTACCTTACATGTCTTACATGATTGTCTCCAGGGGGTGAGGTCTCCCCTCAGTTCTTCTCGGGGTATCTCTCTAGGTCCAACCCTGCTGTTGAAGGAGGGAGAAAATCGAGGGCTCTGAGGTCTCGATCTCTGTCCTGCTTTCCTTTTTTCTTATGTCCGTAGGTCTCCCTGCCCTGTGGATTTATTTTGGAGTAAACTGCCTTTTGCTTTCCCAAAAGCAAAAGCAAAAGTAAACTGCCTTAAGCTTCCTGGCTAAGCCTTAGTTGTGAAAAAATTGCAGGGGAAGTAAACAGAAAAATAAATTTATCATAAGGAAAAATGCTTTATAAAATGCCTTTTGACTTGCACCAAAGCTGCTTATTTTCTGGGTGAATCAGCAATAGCTTTGCAGTATCCTGTGTATGTGTGTGTTTTATCGTAGATGGCGTAAAAATCAACCTCAATTCTGCCCTGGTCCAGTTAGCAACAACATGAAATTAATAAGAATTCTAGTCAGAAGTCATTTATAATAATATTAGTATGTGGTAAGATTAGGATGGGCCTCCCTGGTGGCTCTGACAGTAAAGAATCTGCCTGCAACTTAGGAGACCCGGCTTTGTTCCCTGGGTTGGAAAGACCCCCTGGAGGAGGGAATGGCTTACCCACTCCAGGATTCTTGCCTGGGAAATCGCATGGACAGAGGAGCCCAGAGGGCTACAGTCCGTGGGTTCGTAGAGTCAGGTACGACTGAGTGACTAACACATGTGCACACAAGATTAGAATATGTAGCATTTCAATGAACACTGAGTGATTTCTTAAAGAAAGGTACTATTATTATTTTTTTACTATTAATGGTTCTGCTAGCTGGTGTCTTTGTTAATGAAGGAATGAACTACAGATATATCTGAAATCAAGACTGTGTATGAGGGGGAAAGAAACAACAAAAGGAACTCACAGTTCTCAAGCTTAATCTTTTATTTTAACTTGAGATCGTCTGGCCCCTTTGGCATTTTGATTGTCTTAATTCAAAGGCAGATGCCCCTCAGCATATTTTTTTATCCTGCTCAGAGGCAATATGAAATTTACGCTGTCTGTCATGGGCAGTAATTGCTTTAGGGAGACTCATCAACACACGCCTCCTGCCAGCCCCCTGCTTGGGGCTGCACCTCCTGCCACACATCAGCTTATCTCTGTTGAAATGCGTGGCACCCACATTAAGAACATGTTTTATTCGGCCTCCCCGACTCAGTGACGCTGAAAAAGGAGGCTCATTACTGAGCTGAGAGGGGAGTGCCACTGTTTCTCAAACAGTCAACATTCTGGCTCTTTTTTTCTTCTTTCCTGTTGGTGACTGTTAATTGTAAACTTTTGTGATATCAGGAGCAGTAAAAAGGGCAATAAAATTGTTCCTGTGAATTGTGGGGCTTTGGGCCTGTGGCGTTTATTTGTTTAGATATTTATTTCTTACATTTTTTTTCTTTAAAGATCTAATAAGTTTTCTTGAGAGACTCAGGATAGCCACTTTTTTTTTTTAATAAGGTGACCAAATATTAATCTAAAGATTAATAAAGTTCTGCCAGTTTCCTGGGGCTATACAAGGTACTATGACTTTTGGTCACACTTAGCTTTTTTTAAAAAATTTTTATTCCTTTGAGAGATGAAAATGCCTTATGATTTCAGGTGGGCTTTATTGAACTGTATGTGGAAGTTGGAGGCTTTGTAATTTCTCTCTCTGAGAGAAAGGGCTGTCTATTACTGGTATATCTGCTGGGCGTTTTATTTGTGGTAAACATTTGCTTTGAAAGAAGAAAGCTGGTCTTTTCATCTCCTTTAGTTTGGGCTATTGGAATGATACCTTGGGGTCAATTTTGATTGGTTTGAATTTCTCAAAGGATCCAATCCCCTAAGTCCTAAACCACATTCTAAAGCAGAACTTAAAGATAGAGAAACGTAGGTTTCTCAGCACCCCAATGGTACGTGGGAGGCTGTCTCCCTCACCCACACTTTGAGAGAAAAGCTGCCCCCAATCTGGTCCCCATTACTGAGGTGGTCTCCTGCAAACTTGGCTAAATATTTATGTCTATTTTTTCTTGTAGTACAGAAATATATATATATGTGTGTGTGTGTGTGTGTTTGTAGAAATATATATATATGTATAGAAGTAGAACCGAAATGTAAAACATAGACAGTGCAAGTCTCTAGATAAGCTGCCTTCAGAAATAACTATTATTTGGTGCATATCAAATTATATAGATTCTAGAAGACCTGGAAGATTTCGCCTGTATGGGGACTGTCAGGATTAGGAAAAGGAGAGGAGATATTGTTATGAAATCAGTGATTCCCCAGTCATACTCTGCTACCCATCTGAGGGGGAGTTCTCTCTGATATCTTGTGAAAAGAGAAATTGAGAATGAGATGAGTTCTTTATATTTTTGTGGTGTTAAAGTGTCACAAGGGCAATGATGATGGATATTAGTTAACATAATGTCCGTAAGTCCTTTCTTGAAGAGACTGGGATGTTTATTCAAAGTGCACACGCCGTTGCTGCCCCTCCTTAGAGGGGAGCTCTATGTGTCCTCTCCCACTCCTGCCGCTGAGACCTCAGGCTTGGCCTTGTGACTTGCTTTGTCTATTTCACTGGTCAACTGTGTCATTTCTTGTGAAAATCTTCTAAGAGACAGTGTATGTTTATTTTTTCCTCTTGTTTTCTTTTCCATTGTGGTTCATCACAGGATGTTAAATACAGTTCCTTGTGTTATATAGTAGGACCTTGTTATTTCTCCATTCTCCTTATAATAGTTGGCGTCTGCTGATCCCAAACTCCTAGGCCGTCCCTCTTGCTTGCAACCCTGGCCACCACAAGTTTGCTTTATGTGTGAGTCTGTTTCTATTTTGTAGATAAGCTCCTTTCTGTCATATCTTAGATTCCGTATATATAAATGATGTCATTATAGTATTTGTCTTTGTCTTTCTGACTTACTTCACTTAGTATGATAAGCTCTAGTTTCGTCCATGCATTATTTCATTCTTATGGCTGAGTGGTATTCCATGGTGTGTATATACACACACAAACACACACAGACAGTCACGTACCGTGTCTTTTTTATCCATTCATCTGTCAATGGATGTTTGGGTTTTTTCCGTGTCTTGGCTGTTGTAAATAGCATTGCTGTGAACATCGGGGTGCGTGTATCTTTTCAAGTTACAGTTTTGTCCAGATATATGCCCAGGAGTGGGGTTGCTGGATCATATGGCAGCTCTATTTTTAGTTTTTTAAGAAACCTCCATACCGTTTTCCATAGGCTACACCAATTTACATTTCCACCAAACAGTGTAGGAAGGTCCCCTTTTCTCCACCCCTCACCAGCATTTGTTATTTGTAGATTTTTTTGAAGATGGCCATTCTGATTGGTGTGAGGGGTTGCCTCATTGTAGTTTTGATTTGCATTTCTCTAATAAAAGTTGATCATTTTTTCACCTGCCTTTTGGTGATCTGTATGCCTTCTTTCTTTTTTTTTTTAATTTTTATTTTTTAGTTTGTTTTGCTTTACAATACTGTACTCATTTTGCCATACATTGACATAAATCAGCCATAAGTGTGCCTTCTTTCAATAAGTGTCTATTTAGGTCTTCTGCCCGTTTTTTGATCGATTTGTTTGTATTTTTCTGTTATTGAGTTCTATGAGCTGTTTGTATCATTTCTCTGTTCTTTTTTTTCCTTCTTCGGTAAAGTGTGATCTCTTCCATCTGCCTAGGTCTCAGAGTGAAGATGATGTGAAGTAGAGTGACAGGTAACTCATATTGGGGCATGTTGCTTGAGGAGGAAATAAAACTTTGTTGTCCAAGCCACTGAGCTCTGGGGCTGTTTGTTATTATAGTATGACTCACCTAAGCCAACCAATACACTTGGCAAAATTAAATACAGTCAACCCTGAAGGGCCTCATCAGGTATTAAAAATTTTATGTCTGTGAACTCTAAGCATCTGGGACTCATTGCTATACATCAAAATAAAATGATTGGTAGCAAATTTGACTGTTACTCTAGGGGTTTGCTACCTAATGAACTAACTGTTCATGGCTGTTGAACGATTGAAATCTGGCTGGTCTCAAGGTATATAAGTTTGAAATACACTCTGATTTCAAATGAGAGAAAGTGAAATATGTCAGTAGTTTTTATACTGATTATACACTGAAATGATAATATTCTGAATCTGTTGGGTTATAATCAAGTTTGTGTGTATGCACGCACGCACACTCAGTCATGTCTTAATGCTTTGTGACCTTATGGACTGTAGCCTGCCAGGCTCCTCTGTCCATGGGATTTCCCAGGCAAAAATACTGGAGTGGGTTGCCATTTTCTCCTCCAGGGGATCTTACCAATCCAGGGGTCAAACCCTCATCTTCTACATTTCCTCCATTGGTGACTGGATGCTTTACTACTGAGCCACCTGGGAAACCTACGATCAAATACAATAGTAGCATTAGTTTTGTCTCTTCCTTTTTACTTTTTTTTTTTTAAATGTTACTCCTAAAAAGTTTCAATTATGTCTGTGGATCACACTTGATTTTTATCAGACACCCTTGCTCTCGGCTATGGAATCAAACAGGTCTTTGTTTCCGTCTTAACCCTGCCAGACTCTTCCAGTAAGACCCTGAAGAAGCTGCATCGCGTGTCACGCTTCTCATTTGTAAGCAGGGGAAAGATCTGTCTCCCGTGGATATTGTGAGGAGCAAGTTAAGATACTGAATGTAAATCGTGCAGCCCGTAGTCAACGGCTGTCTTCTCTCTCCTGCTTTTCTCAATAATGTATTTTGTAGAGGCTTCTTTTCACATTATAATTGATTTTCTTTTCTGGTGTTCGGAGTGGAGCAGTTAATATCATGACTTCCAAGTGCTTGTAGAATTCAGAACTTTGGAGTCACCAACGGGTTGAGCCAAAGTTTTTCTCCGAATAATATGAGTGAGGCCTTCTTATTCTGTTTGTATACTTGGTCTTCCCTGGAGGGTGGAGAATTGTCTTGGATTACTGTTCACTCCGATCTCATCATTCACCTCTCTAGAAAATGCAAATGGCCTAGGCACTCTCATGGATTATGTTGGGATGTTCATCTTGAAATCATTCATCTTTATTGATTCTTTTGACACAGCACACTTGAGGTGCCTGAAAAGCAGATTCCCTGTGGACTACAAATTAATTTCCTTCATGAGTCTACTCAAAGATGCCAGGTTAGTTTGTTTATCCTGATGGCTGAGCCATGAGAAAGATCGAGTCATCTGAAAAATATCTATCTTACTAGTTTCAAACATTTTTATAGAGAGCTGGCCCTCTATTTTAGTTAGATATCCAAATTCACTTATATGTGTTTATTTTATGAATGTCTGGAACCCTTTTGAGAGTTTTTTGCCTATGTGAATAGCCATCTGTCAAGTTTTAAAGCATCATTAATATCGTAAACCTGTTGATGCTTAATGTTGTGAGTTAGCAAATTATGAAGCTGGAAGCTTTATGCTCTCTGATTCAAGTGTTAGATATCATCCTTCTTTGTGACTTTCCCACCATTTTCCAAAAAGGTGGCTCTGTGTTTCCATCAGAAAAGCCTGAGTAGAGATGGAATCCACTTCTTGGGAACCATATAAAAGGGCCCAGGTGGAGGCACTGTGGTTGCCATTCCCAGTTCCAGCACCACAGTCATCAGCCTACGTTGCTGGGCTCGGACTGTACTGAGTACCTTCCCAGCTTCTGATCACCTACAGTCCCTGTTAGCCCATCACTTTACTTGGGATACTCTCTTCTTCATTGTGGGATGCTGAGTCTCTTTCAGTTCAGTCAGTTCAGTTGCTCAGTTATGTCCGACTCTTTGCAACCCCATGGACTGCAGCACACCAGGCTTCCCTGTGCATCACCAACTCCCAGAGCTTGCTCAAACTCCTATCAAGTTGGTGATGCCATCCAACCATCTCATCCTCTTTCGTCCCTTTCTCCTCCCACCTTCAATCTTTCCCAGCATCAGGGTCTTTCCCAATGAGTCAGTTCTTCACATCAGGTGGCCAAAGTATTGGTGTTTCAGCTTCAGCATCAGTCCTTCCAATGAATATTCAGGACTGATGTCCTTTAGGATTGACTTGTTTGATCTCCTTGCAATTCAAGGGACTCTCAAGAGTCTTCTCCGACACCACAGTTTAAAAGGATCAATTCTTCAGTGCTCTGCCTTCTTTATAGTCCAGCTGTCACATCCATAGATGACCACTGGAAAAACCATAGCCTTGACTAGACAGACCTTTGTTGGTAAAGTAATGTCTCTGCTTTTTAATATGCTATCTAGGTTTGCCATAGCTTTTCTTCCAAGGAGCAAGCGTCTTTTAATTCCATGGCTTCAGTCACCATCTGCAGTGATTTTGGAGTCTAAGAAAATAAAATCTGTCACTGTTTCCATTGTTTCTCCATCTATTTGCCATGAAGTGATGGGTCTCTTTGAATTGAGTCTCTTTAATCACCTTATTATTGGATTGACCAAAAAGTTTGTTTGCATTTTCATAGGGTGGTATGGAATTACTGGACAAAGTACTGAAAAGTACAGGCTCTGTACTTTTACTGCTGAAAAGTACAGGCTCTGTTAATAAGGAAGAAGAAGAGAGAGGCTATTGAGGCTAAGAACCAGTAGTCTCTTCTTATTATCTTCATTTAATAATCCTTAAAAAGAGAGTTTTATGAACCTTATTTTATAATACCTGATTAGTTCTTTCTTCCAGCCAGATGAGGAAAGTGCTATTATCTTCATTTTTTTCAGATAAGAAACCAAAGTTCAGAAAGTTTGCTTTTTTCTAAGTCAAGGTCACAGTAATAATGGTAGTTATTATTACCATGAACATTTAATGTGCAAAACTGCCATTAATTTTGGTCCCTCCAAACCCAAATGATTGACTCTATTATACCCCAGCTTCTCATAGGAGGAAATGTTGGATAACTTGTCCAAGGTCACAGGCTACTTGTTATTAAATGGAAGAACTTGAAACTTCTTAGCCTTTTTCCCTCTTCTCTTGCTACCCTAACAGTTACCACAAATTTAGGGCCTTGAGGCTATTCTCATTATGATGTCATAGCTCTATAGGTCAGAAGTCCTGTGGACTTGACTGGCTTATTGGTTCTGGGACCCACAAGTCTGAAATCACTGGGCCCCCTAATCTGGGAAAATCTCCCTGTTTTAAGAGTAGCTGATTAGTAATCTCATTTCTTCTTTTAAAATCCCCTTTGCCATGTAGTGTAAAAAGTGAAAGTATAGTCACTCAGTTGTGTCTGACTCTTTGTGACCCCGTGGACTGTAGCCCACCAGGTTCCTCTGTCCATGGAATTCTAAAGGCTAGAAATACTGGAGTGGATTGCCATTCCCTTCTCCAGGGGATCTTCCCAACCCAGGGATAGAACCCAGGTCTCTTGCATTGCAGGCAGATTCTTTACAGTCTGAGCCTTGAGGGAAGCCCCATCATATAGTATAACATATTCACACATTCAGAGGACTAGGGTATAGAGTCTTTGGAGGCACCATTATTTAGTCAGCCACTGACTGTGACTCCTAATAAAGAAAAGTGAAAGTTGATCAGTCATCAGACTCTTTGCTACCCCATGGACTATACAGTCTATGGATTTCTCCAGGCCAGAATATGGAATGGGTACCTGTTCCCTTCTCCAGGGGATCTTCCCAACCCAGGGATTGAACCCAGGTCTCCCACATTGCAGGTGGATTCTTTACCAGCTGAGCTACCAGGGAAGCCTGACCCATAATAAGACAGACCTTTTATGTTGCAACCCAGCACATTATGAAACAGTTGAAACGAGTTTTGAAATGAGTTTCACCAACAATACTTAGCTATTCATGTCTTTCACTTCACTATTAAGAAAGCCAAGCGTAACCCCCCACATTGATCTCATGACTCACATCTTGAGAAACACTGCCTAAGCTTCTCCCATTTCCACTGTTGTTACCTCTGTGTGGTCACCTTCCTGTCTCGTGTGGATTGTTAGGAGCAGGAGTCTGTCAGCTGCTATCTGTTCTTCTCAGCTCTACCCCTCCCACAGAACCCACCACACCAGCCCTTTTATCCTCCCTACGTGTGTGTTGGTCTTGCCTTCCTGTCTGCATTGCCCATGGTTACCAAACTAAGAACCTTGGTGGGCACTTCTAAGAGGGACCCCGGGTGAGGTGATCGCTGATTTTCACAACCAAGGTTTGGACTGAAACTTGAAAAATTGCAGGTGAGTTCAACTTTGCTGTGTTGGTAGTGTCTCAGAGTAGAGTGCCATGCAAAGCATCTTGAAACCTTGCAAAGACCTGACAGAGGGTGCTGGAATCAATTAAGGAAGCGTGCTATGGACTTGGGAGGGGAGAGAGACGACTGAACAGCCAGGCATTCGCCAGCTCTGCGGTTAGTGGATGCCTGTCACACTGTCCATTCAATAAGCAAAACCAAGCTAAAAGGGAAGGAACTTGAAGTAGGCCCCGGTCTGACTCTTAAGAATGAAAAGGTCACCTGTATTTGTGTGGAGAACAAGATAAATAAAGGATTTGTAGGAGACTGGAGAAAAAGTAATTTTTGTAATTTGGACCCATAGAAGTGGGAAGAATACAAACCAGTCTCTTAGGCTGAAAGCATTCTTAACTCATTAAAGTTCATTGCTGCTTGCATAACCATCTTTAGCTTCATCAATCTACTTCATCATTTTGAGAGACCTTTGTATTTTTCTTAGTTGTTTTTCTGTTTCTTCAGACCAGAGGTCAGGAGCTTAAGTGCCTACAAGGAAGACATTTGGAGTCAACCTCATGACCTAGTTGAGAGCTCTATCCAGAAGTCAGATCACCTTGGTTCAGATTCCAGCTCTCTCGCTTAGCCGAGCTTGAATTTCAGCAAGTTGCTTGACTTCTTGGGGCTTCAGTTTGTCTTTTTATGCTGTTGTCAGCTAGGGGTGCTGGGAAACTGGGGGACATATGCCTGCTGATGGTCCATGGAAGAAGGCCCCACCTAGTCCTTTGGTGGAAGACTTAATGTGTAAGGAACATGGGGCACACAGTCTGTGATTGAGAAATGGTAGTCTTTTTATTATTGTGTAGTTAGAACTGGTGGCTCTTGTTCGTACTGTTGCTTAGCCATGCTTTAATCATTACTATACATGTTTCTTTCCCCTGGAGCCAGTAGATCAAAGGCTGACTCCATCCTCTGTCCCTCTTAGTACCTTACCAAGTCGGCTGAACTACACTCATGTTCTGTGTCCACTCTGGCTGCCAAGAATCTCCTCTCCCCATGGTGGCCAGATGAATCTTTAGGACACCTCCATCTGATGGTCTTGTCCATGGTCAGACTCTGGTTGCAGTGACTGCCAGGGCCCTTCACGACGTGCTTTCTCCACCTGTATCCCTCTGCCCTCGCCTCCTGTCCCACCTCATTCCACATCAGCACATGGGCTTCTTGCGGTTCCTTGACTGTGACAGAAGAGATTTTTTTCCATTGTAAGCTTTTCCAAGATACTGAACACAGTTCCCTGTGATGTACAGTGAGTCCTTGTCATCTGTTTTTTTTGTGTTTGTGTGTGTGTGTATGTGTTGTGTCCAACTCTTTTGCGACTCCAGGGACTGTCCTATGCCAGACTCCTCTGTCCATGGGATTTCCCAGGCAAGAATACTCGAGTGGGTTGCCATTTCCTGCTCCAGAGGATGTTGCCGACCCAGGGTATCAAAGCTATGTCTCCTGCATTGGCAGACAGATTCTTTATCACTGTGCCACCCGGGAAGCTCCATCATATGTATATTTATATATTTATGTGTAGTGGTTTGTATCAATTAATCCCATATTCATTCCTGCCCTCCCCCTTGCCCTTTGGTCATACAAATAAGTTTCTATTTTATGTGTGAGTCTATATCTATTATATATATACATATTTGTATTTTTTTATATTCTGCCTGTAGCTGATATCATGTAATGTTTGACTTTCTTTGCCTGACTGAGTTCATCAAGAATGATATTCTTTAGGTCTGTCCATGTTGTTTCAGGTGGCAGTATGCCATTCTTTTTTATGGCCGAGTAATATTTCATTGTATGCATATACCACGTCTTCTTAAGCTTTTTGTCAGATAATGGGCTCTTGGGTTGTTTCCATGGCTTAGCTCTTATAAACAGTGCTGCTGTTAACACTGGGGTACACACATCTTTTTGGATTAGAGGCTTTGTTTTTTTCTGGATGTATATCCAGGGGTGGGATTGCTGGATTATGTGGTAGCTGTATTTTATGTTTTTATGGAAATTCCATATTTTATGCTTTTATGGAATTTCCATGGTGATTGCCCCAAATTACACTCCCACCAACAGTGTACAAGTATTTTCTTTTCTCCATACCCTCTCCAGCATTTATTGTTTGTATAGTTTTTGGTGATGGCCATTCTGACCTGCATGAGATGATACTTCATTGTGGTTTTGCTTTGCGTTTCTCTAACAATTAGAGTTGATGACCAACTTTTCACATGCCTGTTGACTATTTGTGTTTGGGCCTCCTGCCCATTTTTAAATTGGGCTTTCTGATATTGAATTATATGAACTGTTTGTATATTTTGAATAGTAAACTCTTGTTTTCTCATATCATTTGCGGATGTTTTTTCCCCAGTTCATAGGTGGTCCTTTCATTTTGTTGATGGTTTCATTTGCTGTGCATAAGATTTTAAGTTTGACTATGTCCTGTTTGTTGTTTGTTTTTGCTTTTATTCGTTTTGCCTTGGGAGACTGATCTAAAAAAATTTGCAGTGATTGAAGTCTGAGAATTTCTTGCCTAATGTTCTCTTCTCAGAGTTTTGTGGTGTTATGTCTTATGGTTTGGTCTGTAAACCATTTTGAGTCTATTTTTGTGTATGGTGTTAGCACCAGTCATTGTAGAGACTGTCTTTTCACATTGCTTATTCTTGCCTCCTCTGCATAGGTTACTTGACTGTAAGTGTGTGGGCTTATCTCTGGGCTCTCTATTCTGTTTTGTTGATCTATATGTCTCTTTTTTGTGCCAGTTCCACATGTTTTGATTCCTGTAGCTGTACAGTATTATCTGAAATCTGGGAGGGTTATGCCCCTACCTTTGTTGTTTTTCCTTAAGATTGGTAATTCTGAGTTTTTTTGCAATTTCATATAAATTTTAAGTTACTTCTGTTTGTGTGAAAAGTGCCATGGGTATTTTGATATGTATCACAGTCTGAACATTGCTTCAGGTAGTATGGCTGTTTAAAAATAATAATTCTTCCAGTCTAGGATCCTGGGATATCTTTGTATTTCTTCGAATCATCTTTATCAAGGAAACTGGTAGTTCTCAGCATGTAGCTCTTTGACTGCCTTGGTCAGGTTTATTCCTAAGTATATTATTCTTTTTATGTGATTTTTAAAGGAATTTGTTTTTTTAGTTTCCCTTTCTGAAATTATTAAAGGTAGTTAGTAATCATTTGTGCAAAATTTTTTGATTGCTTTTTACTCTATGTACCAGCTTATTTAAGTGATCTTCAATTTTTTAATTTATTTGCCTTTTTTGCTATGTTTTTTCCTTTCCTGTAGATTCTGGCTTATTTTTTATTTAGAGAAGACCCTTCAATATTTCTTTTAGGGTAGGGTTATTTCTGGTTAAAGCTGATTTCTTTTGCTTTTCGCTTGTCAGAGACATATTTTCTCTCTCCTCCTGTTAATATTCTAAGTGATAATTTTGGTGGGTAGAGTATCCTACTTTGCAGGTTTTTCCTTCTAGGGCTTTGACTGTATCATATAATTCCTTTCTGGCTGCAAAGCTTCTGCAGAGAAATCAGCTGATATCCTCATGGGAATTCCCTTGTAACTGACTCTTGTTTTTCTCTTGCTGTTCATGCCTCTGTGTTCACGTTATTCACAACTTTTCTCAAATACTGCCTTCTCAGAGAAACCTCCTGTAATCCCCTTTTATAAAATAGAAACCCCTCACTCCACAATCACTCCGTGTCCTGTTGCTTAGTGCTGTTTTTCTTCTAAACATATTGTTACAGCTAAGCATGTTGTATTTTGGCTTGATTTTTAGTTTTTCTAAAAATTGTTGTTGTGTTTTGCTGTTACTGTTGTTCTTATCGTTAATTTATTTTCTTTGCCTGTTTAAAATTGATGCTCCCTTGGAGGAAGGACTTGTTTTATTTTGTTCACAGCTGTATCTGTTGTCCCTGGCATTCTGCCTAGTAAACAATAGGCTCTCAATATTATATACTGATTGAATGGCTAAATAAAATACACTCAAAAGATTCTAATTGAAGCCCCACCATGTGCAGGACCCTGTGTCAGGCTCTAGTATATACCCATTGAGTGAGACTGGACGTGGTCCCTGCCATCTTGAATTTTGTGATTGATTTAAAGGAGACATCGGCTTTCCTGGTAGCTGAGACGAATCTGCCTGTAGTGCCAGAGACCCAGGTTCGATTCCAGGGTCAGGAAGATCCCCTGGAGAAGGGAATGGCAACCCACTTCAGTATTCTTGCCTGGAGAATTCCACAGACAGACCATAGGGTAGCAAAGAGTCAGACATGACTGAGTGACTAACATTTTCACTTTCAAAGGAGGCACACAGATAAAGACAAAAATTTTCAAATGTGTTTAAAGCACCATGACAAAGGATCTCGAGGAGACTCTGGAGAGATACTCCACAGTATCCTTTCTAATCTAANACAGACAGACCATAGGGTAGCAAAGAGTCAGACATGACTGAGTGACTAACATTTTCACTTTCAAAGGAGGCACACAGATAAAGACAAAAATTTTCAAATGTGTTTAAAGCACCATGACAAAGGATCTCGAGGAGACTCTGGAGAGATACTCCACAGTATCCTTTCTAATCTAAGGGTCTTGCTGAGGGAAGACTATTTAACCTACACCTAGAGAACCTGTTGGAGAAGGAGATGGTAGCCCACCCCAGTGCTCTTGCCTGGAAAAAAGCCTGGAAGGCTGTCGTCGTCCCTGGGGTCACAAGAGTTGGACGTGACTTGGTGACCAAAGCACCACCACCAGAGGACCTATAGGACTGCAACTGAATGATGCTATATATTGGGGTAGGGAGGAGTGTTTCAGGCTGAACTGGAAATTTAGCCCATCACTGGAGACTTCCCCAACAACCTGGATTTCTGAGACCCCAGGAGATCTTTTCCAAATGGAAGCTGACACACTGTGGAGGCCCCAGCATCTCTACATAGTAGGGATTTGGGGGCAGCAATTTGGTTGCTAAGGGGATTGCTCTGAAGCAGTGTTTGTGCAAGAAGAAATTTATACTTAGATCTTATTTTCACTGGGGGCTTAGGGTTCTGAGGAGGATTAATTAATTAATTAAGCGCCAAAGCCATTCTTGGCCATCCATTAGTGCCACAACAGTGGACGCTTTTTCAGAGAGGCTGTCTGGTAGATCTGATGGATCGTGGTTTCCTAGACTAGGCCAGGTAAGACACAGTGGCATCTCCTTTGTGCTTTCTCTTAGCTCCTTGTGAGGGAACCCACCCTCCATGTCATGAGGCCACTCAAGCAGCCCATGGAGAGGCCTGCAGGTGAGGCAGTGAGGTCCCCCACCAGCATCCATTATCGTGGGAATGAATCACCTTGGAAAATACTTTTTAGCCCAGTTAAGTCCTCAGGTGACTGCTGCCCTGGCCAGTATGTTGAATGAGTTCATAAAGATTTCCAAGCCAGGACCACCTGGCAAAGAGGATGTGGAATTCCTGACCCACGGGAACTGCAGGGCACTAATTGTTTGTTTTAAGTTGTCTATTTTTAGGATAATTTGATATGCAGGGAACAATAACATCCTGAATTGCACTCCTATTATTATTTTTCTCTCCTTTAGTAACCAACACTTTTCTGTCCCATCTTCCAGACTTGTTGTTTTTCTGCTTTCTCCCTCTCTGTTATGGATCATCACCAACCCCACTGGATAGATAAAGAAATTGAGAAAAAGCTTTTGTAAAAAGTCTGCCGCAAACCTGAAATTGGTCCCATCGGTACCTTTTTATCACTCCGCCTTTTACCATCGATTGAGCGTTTATTGTGTGCCAGGCATCTCATTGTGAGCTTTGCTATGTACATTGTCTTATTTAAACCTTTCATCATCCATCCACTTGAAATCAGTACTGTTTTTCTGCTTGTTTTCAAGTGAGAAAACTGAGGGTCAGTGAGGCTGAATAAGGTGACTAAGAGCACACAGGTTGTCAATGGCAAAGCTCGTTTCTCACTAACTGCACTTGTAACTACACCCTGGAGAGCTGTCTGGAGTTTGGGGACAGAGGCCAGAAGGGCAGAGGCGAGAGTGATGATGACGTCATTCTGTGTTCCTCAGGGTTTACTGGGGAAGTGGATCACATGCAGGTTTTGGTGAACTATAGGGGCTGATTGAGTAGGTCTGGGCTGGATCCCAGGACTCTGCATTTCTAAGACTCATCTAGGCCCTGCTGCTGCAGCTTGTCCCAAGCCACATTGCAGTTGGCACGGGTGTAGACAACTTGAGATGGGAGAGAGAACTACCCAGGGGGCCCTCTGGCCCCAACCCCATGCCCTGTTACAAAGCCTAGAAGATCAGATGTCTTGGAGCAGTAAGTGCTGAGAAAGCTAGAAAAGAACCCGTGCTCGGGAGTCTCGCCTCATTTTGGAAGCAGTTAGCCAATTCACTTGGTTTACTCATCACAGGAAAATGCAAACAGAAAAGAGAAGGCACCCTGCTCTCATGTCCCACGTTGCGTTTCAGGCTGCCAGATCTGTGGGCTCCAGGCTTTCTGCTGATGCTACACGAAGGATTTATATGTGGAATGAATATTCTTAAATCTTTATAAGGTGCCTAAAATATTTATGGTTGTTTTAGTNAAAAGAGAAGGCACCCTGCTCTCATGTCCCACGTTGCGTTTCAGGCTGCCAGATCTGTGGGCTCCAGGCTTTCTGCTGATGCTATACGAAGGATTTATATGTGGAATGAATATTCTTAAATCTTTATAAGGTGCCTAAAATATTTATGGTTGTTTTAGTTTGCTTTGCATGCCATATTGTGCTCTTACATTAAGCAGTTTTTACACCATCGAGGTCTCCCATTAATCATTGCAGGCTGTTCCCAGCTCTCTTAACCGAGGAGAGATCTATTACATTCTGTGACCGGAGCCAAATGATCTAATTTCTCCTTTGGCTGTTTCACCGAATGGTTCATAAACCGATGGCTATTATTGTATTAGGAAGACACATTGTGGGCCTCGAGTGTCATGTTGACATGTTTACGTTTCTTTTTCTTGAGAGAAATCATGATTGAAACGGAGTATTCTTTCATGGAGGACGTTTTATAGCCATTTAGGTCTGATGAAATAAAAAAATGGGGAACATTGGGTCTCTAACAAATGCTGAATCGGTGTTGCTGAAAGATCAAAACAATCCCCCTCCTCTTGTCTTCGCACACAGAACTGTTCAGTGGGGTTTTAAAGAGGAGGGAGATGTGCTGAGCAAGGATGATTGTGGTCCTGGGAAGAGGAAAGTCATGGTGGTATTTTTTAGGAGGCGATCTGGGACTTGGGATAGGAAAACTTGATGGTCTTACTACTTCTCTGTCAACTGAGTGTGGACACTTTCTTGAAAAATAATTTGCTGAGTGTCTCAGAGTCTACTTTGACTCTTGTGAAACTGATCTTATAGTAGATAAGAACCAAAGGTGAGAAATGCTGCTTTCTTTTTCCTTTTTTATTTGGTTGAAGTCTGGTTGATGTACAACATTATATGAGTTTATAGGTGTACAATATTGTGATTCACAATTTTTAAAGGTTATACTCCATTTATAGTTATAAAATATTGGCTACATAGAAAAATGCCATTGTATTTAATTTTTTTACTGAATTATAGTTAATTTATAATATTATGTAAGCTTTAGGTATAGCACAGCACTTCAGTTATACATGTGTGTGTGTGTGTGTGCGCGTATGTATGTTCCTTTTCAGATTCTTTTCCCTTATAGACTTTTTTATAACATTGAGTGTAGTTCCCTGTGCTAAACAGTACGTCCTTGCTGGATATCTATTTGATATATAGTAGTGAGACATGCCATTTTAAATTAAGGTTAAAGAATGGAAAATGAGCAAAATTGCCTCAAGTAAATTGAGTTTCCATTTATTTCTTTGGATTGTGTGCATGTGTCTATATGTGCATGTGTGCACTTCCTTTTGGACTGGAGGATAAATGGACGTGACCAGCCTGCACCTACGCCATATTTAGACTTCTTTATATGCACACGAGCCTTAAACAAGCAGCATCTCAAAACAAACTGTCACCCTAATGTCTTTAATCACAGCATAGTTTTTAGGAGAAAGCAAAGCCTGCAATCTGTTTAAGTTATAAATTTACTTTAACTTTTTAGACTTCCTTTTATTAATAGTACACATTCATAGTTAAAGTGTCCTGGAAAGGAGCATGTTATTTTTCACTTCAGTGATGAGAGACTTTATAGATAAACTATATGTCAGTTCAGAAATCACTTTCGTAAAAAGTTCCTTTCATTCACTGAGTCATCACTAGCAGAATGTAGGCAGGACACACCCATGCCGTATTCCTGTGAAAACCATACACGCTGTCAGTAGTTTTCCAAGGATCCCTTTTGGCTTTCAGCTGTCATTTTGCATTTTTATAGACAGATGTGAACTACCCATATCCCTGTCTGCCACATCAACCTGATTAATTTGCCTTGGTATCCAAAACTACACATGGCAGTCAGGGAAGCAAGATCAGAGATAATCACATTCAGCCCAAAATCAAGGCCAGTGGGCTCAGCCACAAACCCTGGAGACCCTCACCCATCCATCCATGGTCATGACTGCTTTTGTGAATTTAATATTCAATGGTTTTCTTACAACGTATAGTTTCCTTAATAACTCTTGCTGGAGTAGTGTTCTGATGAGGAGAACTGATGAAAGGGTAGAATTCAGTATCATTGACCAGGATTCAAAACCTAACCTAAGTTGTTTGCAGGTTCACAGTCCCAAGCAGTCCATTAAAAATACATGAACGCAGATGGCTGTATGCAGGAAAGTCACAGCTGTTCAAGCCAGCACGACTCGCATGCGAGTGTTTTCGACCGAGGTATTTAAAACTTTAAGCAGAAAGGCACGATAGGGGGTGTCCTTGTTTTGATATAATCACCCTTTACCTCTGCCCTTCCGTGATCCCCTCCCCCACTCCAGCATTATGAGACCTGAAGCATGGCCAGGCTGGCAGAATCCCATGGGGCCATGATTATTTCATGATAACAACCCTCCCTGGAGTGGTCTTATTGGTTTTATAGAAAGTGTTTATTGTGGAGAAAGCCTATATTTTTGGTGCTGGCAGTAAAGGCTATTGAGCGGTAAGCACAGCTGTGGTTATGATTCGAATGGATAAATCTCTCACTGTAGACATCTCATTAGCCAATCAAAGTAATCCCAAAATAAGAAGGGAATTTGTAGAGAGAGGCAGAGCACACTGAAAGTGAGGCCAGTCCTTGCTTCCTGCCGCCAGCAGCAGCCAGGCTTTTCCAGGGTCCTGCTTGTTCCCTTTGCAGGAGCAAGTGGTGCCCTGCAAATGCTCCCCACCCACAACCAAATTCAGACGTGCCCACAGCCCTTTCTTGATTTCCCGAGCCTTGAGGTGTGGGTTCTTTTTATGCTCCGAGAGATTTGGAGCTAAACCATTGGGTTGGGGGCAGCCAGAAGTCCCTTGAAGACCACCACAGGTGTGGCGACAATTTGCATCATGACTGCTGCAGGCTGGGGACAGTGGTAATTCTTGTGCTTTCTGGGGGAAACTGAACATGTCACTTGTCCAGTCAGCACCCCAAGGTCACAGCCGGGTGGAGTCCTTGTTGTAGGCTGTGGAAAGGAATTTAACGTCTGTCTCTAGCATACACACAAGTCAGGTGTGGCTCCTGGACGCTGAGCACAGGCTGCTGGACACACTGAAATGGGCAGAGCACAGGCTGGGATCGGCCAGGTGGGTAAACTTGAGTGATAGAAGCGTTTGGTTCTCTCAAGCACAGAAGTGGTTTAATGACCCAGTTAGGTCTGCCTGTCTCTATAACGCAGCCTTACTCTGTCGTCTGTGTCCGTGCTCAGTGGAGGCTCTGTGACTGTTTTATCAGGGACTGTTTATTGAGCAACTGTTATGTGTACTGTGCAGTGTTTGGGTGGTGGAAGGTCTCAAAGGTGAGTGAGGCTGGGCCTTTGTCCTCGAGTCAGGGGCTCAGAATCTGGGCCATTAAGAGGGTTCTAACGGTGTGCTATGACCCCATTTACTTATCTGGTGAAGCTTTAGGCTCCCTTCTCAGAATTCTGTTTTTTAATTCAATGACTAAGATAAGATCACAAAGGACATCAGATAACACTGATAGTTATCAAAACATTAAAAGAAATCTGCGATCTAGCACTGAGTGCAGTTTCTTATTAATGCATTATGTAACCGCAGCGTGTAGTGGGTCTAGTAAGTAGTTTCAAGTTAGGAATTTGTATAAAGAATATTTTTATATAGCTACAGTAACTATGACATGATGTGAAAATATTTGCATTTTCTCTGAGTGGCAAAGTCACGGGTACTTGTTGCCTTTATTTATGATTTAAGGATAAGCACAATCTCAGTTTGATGTCAGAGAAGGTATAGGGTTTTTTCACATGGAAATTCAGGGACTCTTGAATGTGTCGGACCCAGGTTAAAACCTGAGACTGGGGAGAAAGACAGAAATTCATCTACAGAGTCTCAAGTGGTTGTGACCTGGGTGGTGGAAGCAGGGAGGGGGGAGATTATCTGAGAGAGTCTGGGAACTCTTTGGGAGCGAGGTAACATTTGGACTGAAGGATGGAGCTCCCTGGAGATGGGAAGGAGAGGGATTGGAGAAGGTATGTGGTAGTTCTCGGATCCTCTTCCAACAAGGTCCCTTCTTCCTAGTACACCCTCCTGTGTTGAGCTGGCGCAGTAAACCCCCAAGATACAGCCTGAAGGCGCACAGCCCAGATGCTGCCCCTCTGTCTTGCCATGCCTGGGGCAGACATAGATCAGAGTCGATCAGAGTCCTAAACGTGGATGTGGTCCCCAGATCTTAAAAACATTTCACATAACCTTTCCCTATTCATGTGTCTTCTGAGATCAGATGTATTGGCCATTGCAGCCCCCAGCACAAAAGCGTCCTGAGTAACGTCATGCAGAAGTGTGACGTAAGGTCATAAACTGATACCCAGCTCCATCTGCTCAAGAGTTCAAGAGCAGTCAGGTTGCTTAGTCTTACTGTGTTTCCTCCATTCATAAGATTTTTCTACAAGCACATGACTGCAGGTTGCAATCAGTGGGGCTACTGACTATGATGTTGGGTATGTCTTCATTCCTATATCCACTTGCTACCTCTGCTATTGTAAATTTTTTAAAACAAAACTTATTTTAAAAACTCATCTTAGCCTGCACTGCAAGAAAAATTTAATGGTAAACTGTAAATAGAAAATAGAAATTACTTGCCACACATAGGAGGTAATTGTGAAAGTAATTACTATGCTATGAAAAATAGTTATTCAGCCTTAGTTAAATACTGTTGTCTTCAAAACTCTGAGCTCAAGGCCTCCTCTCTATGTTTGTGGAAGAGATAGTGTTAACAGAAGTTTTAAGGACCCGTTTGTAACAATACGAAGCTTTTTCTTAAAAAGAATTGAAAGAAAATCGAACAGGAAAGAACTTTCTCTCTGCTTTTTAATTTAATATTATTGGAAGCTTCATCTTGAGGGACCCTATTCTACCCTACCTTATCAAGAAGATCAGTGGAAGGAGGTATCTGTCTGCGTGGAGTTTGGGAATAACCTCATTTCACATGATGTAAGGAAATGGTTTATGCCAGCCACCTCATTCCCGACTAAAAGCACTTCCCATGTTTCATACCCTCAATCCAGCTGTTTTCTCCAGAGCCTGATTTGAGTGGGTCTTGAAGAGGCAGCTGGCACGGTTGGGGGTGGAGATGCTCATTACCACGGTGGTCCTTTGCCGTCATCTCATCCCCATGTGTACCCCCAGATCAGGCTGTGCGTAGCCGCACAATCAGCCCACAGGTATCGGAAATCAACTGCCAGGTCTCCTGGGAGCAAGTCACATGATGAGGAAACAGCATGACGTAGTGTTGGTTGGTTGTGGGCCATGTTCCCATGACTCTGTCACCACAGTATCCTGGCCTCCTGTCCCAGTGCCTTCTTGGGTTTCAGCAGGGGCTTCTGTTGGCCGGTAGCAGGGTTTTTCCACATCAGCAGTGATTGACATTTTAGGCAGGATTATTCTTTGGGGGTGGGGGGGGGGGTGTGTGTGTGGCAGAGCTGGGCAGGGGACCGTCCTGTGCATTGTGGGATGTTTAGCAGCACCCTTGAGTTCTTTACCCACTGGATTTCAGTAGCATCTCCCCTTTCCCCTATTAAAAATGTCTCTGCTGCTACTGCTATGTCGCTTCAGTTGTGTACGACTCTGTGCAACCCCATAGACGGCAGCCCACCAGGCTCCCCTGTCCCTGGGATTCTCCAGGCAAGAACACTGGAGTGGGTTGCCATTTCCTTCTCCAATGCATAAAAGTGAAAGTGAAGTCACTCAATCACGTCCGACTCTTAGCAACCCCATGGACTGCAGCCTACTGTCTCCTCCGTCCATGGGATTTCCCGGGCAAGAGTACTGGAGTGGGGTGCCATTGCTTTCTCCAAAAATGTCTCTAGACATTGCCAAATGTTCCCCAGGGAGCAAGATCTCCCCACCTATCCCTGTTGAGAATCACTAGCTTAAAGGTGTTAAATATCTTGGTGCATTTTGGAATGTAAACAGATCAAATACCAAGGGACTCAACGCCTCCTGGTGTCTCCCCAACCCTTCAGATGCCTTCTGTCCCCCTCTGACACTGCCTGGTTCCTGGATGGACAATGAGTGAGTGGGTCATGGCTGGTGAGGAGATGTGGTGTGGTCTTGTTTACCCTGAAGCTCCAGCGTGTGCTGCGCCTGTGGCTGATATTAGCACACTGCTTGTGAGTTGAATAGTGTGAGGGGCTGCAGGAGCCATTTTTGGTTCTTAGGTCATCAGTGGTTTCAAAGGTCAATATTACATTGCCTCCAAGAGACTCGTGTTAGCTTTAAAGACACATGTAGTTTAGAATAAAGGGATGGAAAAAGTAAGCAAATGGTAACCAAAGGAAGCAGGGGTAGCTACATTTATAACAGGCAAAGTGGACTTTAAAAACGGTGACTAGAGACAGAGAGATCGTCGTATAATAATATGTTCATGTTCATCAAGAAAATTTAATATTCATAAATAGTTAGGTATCCATCATTAGAGTCCCTAAAAAAATAAATACTGAACTAAAAGGAGAAATAAACATCAGTACAGTAAAAGGTGGGACCTTTAATACCCAGCTTTCAACAGTGGAGTGGTCAGACAAAGAATCACTATTATTTTTAAATGTAGTGGTGTTTAAGGACGGAGCTTTGGAATGGAGGGTGGGGTCAGTTGATGGTACAGTAACTGGCTTTTCTAGGAAAACAAGAATGAGATGATGGAGCATCAGGCTGTATCATCATGAGTTACTCTGGGCCAGGCAGCATGATAGGGTTTTATATCTTTTCTTCCATTTGATCATTATGACAACCTTATTTAGCAGGTGTTAGTATTATTATTTGCATTTTGTAGATGAGAACACTGGGGGTAGATAGCTTAATTATCTTATGCAAAGTCAAACAGGTCCCTTCTCCATCAGCAAGAAGCTGTGCGAATTTTAGAAGGCCGTGCCTTTTCTGTTCACCTTTCTCCTCATTTTTAAAGTTAGGGCATTAGACCAGTTGTTTTAAGCTCTAAAGTGAGCTTGCAAAGAGTCACATCCATTTCTTTGCATGGACGGTAACCCGCCAGGCTTTTCTGTCTGTGGGATTTCTCAGGCAAGAGTACTGGAGTGGGTTGCCATTTCTCTCTCTAGGGATCTTCCCGACCCGCGGATTAAACTTGGGTCTCCTGCACTTCAGGCAGACTCTTTACCAGCTGAGCCGCCCAGGGCTTCCCTTCAAGCTCGAAGGCTTTACCATCAGTTCTGGAGGCTAGAAATCCAACATGAAGGTGTCGCCAGGGCCACCCTCCCTCCCCAGGCTCTGGGGAGAATCCTTCGCTGCTTCTTGGAGGTTCGGTGGCTCCGGGTCGCTCCTTGGCTTGTGGCAGCGTCCATCTTCACATAGTCTTCGCTGCTATCCTCTCTTCTCCAGTCTGTCTCTTACAGGGAGGCTTCCCGGGTTTAGCATTTACCTGGAAAACTCATGATGATATTACCTCAAAAACCTTAATTACAACTTCGTGGACTTTTTTTCCAAACAAAGTCGTATTCACAGATGTGACCTAACCCTTAGGGTTAGGAGACAGATGTATCTTTGGGGAACCTACCATTCAAGCTAGTACACCATGTCCCCTGTCTCCCTACTTGAAATGGAAGAGACTCGGGAACACTGACAGTTAGTCTAGTCAGTACCACAGTGCTTTAACCCTCTGCCCTTCAGTAGGCTGGTAGCAGTGAGAAAGGTGGGGGAGTGAGAATCAGAGAGACAGCAAGATGGCAGAACGGCCCTGTCTCAGTCGTGGCTGTTACAGTCCTCCACTTTCTCTGATTGCCTGGTAGGGCCAGCCTCAACGGTGAGGCTCACCTGGCTTTGGTGGCCATGGGACAAGGGCTTCTTAGAAAGGCTGTCCTGGAACTGCTTTGACACGTGGCACACCCCGCAGCCTGAGAAGTCTCCCCGGCTTTTCTGCTCTGTTTGTTACTGGCCTGCCCCCTCTAAAGTACACTGAGCTATCACTCAGAAAAGGCCTGCTGATAGGCTCAAATTTGCATAGCCCAGATGAGGCTGCAGAGCCATTTATCTCTCAAGAGCAGCCTGCTGTGGTCCCTTTATTTTTTTATGGGATTGTCCTTAAATGGCTGATTAGTTTGGGGTGATTTATAAATGCTTCTAGCTTGGCAGTTTCCTCCTTAATGATGGGGCAGATTTGTGTCTGACTTTCAGCAGCCTTGGTTTTCTGTTTGTTTTTTTGTTTTCGTGTATTCTCCACTGCCCATCACCCTCTTCCTCCCGCTTCCAGTTCCCATCACCTTCTTCTACCTTCCCGACTTCAGTTTCAGTCAGCTATACCTTTCTCCAAGTTTCCCCAGCTTTTAAGAATTGCCCATCTTTGGTTGCTTATGTTTTTGGAAAGGCAGAAAACCAGATACAAACAGTTTCTTCTTATTCCCTTCCGTTTACAAGAGAGAATTGCACCACCCTGGCACCAGTTATTTATCCTTTCTGAGCCTTGGTTTACTTACTTGAAAAATGGAAAAATGAGACTTCTCAACAGCAAACATGAAGACAAGAAGGCAACAGAGCAAGGCCTCAAATACCCTGAGAAGTAATTAAATCCAATTCAGAATTGCACACCCAAATAAATTATTAGCCAAATTTAATAATAAAATATCTTCACATTTTCAGCCATGCNATGTTTTTGGAAAGGCAGAAAACCAGATACAAATAGTTTCTTCTTATTCCCTCTGTTTACAAGAGAGAATTGCACCGCCTTGGCACCAGTTATTTATCCTTTCTGAGCCTTGGTTTACTTACTTGAAAAATGGAAAAATGACAGACTCTCCTTCTACCTCAGGGGTTGTTTGAGAATGGTCTTAGCTAATGTTAGGAAGCTGCTTAGCATTATCTTCTGAGCATTATCACTGAGCCCTTGATAAATGTTAGTGGGCATTTTTACTGTTTTAATGATATGGCAAGAGGCAAACATGCAAAGTGAGGATACTTTGAACTTTGTGCTTTTAAACGCATTTGATATTTTCACAATTACTCATGCCTGGCCTCTTCTTGGTGAAGCCCGTCTCTATGATGAGTCCAGCTTTTCACTGCTGTCTGATAATACACCCTCATGTGTTAAGTAACTCCTTTATGTTTTGCTTTTTGCTGTTTCTAATTTAATTTTTTGTGCAACACATGTATACCAGCTGTTTTTTTTAGTCCCAGTGGCTTTTGCAGTTTTAAGAAATAAGCTTGTATTGCTATTTCTTGTCTTTGTATTGATATTTTAGACTACTTACAGGGTTCCTAAAATCAAAGATGATACATTCACTTGTTAATATACTCTCCCATAGAGATATAAACCCACATGCAAATTTCCTCTATCCACATTCTTCCATTATTACTATATCATAAGGTTTGGTCAAATTAGTATTCCATAATTTTTTTTTTGTTCACTGCTGAGTCATGGAGTATATTGTACAGTTAATTTTTCCTTTCCTATAGTTAATTTTTTTTCTAGGAGTTAATAGTTGCTTTGATTATTCATTTTAATTGGCATAATTTTCTGTGTACTACTTATCACTCCTGTTTTCTCATATATTCGGATAAAACTGTAAGATTCTTCTCAGTATAGGTAGGTACCTCACATAAGCCAGAGTTTAGTTTCCTGAGAGGCATTCCTTCTGTACCAACCTGAGCTGTTTGCCCGGTAGCCCAGCTGCACCACCATCCGCCTGGGATTTGCTTTCACCATCAAACAGGCACTTTCCTTTACCTCTTGTGATCAGCATTCTCTTTCCCGCATCTCTTAGACATGCTCCTTGGTTTACGCATTCATTTAACTGGCACAAATCCCCTAGCAGCTTGCGGAGAACGGATACACAGAATGCTAAAACAAATTAAGTGCATGGCTGAAAATGTGAAGATATTTTATTATTAAATTTGGCTAATAATTTATTTGGGTGTGCAATTCTGGATTGGATTTAATTATTTCTCAGGGTATTTGAGGCCTTGCTCTGTTGCCTTCTTGTCTTCATGTTTGCTGTTGAGAAGTCTCATTTTTCCATTTTTCAAGTAAGTAAACCAAGGCTCAGAAAGGATAAATAACTGGTGCCAGGGTGGTGCAATTCTCTCTTGTAAACGGAAGGGAATAAGAAGAAACTGTTTGTATCTGGTTTTCTGCCTTTCCAAAAACGTAAGCAACCAAAGATGGGCAATTCTTAAAAGCTGGGGAAACTTGGAGAAAGGTANTGTATATATTTGCCTGTCAGGAAGTTCTTAGCTCTCCGTTCATAGTGCTCTGAAATGTTCCAACAGTTACAGTGAACTTTTAACCAGTTGCTGGTGCTGTGCATCCACTGGGCCGTCTCATCCTAGAACTTTACTTTCTGCGGCTCTGGTTCGTTTCCTTGTTTTCCATCATTGATGGATTACTTTCTTTTACTTTCCTTATTCACCACTTCTGAACCTTCCATTTTAGACTCTTTAGATTGAACCTTTAATTTTATCTATTCTCTTTTACTTTCCACATACCTTGTCTTTTTTCCCCACATATTTTGTTTTTTTGTTGTTATACTTTCCAACAGATTTCTTCCAATGATTTCTATCATTTCTTGAACAGGTTTTTTCCAGTATCATATTTCAAATTTCTAGATCCTCTTTCTATTTTCAAAATGTATCCCTTTATAGAAATCTGTTTTGTTTTCTGAATATAATGTTTTTAATCTCTCTCAATAATGTGGTTATGCTATTTGGGAATTTTATTATATTCCCTGTATTATCTTTTGAAAAATGTGTGAACTCTCTTCTTTGCCCAAACTCACTCTTATCAATTTTTTTTGTTTGTTTTGATCTTTCATTTGCAAAAATTGATTTAAGTTTCTGGTTGTTTTTGCCCAGTCATATTATAAGAATCCAGGAAAAAACTGCTTGAAAGTTGAGCATGCATATTCACGGTGTGTGTGTGTATTTGAAGTATGTATAGTGTCTGAGATATTTGTATAGTGTTTGGTGATTGTGGTTTGTGTTTGCGTGTGTCATGTGTTTTTCAGTTTGTTTGGTATATGGCTTTGTGAGTTTTGGGGACATGCATGTATATATGTCCCTTTCATGAATCACAGCCTTGTCATGGTAAAGGTTCTTGCGTAACTCAGTGACGCTATGAACCATGCTGTGCAAGGCCATTCAAGACCGACAGGTCGTAGTGAAGAGGTCCACTGGAGGAGGGAAGGACAAACCACTCCAGTCTTCTTACCATGAGAACCCCATGAACAGTATGAAAAGTCAAAAAGATATGACACTGGGAGATGAGCGCCCTGGATTGGAAAGTGTCCAGTATGCTACTGGGGACGAACAGAGGGCAATTATGAATAGCTCCAGTAAGAATGAAGTGGCTGGGCCAAAGCAGAAACAACACCCAGTTGCGGATGTGTCTGGTTTATCACCAAAAGTAAAGTCCGATGCTGTAAAGACCAGTATGGCAAAGGAACTCGGAATGTTAGGTCCATGAATCGAGGTAAATTGGATGTGACCAAGCAGGAGATGGCAAGAGTGAACATTGACATCTTAGGAATCAGTGAACTAAAATGGATGGGAATGGGTGAATTTAATTTAGATGACCATTATATCTACTACTGTGGGCAAGAATCCCTTAGAAGAAATGGAGTAACCCTCATACTCAACAAAAGAGTTTGAGATGCAGCACTTGGGTGCAGTCTCAGAAATAACAGAATGATCTCTGTTCATTTCCAAGGCAAACCATTTACTGTCACAGTAATGCAAGTCTATGTCCCCCAACCACTAATGCTGAAGAAGCTGAAGTTGAATGGTTCTATGAAGACCTACAAGACCATCTAGAACTAACTCCAGAAAAAAAAAGATGTCCTTTTCTTTATAGGGGATTGGAATGCAAAAGTAGAAAGTCAAAAGATACCTGGAGTAACAGGCAAATTTGACCTTGGAGTACAAAATGAAGCAGGTCAAAGGCTAGCACAGTATTGTCAAAGAATACACCAGTCATATCAAACATCCTTTTCCAACAACACAATAGATTAAGTCTACACATAGATATCACCAAATGGTCAAAACCAAAACCAGATTGATTATATTCTTTGCAGACCAAGATGGAGAAACTCTATACAGTCAGCAAAAATAAGACCTGGAACTGACTGTGGCTAAGATCATCAGCTCCTTATTGCAGAATTCAGGCTAAAATGGAAGAAAGTAGGGAAAACCACTAGGCCATTCAGGTATGACCTAAATCAAATCCCTTATGATTATACAGTGGAGGTGATGAATAGATTTAAAGGATTAGATTTGGCAGAGAGAATGCCTGAAGAACTATGGACACAGGTTTGTAGCAATACAGGAGGTGGTGACCAAAACCATCCCAAAGAAAAAGAAATCAAGAAGGCAAAGTGGTTGTCTGAGGAGGTCTTACGAATAGCTGAGGAAAGAAGAGAAGTGAAAAGCAAGGGAGAAAGGGAGAGCTATACCCAACTGAATGCAATGTCCCAGGGTCTAGCAAGGAGAGATAAGAAGGTCTTCTTCAATGCAAAGAAGTAGAGGAAAACAATAGAATGATAAAGACTGGAGACCTCCTCAAGAAAATTGGAGATATCGGGAACATTTCATGCAAGGATGGACACAATAAAGGACAGAAATGGTAAAGACTTAACAGAAGCAGAAGAGATTAAGAAGTGGCAAGAAGAACTGTACAAAAAAGGTAACGACCTGGATAACCATGATGGAGTGGTCAGTCACCTGGAACCAGATATCCTGGAGTATGAGGTTAAGTGGGCCTTAAGAAGCATTACTATGGACAGAGCTAGTGGAGGTGATGGAATTCCAGCTGAGCTATTTCAAATCCTAAAATATGATGCTGTGAAAGTGCTGCATTCAATATACCAGCAGATTTGGAAAACTCAGAAGTGGCCTCCAAAGTGGCCAAAGAACTGGAAAAGGTCAGTTTTCATTACAGTTCCAAAAAAAACGGCAATGCCAAAGAATGCTCAAACTACCATACAATTGCGCTCATTTCGCCTGCTAGTAAGGTTGTGCTCAAAATCCTTCAAACTAGCCTTCAGTAGTACATGAACGAAGAACTTCCAGATGTTCAAGCTGAATTTAGAAAAGGCAGAGAAACCAGGGATCAAATTGCCAACATTTGTTGCCTAAAAGGGAAAGCAAGAGAATTCCAGAAAAACATCTACTTCTGCTTCATTGATTACATGAAAGCTTTTGTGTGGCTCACAGCAAACTGTGGAAAATTCTGAAAGAGATGGAAATACTAGACCATTTAACCTGAGAAAGCTGTGTGTGTCAAGAAGCAACAGTTAGAACTGGACATGGAACAACACACTGGCTCAAAATTAGGAGAGGAGTACATCAAGGCTGTATATTATCACTGTGCTTATTTAACTTATATACAGAGTACATCATGCAAAATGCTGGGCTGGATGAATCACAAGCTAGCGTCTCAAGATTGCTGGGAGAAATACCAACAACCTCAGATATGCAGATGATACCACTCTAATGGCAGAAAGCGAAGAGGAATTAAAGAGCCTCTTGATGAGGGTGAAAGATGAGAGTGAAAAAAGCAAGCTTAAAACTCAACATTCAAAAAACTAAGATTGTGGTATCCAGTCCCATCACTTCATGGCAAATAGAAAGGGCAAAAGTAGAAGGCAGTGACAGATTTTATTTTCTTAGGCTTCCAAATCACTGCGGATGGCAACTGCAGCAGTGAAATTAAAAGATGCTTGTTCCTTGGAAGGAAAGCTATGACAAACCTAGACAGCATATTAAAAAGGAAAGCTATGATTTTTCCAGTAGTCAGGTATGGATGTGAGAGTTGGACCATAAAGAAGGCTGAGCGCCAAAGAATTGATGCTTTCGAACTGTGGTATTGGAGAAGACTCTTGAGAGTCCCTTGGACTGCAGGGAGATCAGACCAGTCAATTCTAAAGGAAATCAACCCTGAATATTCATTGGAGGGATTGATGCTAAAGCAATACTTTGACCACCTGATGTGAAGAGCCAACTCATTGAAAGAGACTCTGATGCTGGGAAAGATTAAAGGCAAAAGAAGAGAATTGCAGAGGATGAGATGGTTGGATAGCATCACTGACTTGATTTTTGACATGAGTTTGAGCAAACTCTGGGAGATAGTGAAGGACAGGCATCCTGGCATGCTGCAGTCCATGGGGTCGCAAAGAATTGGACCCGACTTAGCTACTGAACAACGTGTATGTATGTCTTTGGGGTATATATATGTGTGTGTGTTTGGGGTATGTGTATGTGTGTCTTTTGACAGATGTGTGTGGGGTGGAGTATGCGTTTGTGTGGAGTATGTGTATCATGTGTGTGCAAGCACGCACACATGTGTGCATTTCTGTTTAGAGTGGCTGTGTTTGGTAGGATGATATATAAATATTTTTTTAATTTTGATTTAATTTTTTTACTTTACAATACTATATTGGTTTTGCCCTACATTGACATGAATTCGCCACAGGTGTACATGAATTCCCAACCCTGAGCCCCCCTCCCACTACCCTCCCTGTATCATCTCTCTGGGTCATCCCAGTGCACCAGCCCCAAACATCCTGTATCCTGTATCGAACCTAGACTAGCTTTTCGTTCTTACATGATAGTATACATGTTTCAATGCCATTCTCCCAAAGCATC
>SJYA01002905.1:1232366-1253193 GCA_006410615.1 Neotragus moschatus | reverse complement strand
AAAAAAAAAAGCAAGGTCAATATTGTCAGGTAGTCTTAAGTACTGTGTGGAGAGTGAAAGGGGTGAGTGCTGGAAAGTTATGAGGGGATGAATTTAGATTGGGGGTGTCAGGGCAGGTGTCCCTAGAGATAGAATATTTAAACTGACTTCTGAGTGATGAGAGAGAGCTGCTTTGCCAAGGCCAGGGGAGAGTCTGCAGAAACATCGAGAGCAGCTGGAGCAAAAACTGGAGGTGGAAACCGATGTCACCAAGAAGTCTATAAAAGGATTGATGGTTGATACTCTGTGAGTGATGAGGAGGATTTAGAAGAGATTGGAGGCTCCGGGGACTGAGGCTGTGGGATACTCTTGGCTGGGTGAGGCATCAGTTTTACCCCATGTACTGTGAGAAGTGTTTGGAGAGTTTTCATTTCTGGAAGGCGAGGGCAAGCAAAGCAGCAGGGTTGGAGTGCAGCTTTGGCCAGCTCACTTGGATGCTCCCTTTGGGGTGAAATGAAAGAAAGGAGGCTGGGTGGGATCCACAGAGCCCATTGGACACTTACAGGAACTCGGGGAGAGGCGCTGATGGCCTGACCAGGTGGTCAGGGGAGAAGGCCAAGAAGGGATTTGTTCTAGCAGCAGGGAAGGCAGGAGGTGCAGGTGACCTGGATATGGGAAGAGAATCACCAAGAATAATGGCAAGATTTGGGGTGTCTTTGGGGGAGTCTAGGGAGCTGTGAGAGTATGGCTCCAGAATGTTAATTTAAAAGGACAATGCTTTTTATTTCAGCCAGAAAAACACAACCGTCGTCAAGGATGAATTTTTCCTGAGTGAGCGCTGTGGATGTGAGCGCTGTGGAGATCGGGACATGAAGCCTTCTCATCTCTCCATGCACTGCAGTCTGGAGTCTCCTGTGTGCAACCAGGGACGTGAAGTCAGTGTCAGGAGGATGGGGTTCAGGTAACACTTCGGAGCCACTGCACTTGAATGATGGTCATGGAGCCAGAGGAAATGAAGTGGGAGGAGCTTACGGTGGAACCCAGAAGGTCTGCTGTCCCTGGTGGGGGGGGTGCCAGGGAACAGGCTGACCTAGGACGCTGAGCGCTAGCCATTTGGGTAGGATGCACAGAGGATCGCGGTGGCTGGACGTCGAGCGAGGGCGTGAGGGAGCGTGTGAGCAGATACACTGAAGTGTGCTTGGAAATCGAGGGGAGATGAGGTAAAAAACGGGCTCTCAGCCCTGGCCAGCACAGGGGTCCCCTGGGCCGCTGAGACTAGTTTACGCTTGTGAGGACAGCGTCCAGCTAGAGCCAGTGAGGAAGGAAACAGGCTTTGAGGAAGTGCAAACAGCAGGAGAACACAGAATTAGATCACTGATGTGGAGTGGATCCAGGAGAGGCTGCAATATCTGCAGGGGGTCCTGGGATTAAGCAGGAGGAATTTTTTTTTTTTAGAGATGGGAGATGCTCCTTTTTTCTTTTTTTCCAATGATCCCGTTAGCAGGGAGGTAATGTCACAGGAAAGAGTGGATCTAAGCTCTCAGGAAGGGGAAAACATCCACAGGACAGTAAATTTTAATGGAATAATCACAATTTCTTTTATTTTTTGTAAATTTATTTTGAATTGAGGGATAATTGCTTTAGAGTTTTGAATCAATGAGAACTGACTGTTTTAAGTAGGGATGGGTGTCTGCTGCATTCAAGTGGTGGGCATCACGGTGGAGTTCTTGTCTTACTGCTTCTCCTTTCTTCCTGGACAGTCAGCCAGGGCCCTGGCTGGGAGACAGCAGGGGAGAGACAAAAGTGGGGTTGAGGACACAGAAGGTGTGAAAGAGTCATTGAGAAACTGAGAAAGTAAACTTAACCAGAGAGGTGCCCTTGGCCTGGAAATTCTTGGTGGGTGCCTGAGAGTTGTGAGCGTGAATTTCACACAGGGTCAGCGAGCCCCTCCGTGAAGTTTCCTGCAGCCACATTCAGGTGTGGGTGATGGCGTGGAATAGGGAGTCGGACGGCCTCAGCATCATCCCTGTACCCCAGCAGCCCGCCAAGGCGTGGGGTGAGCGGCCCAGAGACCCGAACTGGTCGGTGGTGGAGTTGAAGTCCTTGTGCCTCTCTAAGCAGCGTTGCCCTGTCCTGCAGAGTCATTGTCAGGACGAACGGGGACTTCCCCAAAGTGGGTACTTTGTGGTTTTTAATCTGAGAAAGGCGCCTCTTGTTTCGTACATCACCAGAGACCCTGGTCAGGGTGTCATCGGCTGTGCTGTGAGGCACGCAGGCCTGGGAGCTTTTTCAGTGATGTAGCNCTTGTTCTTCATGACCTACTGTGTTACAGGCTTCTTACCCTGGTTGTCCTGTTCAGGTGTGTGCTCATTAATTGTTCTCTCTCTTCGCTCCCATCCTGAGACAGGACCTCCAGAGGGCTAAGCACCTTCTCTGCTGTCTGTAGCAGTGCCTAGGACGTGATGGGTACTGATCAGCATTCATCCGGTGGCTGAATCTAAAGGAAATGTGAGGGAAAAAAAGAACTCCCATCTCTAGTTCTGTGCTCGTGGCTGTAAGAGCTTCTTCCCCTTTTCCCGCTCTTTGGAAAATCGCACTGCAAAACCCAAGTCCCTCCTCCCCGCTCCCTCTCGTTTCCTGCTTCTTTCTCCTCCTTTCCTTTTGTCCGCCTTCCCTCTCTTTTTTCTGCCATTCATCAAGTTATCTCCTTCATCAGAGGCACTGTGCTGGGTCTCAGAGTATCCTCATGGAGCTTAGAGTCAATCAGAGGTGACAGACATTAAACTAACATTTTAATACATTTCAGAAAGTAAAATTTTAAGTGTTCTACATGTTAACAGCGGGGGACATTCCTTAGTCTGCAAGATGTGTGTNTCAGAGTATCCTCATGGAGCTTAGAGTCAATCAGAGGTGACAGACATTAAACTAACATTTTAATACATTTCAGAAAGTAAAATTTTAAGTGTTCTACATGTTAACAGCGGGGGACATTCCTTAGTCTGCAAGATGTGTGTGAATGGCAAAGTTCCTCTGAGAACGTTCCTGAAAGGAGAGGAGTGACCAGGGGGAGGGGCAAGGAAGAGATTCTAGAAAACAAAAGCACCCAAACGGTTCCAGGACTCACCCTTTCTTACAAGACCTTCTTTACCTTCCCCATCGTCTCGTAGTCATGGGCTGGAGCAGTCATCTGCAGGATCTGGAGAGTGTTCATAAGAGGAGTGCCAAGTGGAACATTTAGGCTCAGGGGGATGCAATGAGATTTGTATTTGAAAGAGATCTCTCTGACTGCCTTGTGGAGGAAGGATGGGTGGGGTGGGCAAGACTGAACTTGGAAGACCAGTTTAAAGGACTATAGTCGTGGCCCTGCTGAGAAAGGCTGGTGGCTAGGGGATGTCTGACTTGGGTTGGGTTGGCTTGGGTGATTGCCCTGTGTGAACAGACAGTCGTCTGTATGGATGGCATTTCTCTGGTTGTTTAGTGAGGGGATCTGCTAACACAGTCCACACAGCTGGTCGGTTGAGCCTTGGCACAACCTTCCTGGAAGTGGTATCTCTCAAAATGAAAAAGGATATTGCAGTTCCACTTGTGGGATGCCTCAGTAATGAAATGGTGGAACGGAGATGATTCTACCAGCAAGTTTACTGCAGAACCGGTTAGGATAGTCAGACGTTGGCACCATTGCAGAAGTCTCACCCCATAGCGTGTGCACCCCTGTGATGGTCCACCATACTCTTGTGAAAGTTAGGATGCAGACTTACATTCATCTACACAGGCAAATGGCCATGGTGTCTTTTTATGGGGAAAACATTACAGAAATTACTGTACTTTTGTAAGTAAGCATGTAATTGTGCGTCAGCGCCCAGGCGAATATAGAAATGGTTCTTCAGGCATTTTCTTGTGGAAGAAACTCTGTAGGCTTGCTCTCACTCTGGCAAGAGAAAAAGACAAGACTGCAGAGGCTTGAGGTGGTCACAGGCAGAGGCGTAAGGACAGAGGCAACCTGACCTCATGGGGTCACTCTTACGCCTTTGGTTGCATGAGTATCCTTAGGCTACAGGAAATCCAAAAAACATATATTCTGTATTTTTTCACTTGCTGAGGAACGTAATTTTATTTTTTTTATTAGCTTTTTTTTTTTTTGAGTTTAGTTGTTTTGCAGTCTTGTTTCTTTAAGGTGATGCTCTTGATTTCAGGACTGCTCAGAGAGTCCTGTAGGTAGCAGCTAAGACCACTGGCCTTGTGGTGAGCCCTGAGGTCACCTGGCCGCCCTGCTGCTTGCTGTGTGTGACTTTGAGCAGGGCCCTGAGACTTGCAGAAAGCTGACATCCTCACTGATGCAACGGCACACACTTCAAGGGGGTTTTCTACAAGCCAGCTGAGGTTCAAGAGCTTAGCTCAGCCCCTGGCATATGGTATGTGTGTGCGCTCAGTTATGTCTGACTCTGCGACGCTATGGACTGTGGCCTGCAAGGCTCCTCTGTCCATGAGATTTCCCACTCCACACTGGAGTGGGTTGCCACTTCCTAAATAGTAAGAGCTTGTCCCAGCTGCTCTTTTAGCACCTGCCTGCTCCCAGACACCTGACAGGTTCTCCTTGATTTTACTTGACTCCCATAGCCCTTGGGGATACAGTAATACAGTAACAGGAAAAGAGTGTGGAGTATAAACAGGAAGCTGAGGTTTTTCTCTTCTTGGTTTTCCATGAACCCACTAGGTGACCTCCAGTACCACTCAATCCCACCGGGCTAACTTTCTTTAACTTTAAAGTGAGAAGGTTAGACTGAGAAAGCTTCCAAGTCCATAATTCTATGACTGCATGGACTGAGGACCCGATAAAACCTGTTGAACTGTCTTGTTGAGGGCCCTTATCTGTGTGCCCTGGGCTGGAAGGCATCTTTAATAGGCTAATAGCTAAGAATTCAGTTTCTCTTTCCCTTCCTATCCTGTTGCACCAAAGATAGGCCTGTAGAAGGCTGTTATCAACAATTTGTGGTCACCCCCATGCATTGCTCTTATCAGGAAAGCTAATCACATTTTAAGCTTTTTCAGTTTTTCTGCTTGGAATATTTCTTGCTTTTACTGCCTCACCCATCTTTAAATGGTAGTTTGATTCCTTGATGTGGGAGAACTGGAGGATGTTTCTTAAGGACTCCAGCTCTTTCTGCCCCAGGTAGAGACCTGTGAGGAGAAAGTGGCAGGAACTAACTTTTTCTTTCTCTGCAGCGGAGCCATGGACATCTGGCTGGCTGGCTTGATTGTCAGCTGACTTACTGCTTTCTCTCTAAAAGTCTTCATCCTTCAAAGCTCCTTACCAGCATTATCCAGTTACTTCCTTAAGTAAGTTGTTCTCAGAGATGTGATTGGGTGTTGTGAAAAGAACTATAAAATGAAAAGTTGGCAATGAAATAAAATTGGAGTCTTTGATATTTCTGTGTTTTAAGAAAGTATTTTATTTAAGTATAGTTGATTTGGGGCTTCCCTGATGGCTCAGCCATAAAGAATCTCGTTGCCATTGTAGGAGACGCAGGTTTGATCCCTGGGTTGGGAAGATTCCCTGGAGAAGAAATTGGCAACCCACTCTAGTATTCTTGCCTGGGAAATCTCACGGACAGAGGAGCCCTGGTGGGCTACAGTCCATGGGGTCAGAAAAGAGTCAGACACAACTTAGCAACTAAACAGCAACATAATTAATTTACAGTGTTGTGGCAGTTTATGCCATACAGCAAAATTATTCTATGTAATTCTTTTTTCATATTCCTTTCCATTATGATATCGAATATAGTTTCCTGTGCCCTATGTACAGCAGGGCCTTGTTGCTTCTCCATTTGCTGTGTAACAGGCTGCATCCCCTAATCCCAAGCTCCCAGTCCATCCTCTCCCTTCCCTCCTCCGGCGGCAGCCACAGGGCTGTTCACTGTGTCTATGAGTCTGCTGCTGTTTCATGGATTTGTTCTTTTGCGGCACGTTTCAGATTCCACACGTGAGTGAGCGTATTTCTTTCTTTTTGGGGGAGGCTTATAACATTCCATGTCATATCAAAGTCACTGTGGAGTCCTACAGTCAAGAAATAATGTTTCACTTGGCTTAAATCCGGTATATCTATATTCCTTTCAGAATATGGAACATTTTTATAATATTACTTCTTAGCATCTTGGTAGACTAATATTTTGAAAATATTCAAGACTGTGTTGTTGACCCTTTGAGCAGCGTTAGACTCGAACTCGAATTTCTGTTGAGAAGAATCCTTATAAAAGTATCTAGATTTGCCCACCGGCTGCCTGGCCAGTGGGTGACTGTGTGAGTTGTCTTGGCCGAGGCCCCTCCCTCTCCCTCCTTTCCTGCCAGGATGCAAGCACCTTCTGCAGGCCCCGTGCGATGTCTTCTGTCCGGATACCCTCTTCATGCTCCAGGCTTTCCCATCCAGCCAGAGGTCCAGTCTCTGTCCTGGGCCCTGAAATCCAGGGGGGAGAGCCTGGATTCTCCTCCATCTTCTTGCTGTTCTAATATTGGAATCTGGGCCACCCACCTTTTGTCTGAAGACCTGACCAGTTGCCAGTTTGCACCCCATCTTCTGACCCTGCAGTGATGCCTGTACCTGGCTCTCTGCAGACTGGCTGTGATTTTACTTCACTTTTAAATAGATACTCAGACACGAGGTATGTTGGGATGCGATGAATATTTAAATCAAGAGACTGAGTAGTGGGATGGGCCTCATCCACTCTGTTGATTTCCTGAATAGAACAAAAAGGATGCTACTCCTCTCAAGAGAGATTTCTTCCTGCCTAATGGCCGTCCGACTAGGACATCAGCCTTTTCTTGCCTTTGGGCTCAAGCTGACACATTAGCAATTCCTGGGTCTCGAGCTGACCAGCCTTCTGAGCAGGACTGCACCGTTGGCTCTCCTGGGTTCCAGCTTGCTAGCTCACCATGCACATCATGGGACTTGCTTGCCTGCACAAGTATGTGAGCCAATCTCTTATAGAAGATATCTCTCTACATCCATACACATGTATCTGCGTGTACACACATACAGCCAATTCCTTATAGAAAATACCTTTCTATGTCATACACACCCAGACATTCTCCCGCACACTCACTCTCACACTATTTCTTAGGAGAATCCTAATACAGGATCTCAGCTTGAAATTAGCAAACTAGGGCCCATGAGCTAAATGCAGTCTGCCATCTGTTATTTTACAGCCCATGACTGAAGAATGGTTTTTACTGATGAATATTTGGAACCGATTTAATGGTAGGAACCCTTAGCTTTGATCCCCAGGTAAGCAGAATGTTACCCACCCCTCGACACACACACACATCTTGATCCCATTCTTGACATTAGTAGTCCTGTATTTCTAAAGATTGTACTCATATACTTTGAAGTTCATCACTGAAAGCTGTGGAGACGTTCACATCCTTGATTCTGTCTGCGACCCTACATAACCTAAGATACTTACTGAAAAAGTTTACTTGCCCCTCATCTAAGTTCTGATTGTCTGCTAGAAGTGAAAAATTATTGCGGGGATCTTAAAGACATCTACAGCACATTCTTCCCTTTTATAACTGTAAAAAGTATGTGTGTTAATATTCTGCAGGTATTTTTTAGTATTAAAAGGGTATTTTCCCAAGGGGTGTAATTAGAGCAAAGATTGCATCTTTTTGTTTTTGTTTTCCGGATGAAGGTGAGTGCAGGGGAGGAGGCGAGGGGCCTCCTCCAGATCTCTCAAGCTGGTTGGCCTTGTATGCTGTGTAGACTGGAGCTGGGTCTTTACAGTGCTGTGACTGTCAGCTTTGACCTGACCCCAACCCGCTCCCTGGCTCCAGGCACCTTGAGTCCCTGCAGTCGTGTTTGTTATTGCTTTCTTTCATCGGCTGTTGTTCCATCTCCTTTTAATGAAGCCGCCTTGAATTTGTTCTGGAGCATTCCTTGTTTATTGTCTTGAAGTGAGAAGGACTGCAGGTTACAGTGTAGGAAGTCAGACTACCCAGGGTCTCGCACCTTGCTTGCTGGGTGACAGCTGGGAAACGCTTTGTCCAAGGTCACTGAGAGTTCACCCTGAGGGGAGAACCAACCAGGCTCTTTAAACCAGGGCCTGGGCTACAGCAGGCCCTGCTCTTACATGCGCAGCCAAATAAGAAAGGCAGTCCTGCTTACAGAGAGGGTAGGTTTTTTAGCTGCTCATTAAGCAACGAGGAGGCCTACCTTGGTGTTCCTTGAGGTGGGGTAAGACTCTGGATCCTAGAATCAGACAGGGGACGCTGGAACTGCAAAGCATGACTTGTCAGGCAGTCTGGTTCCAGGGAAAATTCCTTCCTATCCCAGAGCTTTTGTACTTTCTGTGAGAGGTGGCATGGATTAGCCTTGCCCGCACTGTGCATGGCTGTCTCTTTCCCCAAATTTAGATCTCACTTAGATATTTAGGGTGGTCCTTTCTGATAATCCAGCTTAAAGTACAATACCCCACCTGACGGTTCAGTCCACATATTCTCTAAGGCCCCTGCTATGTCAGGAACTGGTCTAAGAATTAGGAATTGAAAGAAACCAACAAGGAAAAAAAAAAATCCTCAGAACCAAAACAGTCAAAATTCCTGTTTACACTGTTTCTGAAACTTTGGCATACATCGAGTCACTTGAAGGGCTTGAAGAAAACAGACTGTGTGACCTATAAGTTGGTCTGGGGTGGGGCCCAAGAATTTCCATTCCCAATAATATCCTAGGCGCTGCTGGTGCTGCGAGTTCAGGGACTCTGTTGTGAGACCCCCTGCTTGAGTGGGTAGTGCTTCTCTCAAACCATGCCTGTTTGCCCAATATGACCTGCAAGTCTTTGTCTTTTGTTTATTTGTACTTTTTTTTCTTTTTTAGCTTGCCACTGGCAGAAGAGGTATTCTGTGAAGGGGATTCATCACTGTCTTGCCCCCAGTGTATTCCTGGTCCCAGCAGAGGGATTAGGACGTAGTAGATGCTGCTTGGCTACCTAAAGGGCTGAGAAGGGCTGAAGGCAGATGGGCAGCAAGGCAAAGCTCTCCTTGCTGTTCTTCCCCATGTGTCTGCCCTTCTTCATTCAGCCACTCCCGTGATCCGTGTGGAATCTTGGCAGATGGGCCAGGTAGGATCTGGGTTAGCTTCTCATCCCCAGTGGAAAATCTCATGAATTCAGTCAGGTTGCCTAAGGGAAAACAATTCTTTATGCTGTGGTGCGGGAGGGGGCGTTGTAGAGCCGGCGAGTAAATGAAAGCTTGTGTGCATGCGGACCACAGAGCGATGGCAGAATGATAGGCGTCCACACACACGGGAGGGGTGGTGTGCAGGCAGATCTTGCGACCAGAGTGCCTGTAACATGTAAGCATTCAGACTTTTAAAAGAATTCCCTGAGTTTGCTCAGTGAACTAACTTACATTGAGAGCTGGCTTCATGTCTGTATTTTTTAGATCAGAGAGAATGCTGTACTGTGAAAGTTGCTCGGTGGTGTCCGACTCTGCGATCCCACGGACTATAANCAGAGTGCCTGTAACATGTAAGCATTCAGACTTTTAAAAGAATTCCCTGAGTTTGCTCAGTGAACTAACTTACATTGAGAGCTGGCTTCATGTCTGTATTTTTTAGATCAGAGAGAATGCTGTACTGTGAAAGTTGCTCGGTGGTGTCCGACTCTGCGATCCCACGGACTATAAAGTCCATGGAATTCTCCAGGCTAGAATACTGGAGTGGGTAGCCTTTCCCTTCTCCAGGGGATCTTCCCAAACCCAGGGATCGAACCCAGGTCTCAGAGGCAAGCCAGTCAACTGCACTTCATGTCCTTAGACAGACCTTTGTCCCCTGCCAGCTACAGTAGAGCCCGAATTTGTAACTCACATCTGGCAGGCATCCTTTTAGAGTTTTCTGAAAAATGGTTGTAGTAGTATTTGGTACCAGCTGGTGATTCCTTCAAGAGAAACCAAATGGCTCTATCTGTTCTGACTGCTGTTAACAAAATACGACAAGATGGAGTGGCTTCTAAACAGAAGCAATGTCTTTTGTCTCTGACCGCTGGATGTCTGAGACCCGGGTGTCAGCAAGCTCGGCTCAGGAGCAGCCCGTTTGATAACCCCCACTCCATCGCTCTCTCAGCCGCCTCCCCCTTGACGCCTCCTCTGTTTTGGGTGTCTGTGACTTCCTTCCTGATGGGTTGTGTCTAAATATGAAGGGAGGGAAGGGGGAAGGGAGGGCCACTTTCCTACTCTACCCAAGCAGATGTTTTACCCTGAGTGACTGACTTTCTGATCCTTTGCTGAGTGGGCTTGCATATGTAAAATTGAACCAGAGTACTCTCAACTGTTTGGCTCCTGTCTCCCAACTCTTACTACCCTTCATTCTGTCAAGTACACTGGTTTGTTTTAAATAAACCGTTTATTTAAAGTGTGCCCACCTCTGGGCCTTTGCACACACGGTTTCCTTTGCCTCAAATTTGACTTGTCTTCCCAGTTAACTAACATGCATCCACTGGCTCTCAGCTCGACTGTTACTCTATGAGACCCTCCCTGAAATCCGGCACTTGATCTATCTGCCCTCCACCCCTAACCTTGTTGATACGTTTAAAGTATTGGTGTGATGATTGGATTTTTCTTTTCTAACACTTTGGCCACCTGATGAGAAGAACTGATTCATTAGAAAAGACCCTGATGCCGGGAAAGATTGAAGGCGGGAGGAGAAGGGGACGACAGAGGGATGAGATGGTTAGATGGCATCACTGATTGGATGGACATGAGTTTGAATAAGCTCCGGGAGTTGGTGACGGACAGGGAGGCCTGGCGTGCTGCAGGCTATGGGGTCGCAAAGAGTCGGACACGACTGAATGACTGAACTGAGGAGAGCTCCATGAGAACTCATGACCTTAAACACAGCAGGCACAAAAACTCCTGGCTGAACAAATCCATGTTGGTTTCTGACACAGCGCCTGGAGCATGGAGATAGTGATGATTCTTCAAGTCAAACCCATAATGTCTGGGGTGGCAGCTGAGGAGGAGGAATGAACACAGTTCCATTTAATCCTGATATATTTTTGAGAGGCTCTGACATCTGGGACGTTTCATTTGGTTTCTGAGGATTTTTTCTAGAATTGCCAAATTGGTAAGCAAATGTAACTCCGCAATAGCCCCATTCAAGTGAGGATCATTAATTTCTCATTTTTCATTTTAAAAAGATGCGGAGTGCACTGAGGTCGGCTTTGTGCCTTTGAAAGCCAGTACCAGGCTACAGGCAGAGCACACAGCCCCGTGGCCCCTGCCCTTTCAGGATTAGTTCAAACTGGAAGCTAAGGAAAATGGATCATATAAGCAGGAAAACCCATCTGAACAAAACTCAAAGAACCACACTTTGTTTTCTGACTGCTTTAGGGAGTGCATGTTTAATCAAAATTGAGTACAGCAGTAGCCATGAGAATTCTTGCATCTTATCTCCGTTTTAGTGATTTCTTTTTAATTAGCTGATGCTCTGCAGAAATCTTAATGCACTTGAAACGACTGGGAAGCTGAAATAAAAGTGGGAGTTGTGGTTGCTTCTGGCAGAATTGTTTACTTCTTTGGTTCTGGGCAATATTGCTAATAAGTAACCTGTAACCTACTCTTGGACTCCAACTAGATAATGTATTTGGTTAATTTTCAAAGTTTAGTTTATAATCCTCATTAGTTCTCCAACTAGCTTTCCCCTGGCAGTGTATAGTCCTGCCATATCACATTTGCGGTTCTTGCTTTTTAGGGCATCCTGTTTTCATTTAAAAGATGAAAAGCTTAATCAGTGCCTCTAGTTCCTAGATTTTTATGTCATATGTTTTTGCCAGTGGTGTTAGAATATTTTGTCACTTAAAGCTCCAAGGGGAACCGAGTGAAATGCCTGTCACTTTGAAGCAGTTCCTTTTATCATGATGTTGACTAGGCTAAACGGAGTAGCAAAACCCAGAGACTTGGAATTACTTCTTGAGAAGCTGGTGGAGGCAGAGGGGTTGGCTTGGGTATCAGGGGGTGCAAACTTAGATCACAGCCCTACACTCATCTGGACGCCATTCTTAATCTGAACTGTTGACAAGGCCTTCTGCCTGGCAGAACTGGCCTGTGAATTTGGAGAGGTCACATGTTTCGGACACACATGCCTGATGGTCTGTATTGCTGCTGCTAAGTCGCTTCAGTCATGTCCGACTCTGTGCAACCCCATAGACGGCAGCCCACCAGGCTCCCCCATCCCTGGGATTCTCCAGGCAAGAACACTGGAGTGGGTTGCCATTTCCTTCTCCAATGCAGGAAAGTGAAAAGTGAAGGTGAAGTCGCTCAGTCGTGTCCAACTCTTAGCGACCCCATAGACTGCAGCCCACCAGGCTCTTCTGTCCATGGGATTTTCCAGGCGAGAGTACTGGATTGGGGTGCCATTGCCTTCTCCGGTATTGGAGCTAGCCAGTAGAAATAAAGTGTTGAGTCACATCTGTGATTTAAATGTTTTTAGTAACCACCTCAAAAAGTAAAAAGGTGAAATTAAAATTATTTAATCCAAGATATGCAAAGTATTATTTCAACATGCAAAGAACTACTGAAATTGTTTTTTTAGTACTAAGTCTTTGAAAGCCATTTTCTCAGAACAATTCAGTTTAGACTAACCATATTTCTATGTGTTTAATAGCCAGCTGTAGCTAGTGGCTACTGTGTTGAAAGGTATAGCACTGGAAAATCAATAAATTCTCATTTCTTTCCCCCTTTTAGTTTAGGAATAAAGTTGAGTCACCCATCCAGGGGGAGTGGCTGTTATGGAGAATCAGAAATCTGCCCTCCTTGTGCCAATATATAACACTCTGATCTTTAATGAGAACGCATGAGGCAGGTAAAGCTATTTCCCCAGAGAAACCCATGCACTTAACTCTTACACACAATGTGAATATGTCTCACAGCGACTTGTAATCCATCTGACTGTTCTGGGTCTTGGTAAGACATGGACTAGTGAGGACAGATGTGAGGTAAGAGACCTGTAGCCAAAGATCCAATCTGTTGGAACTTGACCTTGGAGAGTATTGAAAACCATGGTGCTAATAGTCCACCTTTTGCAAAAACTCACGTAGCAGGGGTAATGATCTTTGCAATGCCTGGTCTTGCAGAGGTAATAGACAGAAATATTTATTCCTCTCCATTAAGATATCAGTGTCTTATCTTCATTAGGTTCTTCTAATGGAAGTATGACTACTAATTAGTCTGTTCTGACTGCAAGGGAGGAATTTTGGTTCAAACAGGGTGTGTTGAAGGAATCTAAGTCTCAGACACCTAAACACCTGGATACTTCAAGTTTCAGGGAGAAATTATCTGGCATCAAGGCAAGTGAAAATGATATGCTTTATAATGTCTCTTTTCAGGAGGTATTATAGCTGACACTTGTGTGAATGTTGTAATCAGGGGACAGTTTGTAGCAAATTCATTCTGTAGAATCCTGTGCGGTGTTGGGAGTCTGAAAGATGCCAGTTTTGAAGCCCACCTAATTTGGTGTACCTTGTTATTCTATGGAAATATTATAGATTTTGCAGATGTGTCTTAGATACCCATCGTCTCAGAGATGTTAGATATTACTGACAGGCAGTAATGTTTGGTAACCAAAGAAATTTCAGAGAAATTGTAAATATCATGTTGGTTGATAAACTTGCTCNTGGAGTCTGAAAGATGCCAGTTTTGAAGCCCACCTAATTTGGTGTACCTTGTTATTCTATGGAAATATTATAGATTTTGCAGATGTGTCTTAGATATCCATCGTCTCAGAGATGTTAGATATTACTGACAGGCAGTAATGTTTGGTAACCAAAGAAATTTCAGAGAAATTGTAAATATCATGTTGGTTGATAAACTTGCTCATTCAAGTCTGTAGGGTAGACTTGGAAAGACAGAAAGCTAGATTAAATGGTGAGTGTTTGATTCCTTTTTTTTTTTTTCTAACAGACTTTGATTGTACATCTGTCTTTGGATTCCAGGCAGGATGAAGGTATTGGATGATGTGAAACACTCAAATTCTTCTAAAGCATTGGGTAAGACAATGAAGGAAAGAAGGAAACACTGCAAAAAAAGGCTTTTATTTTATAGGCACCACTGCAAATGAGGAACACTTCAAAACATAGAAAATAATAATTTATTTTAACTTCATTTACTTGTTTATAACTAATCATGATTCTGTGAATTTGCTTGTAAAAGTCTCCCTTTGAATCTACAAAGCAAAGGTTTTTACTACAATGAGCACTTAAAATTCCACAAACCTTCTCCATCCACAACTTTCCTGTACATGCAAAGTCCTCCAATGAGTTGCAGTATTTGCAAACATGCTGTAAACTCCCACAAAGTTGCATTATATTTTGCCTTCTGTTAAAACCTTTACACTCTCTTGGGAACTTTAACCAGAAAAATGTTTAAATGTGTATCCCAATTCTAAACACCGCTGGTTTGGTTATGAGCGTTATATATAGTTAACCACAGAGTTTGGTGGGTTTGAGTTGAAGCTTTGACCTAAATAATATATTAATGGTCACTCCTATGAAACACATTCAGCAAAGTAACATTATAAAATAGAGCTCCATTAAAATACATACCGGCAGTCATATCTGTGTTTTTAGCAGAAAAGGAAAAAAGCGTGTTTAACTTTCTTATATGAATATAGTTTAAACAAATTATTCTGTGAAGATATGCTTAGCAAAAGATCTTTTTGAAATTTAAAAACTTTATGTAAAAGGTAACAAGTAAAAAAGTATCCTTGCTGTTTGAAAAAAAAGTATCCTTGCTGTTTGGTTAATATTGCCTTCCAGGATAGTAGTTAGGGGTGGTTTTTCTCCACTTAAAATAGAGCTAAGACACCCAGAGTGGTAGGGCTCGCTAATTTAGACTATAAACATGATGTTGCAATTTATCTTATATACACAAACTTGCCGCATTGAACGAGGCAGGAATTGCTACCCCAGTGGTAGTGTTCTCTTTTATGTACATAATGCAGAAGTGAAAATTATACAGTAGTCACCGAGAGGAATGAATGGTAAACTCTAGTGCCATCTGGCGATTTTGCGCCGTGGGTTAAGAGTTCTTGGATTGTCATCCAGTTATCAAATATCTTTTTATTCCTCCTCTTCATCATCTTCTTGTGGCTGAGCTCGAGGATGTTTGTCTCCTTCCTGTCGTCGGCCCCCTGCTGCTCCTTCAGGCAGTCGAGCCGGCTCTGCAGCATGAACTCGCGCCGCCGCCTCTGCTCCTTGGCCTTCACCACGTGCTGCTTCCTCTCCTCCTTGCTCCAGTAGCGCCCCATCTTCAGCTCGCTCACTGCGTCGTCGTCCGTGGTCATGCCGCTGCGCTCCTCGCGGATCTTGAGCGCACGCTCCCGCAGCAGGCGATCCCGCACCGGCCGCTTGGTGATGTAGCGCGTGCCGTCGCTGCGGATCTTCACCTTCCACTCCATCCTCGGCTCTGACTGGCTGGCGGAGTTCAGGTCCTTGCACATGCTCACCAGGCTCATCTGGCTCTGCGCGTACTCGACGGCCGACTTCTGCTGGATCAGCTGCATGTAGCTCTGGTAGTGCTGCGCGTGCGCGGGGATGTGGGCATGCTTGTAGGGCGAGTGCGGGAAGGGTGGCAGGTAGGAGCCTCCCAGCTTCGCGCCGGGGGTGGGGCTCCCGCTGCTGCCTCCACCGTCTTCGCTGGGCTTCCTCTCTTGGCTCTCCAGAGCTGGGCTGGGATCCAGCTCCTTAGGGGAAGGGCTGTAGCTCGGGGAGCCCCCCTCGGAATCTTCTGTGATGGAGAGCAGGTTCTTGGGCGACGGCCCGTAAGCTTCCGCAGCACCTTCGCCCTCTGCCGCCCTCCGCAGGGAGTTGTCGGGGGACATCTCCAAGGTGAGTGGGGTGCTGCGGCAGCTCTCGCCGGTGTTGTAGGCGCTCGAGCTGTCTTTGTCAGACTTCTCGGGCAGCTCGGTGATGTCGGCGAGCTCGCGCCTGCGCACGTCCACGCTGGTGTTGTAGTTGCGGAAGCCACTGTTGTGCAGCATCCAGGGCTCACGGAACTGCTCCTTGAGCTGCTGCATCCTGTGTGCGCGCACGATGCTGAGGCACTCCAGCTCGATGCTGCGCAGCTCCTCGTTGAGCAGTTCCAGCTCCTTGTCCACACTCTCGGGGTCGCTCTTGCTGGCGTCCAGGGTGCGGCCGGGGTAGTCGAGGCCATAGGGCCCAGTGCTTTTCACCTGGCACTTGAGCTCCAGCAGCTCACGAAAGCGCTCGCACTCGTCCACGGGGATGCCCAGGTAGTCCGCGTCGGCGCAGTCAGCCGAGATGAAGGACTCGTTGCTGAAGGGTAGGTCGCCGCTGCCCAGGGTGTCCTGGCTGCAAGTGAGCTTCCTCTGCCCTGCCAGCGGTGGGGAGGCCACAGGGGCATCGTCGCCGTTGTTCTCCTGCTCCGAGCTCTCGTCGTTGCGCGTGCTCTCGTCTGTCCGGCCCACGCCGCTGTCTTTCTCGTGCTGGTTGGACAGGATGGTGGCCGTGTCTGTGGTTCCCCCGTCTTCCTCGTGCTTCTTCTACACGATAGAAAACAAGAACACTTGGTCACAGGGAGGGAGGCTGAAGGGACGGGTGCCACTTTTCCGGTAGGAGGAGGGACTCGGGTTGCTGGGGTAGTTAGCTTGAAGTTCCCCTAGGTGAGCCGCTTCACCTCCATCTGGGAAAGGAAGACGATCACTTGACCTAGTGAATGATTGCAGCTCTTCTAGTACCTCTTACCAGGAAGCAGGAGGCACAGAGGACATCCTTGCGTGCCTAAGGCACTGGAGTGGTGGCAGAGGAGGGAGGGGAAAGGGCGCCGAGCAGCTGAGGTTAACAGAGGGAATTGCTTTCCTTTGAAAAAATGTGACTTGCTTTCTTCTCTGATCTGCTCTTTATTTTGGCACATGTGTTTTCCAAACAAGTATCAGAAGGTCAGTGGAACCTTGGCATTACTGCTTTGCTTTCTAAGCCCAGCAGCACTCTCTTGGTCTGAGAGGATATCAGCTTGCTTTTCACTGGTGGGCGAATAGAAAAAGCACTTATTTTCTTTCGCCAGCTGGTGGGCTTCTCAGGACCCTAAGCATCGTGGGGCTGGGGTGGGGTGGGGAGGGAGGGGCGGCCAGCGGTACCTGCTGCAGGACGCTGGCCGTGAACTGCATGGCCTGGTGGTGCTGCTCCTCCAGCATGTCCATGTGCAGGTCGTCCAGAAAGTCGTTCCTGTCGTCATCCAGCCAACCCTCGTCCAGCTGGGGAGAGGCAGCCACCCACACAGACTTCAAAAGAGGCCCCTTTTGCTTCTATCTTATTTATTTTTAGGAAAGGTCATGACCTCCAGGAATCACATTTCTAGGCTTCCTCCAGGAGTCATCCCAATGCAGTCTGCCTGTTGTTTGGCTCTCTGACAGACACTGACCCCATCCTCAAGGTAAAGACCCCTCCCACCCTACACCACACGNATATGTAGTATCAACAGTGTATATATATGTCAATCCCAGTCTCTCAGTTTCTCCCATCCTCCCCTTCCCCCTTGAAATCTATGTATTTGTTCTCTACATCTGTGTCTCTCTATTCAAATGGTCTCATTTCAACTCCAAAGAGCAACAGGTATGGCTTCCAGATAAATTACTCTTAAAAGCCATTCTGTATAGTAGTTACCTGCTGAGTCAGAAAGTTTAAAAGACTGTGTCAAGTTGAAATGCTTGGCCCAAAATGAATCCTTCGGAGAAAGCTAAAATGAGTATTATCTGGGGTCACAAAAACTGTTGACCTGATTTGGCCTGTGTTGTCTTTGGTCCAAAGAGAAGGACAGGAAATGAGATGAGCTGACTTGTATGGTGTAAGGTGCGGGGGTGGCCTGCCTGTTTAGATGGGACAGCCTCTCTCCAGTTTGTCTCGGGCCCCACCATGCCCTGTGTACTGGGGTTTTCCAGAGCTGCTACTTTGGTCCTAATTTAACTGGTCTCCTCACTACACATCTGGTTTTGTGATACTGATAGCTATTTGTTAACTTCTGCATTTTCAACCCTAAAGCTATTATCTGAGGCAGTCTGCTCTTCAGTGAATGAACAGAGGACGCTGACCTACCTGGATAATGCGGTCTCCTTCTCGGATGCGCCCGTCCTTGGCCGCGATGCTGTTAGGGTCAATCTGAAACACATGGCACTGAGTGGGTAACTCAGACACGCACGAAAATAAGAGCCCTGTTCAGAGTCTGCCTGTATCTCACACGTCATCATGCTCGTCCCTCTGTTTCTGATTTACAGAGAAATAAACAAGACTCAGTGTCGTGCAGGGAGACACAAACATGGACTGATACGTTTCCAGGCCCTTTCCAGGCCGTGGTCCTGGACTCTTGCCCTGAAACCCTGCTCACCTGAGGGGATGGAGAGGCACGGGAGACAGGTGTTCCATACCCAGAAAGGAAGAGCAAAAGTGTGCTGGCATACAGGTGAAAGGATACCTTTCACTCCGTGGTCTAGCAGCCATGTTCTCATTATTTTGCCAAATGTGTATATTACATTTTGGAAAGGAACTTTACAAACAGAATCTAGTTGAGACAAGTGGAAGTGCATTTTAGAGAGACAGCCCCAAATGCAGTAATGGTGGGCCAGCTTAAGCTTAGTAGATGAAGTCTACTCAACGGGATGGGTAGAAAGTGTAGTTGTCACATCCCTTGGTTCGGCCCATCGAGATGGATTTCCTGATAGAACGGGGCTTGTGTGCTACTAAAGCTGGGCTGCAGGCACGATACCCATACGGAAATCATCTGCTTGGCGTTGGCTTCTCTGGGAAGATGAAAATAAGTTCCATCTATGTATTGGGTTGGTCAAAAAGTTCATTTGGGTTTCTCCATGATATCAGATGGAAAAACCCAAATGAATTTTTGGGCCAACCCAGTACTTTAGTGTTGCACTGTGAACTCAATGATACACATTCTAGCAAAAGAAAAAAAAAAGAGAAACAGATAACAGAAATACTTGAAAAAGTGTAAATGACTCCCTCCCCCATCCCATTCAGTGAACTGGAGATGGGAAATGGGACTCTGATTTTCCCTCCGGGTTGAATACACAAAACCAAGTCAAAGGCTCCATTTTATGGCCGATTTGCAGGCTTCTGAAGGATAATTTTGCCTCATGCGCTGACATTAGAACTTAACCCCGATGTAGGGTAGTTCCATGGAGTGTGATAAAGGGGACAAAGAAATCTGTGTCTTTCCAAAGGCATCTCAATAAGCCAGAGCTGCTTAACACAGTAACAGGAAAGAAAGCACACAGCCTCTCTGTCCTGCTACAATAGCTAGAAAAAGTTTGCCTCAATACCTCGCTGATATAGATGCCGATGTCATCCTCGTCATCTGTCCGGTAGCACACCGTGAGGCCCAGCTTGTCCTGGCTGTTCATTCTGTAGAGATCCACTTCCTAGACAAAGAAAAGGGCATTCCCTGTGAGACTCCCAACAGGCAGCGATGGCTGGGAGGACGTCAGATGCTTTAAAAAACATTTTGTTTAAATGATGAACTGGATTTCTTTGCATTTGCTGTGGGCAGAGCGGTTAACTTACGAAACAAAAGGTGATTATAGGCAAGAGATCAATGCCCAGGGCATTTCTGACCTTTCAGTCAATATGAAGTCATTTTGAAAATAGTTATTTTATTGATCCCACCGAAGAAAAATTATCCATATTTCACTCAGCGTCAAGACTTCTGGGGTCGGCCTTTTCAAAAGCATTCTTTCAATGTCTGCCACCAATGAGAATATTTCCAAACCATCCAGCCATTTCAGTACAAATGTTTCCAATGTGTTTGGTTAGATTATTTCACGTTGCGTTCCCTTAATATGTGCAGTAATAGAACTTACTCGCAAACAGATTACACATAAATTGATCCAAGGAAGGAGGGTAACGTGATAGCATGCAATTAATGCTTTCCCCAACAGCTGTGATATTTACAGTCGAGAAATTAGTTTCAGACGCTATTACAACAAATTAAATAAGATAAAAGCGAAGCGAGCCCGAATGCGAGACACATGGGCATAGGGAGCGCCACTGTATTTGACAATTAAACTGTGCTTCAGAATGAAGTCAGAACTTTGAAAACAGTTGGAGCCTTGGGAGCAAGAGGCTTGGTTCTCTGAAAGCGTTCCCAGGCCCCATCTCTCCTTCTACCCACACTGCCACCCGCCCAGGCGAGACTCCACAGCACCCAAGTACAGGCCTGTGCAAACGGCCGCCTGCTAGTAATAGTAAATTCCCAGGCAGATCCCCTGGTCCAGTGTTTACTGCTAGCTGCTTACTAACCAGGAGGGGCTCCAAGATGGGGCCTGTCTCTGGGACTGTTTCCTCACTCCTGGCTCTTCTTAGATGGTGGTGAGGATAGGGTTGTTTCTGTGGTGAAGCTCAAAGCAGTTATGTAACAGACACTCCTGAACCCCCTCCTTGGGTGCCCAATAGCACAGACACTTTCTGGGTGGAAGAACTGGAGGTGCTAAGGCCCTGTGAGCAAGAAAAAGAGAGGTGCCTTGAGGGTGGTCACATAAAGGGGCCACCAGGCCAGTGTGGGGAGCTTGGATTTTATTTCAGCATCCTGGGAAGCCCTGAGCAACTTTTAAGTGAAGACTGCCAAGCTCTGGTTGATACCCTCAGCAGTCTTTATGGCTAATGTAGAGCATAAGGTGCTGCTGAGAAGTTGGGGCTCTGAGGGCAGATTCCAGCTCTTTCTAGCAGCTTCATCACTGGGTTGTATGGGCTTGTGACTATATCTAAGCCTGTTTCCTCACTGGTGCATGTCATCCTGCTGCCTGGACAGGGTGAAGAGTGACTGAGACAAGACCGCCGAGCTCTCAGCG
>SJYA01002905.1:1189156-1231036 GCA_006410615.1 Neotragus moschatus | reverse complement strand
GGGGGGGGGACCCTCAGGCTCGGGTCCATCACCCCCAGTGACAGGTCACTGGGCGGAAACCCCTCATCCCCGACCCCACTTACCGGCGCCGCGGCACAGGCGAGGGCCCGCCCCTGCGGGGAGCGCGGTTCCTCGGAGGGCGGGCGCGGGGCCGGCCAGGGAGCTGAAGCCTGTCAGGGCGACCCCCGCTAGGACGGGCCGAGGGGTCCGCGCAGGGACGCCCGGGGGCGCCGGCGAGGGGCGCGGGCCGCCCGGCGCATGGTGAGCAGCGGGGATCCGGCCGCTCTCCAGCCTCCGGCAGGAAAACAAACAAAAGGCTGAGAGGCTTGTGGTGGGGACGACCGGTCGCTTTCCCTGGGAAAAGTTACCCTGCAGCTCCCCTCGCTGGCCCTGCGCGTCCCTGCACCGCGGCCGGACCGCCTGGGGCGCCGAGCCGCGCGCTCCGCTCTCCACCCGGGCCCGCGGTAGCCCGGGGCCCTGTGTCCCGCCTACCGCCGAGGAGCTCTCCAGCTCCACACGGCCGCCTAGGGCATCAGGATGGAGATGCAGGCCGAGGATGCACGTTCGGAGGACATCCCATTGCAGATGATCATGGTGGACACGCTTTCCTAGCTTTAAAAAACATATCTGTAATGCCACCGAAACGTGGTTAAGGATGGCAAATTGCATCATACTTAACCATAATAAAAAATATTTTAAATAAAAACCAGACTGCGTGTTAGCATCCATTGGAACTTCAAGACTTTTTATGTTGTGAGCAACTTTAGTTTGGAAAACTGGATTATTACTCCGGTGGAGAACACACTAGGTAACGCTCTACAGATTGGTCTCAGGGTGTAACTAGTTATTTGAAATTTAACGCTGCTTAAATGCCATCACTTGTGTCGTTAGTTATATTGCAAAGGTAAATCATCCCTGTGAGGACTGGCTCTGAACCACTTTGAAAAAAGAAATTGCTTTGAGGTCCTCGATTTAAATTAACATAATTGCCCCAAGCCAAGGGGTCTCACACTTTAGCTGGAGGCATCAGAATCACCCCCAAGAGCTTGTGAAAACAGATTGCTGGGCCCTCTCCCCCAGAATTCTGGTGCTAATACTATGGTCAGGAGAAACACATTGCCCTAAGCAATACAATTAATAAAGCAGTAATCCTTTCTCTGAGTTTAGATTTCTCAGCTCATATCAGTTTTCTCTCACTGTCTTTGTTTTTAAATTCTAAGAACTGAAAAAATTATTTCCAAAAAGAATCTATGCAAAAGGCTCGAATCCCTCTTTTCTCCTGCTTCTGTTGAAGAAACAAGATACAAGACTGCCAAGCTTCCTTAGACTTCCTGTCCCAAATGGGAAATGGTCATCTGTCCACTTGGCAATTGTATAACATTTATCTACATTCATGTTTACCTACACAACACCCAAACCATATGGCAAATGAGAACTGAAAGTCATTTTCAATGAAAAGATATGGAGACACGAGGCAGCCTAACGAATCATATAACCACCCCCATGAAAAGTGATTTTTGAAGTATTTAAAATGATCAGTTTTAGTCAAACTCAGTTGATCAAGCAATTGGCAAATGGACTGTCCTGATCTACCTTTAACAAGGGTCCACTGGGCTAGTAAGTGGCTTAGGTCAGTAGTCCTAGCCTAGGGAAAATTATAACCATGTGAGTATTACATAATATGATGAAATAATACAACCCTGTAAAAAGGTCCAGTGGATAGAGTGGATATTTAAAATTTTAGATAACTATTTTAATAAAGTAGATGCTCAGTTTATTGTTACAAATACTAATTATTATTTTATTAAACTTATTTACTAGAATAGAAATAATGTCATGTGCATTCAACCAGTTTAATGAAATAGACTAGTTATGAAAATATTTCAGTACCCCATTCCTCATTTGCAAAACCGATCTTTTGTATTCATGAATCACATATAGCATTTCCTTCTAGTTCTAGACTACATCTAGTCTTTCTCCCGTTTTAATTTCAAAATATGATTTAGAAGAGGGCATGGGGAGGAAAATCATCATTAAAAGACCTAAGCCCTAGAGTCTCCTTTAAAAACTACAAACTGGTAAATTTTTAGTCTCCCTTAAGTAACAATGTACTTTTTACAGGTAGCTGACTTAGGCAAATGAAAACATACCCATCAGAACGATGGATCCTAATATTAAAAGATAGTAGTTGGAGCTTCCATAATGTAGCTCACCATTCTGCACCCCTCCCTTTCTTTTGCCTCTGTTTTTCTACAGAAAAATGGACTGCATTACTAAGATCTAAATAAACAGAATAAAATAACGGATAAGAGATTTAAACTCTTGTGAATTCGTGGAACCCGAGTAGGGTCTTGGAAACCTGGTGACTGTTAGTAACCCACACCTAGCAGCAACCTCAGAAACTCCATAAATATTTGCTGAAAGAAGGTAATACGCTCCAAGGCTAGGTTTACACATAGCACGCCAAAGTCAGTATTTAAAACAATGTCAAGTGTTGGAAAGTGATACACCGCCAGCCAAACCGGAATGCCTTCTGCGGAAGTGAAATCAGGTGTTTGGGCTTTAAGAGGCGGGGCCAGAACAGCGTGTGAGTACCGGCGCTCTACGTGGAACGGCTGACTACAAATCCCAGTGTGCCACGGGAGCCGTCGCCGCAGTCTATCGGCGCCGTAAAACCTCAGCGTCCTCCTTGCGNTGCTAAGGCCCTGTGAGCAAGAAAAAGAGAGGTGCCTTGAGGGTGGTCACATAAAGGGGCCACCAGGCCAGTGTGGGGAGCTTGGATTTTATTTCAGCATCCTGGGAAGCCCTGAGCAACTTTTAAGTGAAGACTGCCAAGCTCTGGTTGATACCCTCAGCAGTCTTTATGGCTAATGTAGAGCATAAGGTGCTGCTGAGAAGTTGGGGCTCTGAGGGCAGATTCCAGCTCTTTCTAGCAGCTTCATCACTGGGTTGTATGGGCTTGTGACTATATCTAAGCCTGTTTCCTCACTGGTGCATGTCATCCTGCTGCCTGGACAGGGTGAAGAGTGACTGAGACAAGACCGCCGAGCTCTCAGCGCATCGCCTGGCCCGGAGAAAGTCTACAGCAAAGAGGAAGGATGATGATTGTGTGCAGGCGGTTTCTTACCCCGAGTCACAGCAGTTGTTTGTACCCAAGTGTGTGTGTTTCTCACGTCCCCCCACCCCAAATAAGATAATTTTATTTTCTGAATATTGACATGTTAATTAATTCAGTGACTTCCTCATTAAAGCTTTAGCAATCTGGTATATTACCCAGAAATGAAATCCTATTATCTTTCCTTGTGTTTTGAGGAAAAGACTAAGCAATCACAGAGGCAGCAGACGTTCAACCGCAAGGGCGCATTCTTTACAGATACTGTGGAATCGCCTATGTGCACACCGCCCCCATAGTGGTCTCACAGCATCCGCACATTTCAACCGCATGCCCAAGTCTCCACCTCAGGTCACACTTCATTGGGGGACAGATGAAGGCAAGACTTGCTTTGTTTTAGCACATCCTAACAGGTAGTGTGGGCTTCCCTGGTGGTTCAGTGGTAAAGAACCCACTTGCCAATGCAGGAGATGTGGGTCCAATCCCTGGATCGGGAAGACCCCCTGGAGAAGGAAATGGCAACCCACTCCTGTATTCTTGCCTGGAGAATCCCATGGACAGAGAAGCCTGGCGGGCTACAGTCCAGGGGATCCTAGAAGAGTCAGACACGACTAAACCACCACCACAAGAGGCAGTGGAAATCTGGGGGATTTCATGACAACTTGTTCGGGTCCAGGTGTACCACTGCAGCCCCTGAGCCCTGGCTTCATGGTAGAAGCCAGCTGGTTCTGGAACAAGTACATGTGCAACCAAAGCAGGGAGAAGGGTAACTGGAGAGGTTTTAAGAAGCAACTAAGAAAAACAACAAACACTGTGATATGACTTCTTCCAGAGTAAAAATCATAATACAGGTTATAGTTTTCATTGAATGACCAACCACCAAGATGAAGAGCTCTTAAGAAAGATCAAAAGGTACCAGAGCTCTGCTGGGCTTCATTCTAATAGGACGGGAAGTATGCCTCGGGGTCATGATGAGGTAAGTGCAGAAACTGAGGGCAGTGTTTGGAATCTTTGATANAATACAGGTTATAGTTTTCATTGAATGACCAACCACCAAGATGAAGAGCTCTTAAGAAAGATCAAAAGGTACCAGAGCTCTGCTGGGCTTCATTCTAATAGGACGGGAAGTATGCCTCGGGGTCATGATGAGGTAAGTGCAGAAACTGAGGGCAGTGTTTGGAATCTTTGATAGTACTGAAACACTGTCCTGACAGCCAAGGATAAGATTTTCAGACTTACCTCATTGACTAAGGCATAAGACTTGGTATTACTGAACTGAAGAGGCAAGGGGTGAGCTGTATAGAGTCTTGCTTTGGTAGAATCACATATATGGGTCAGTGACATGTTAAAAATTTAACCAACCACCTAACCTGGTCATCCTGGACTTTTACCAGTGATAGTCTGAGACTATGCATGACTCTGTAACATGCATCTAGAATTGAGGGGTCCATTTAAGAAGCCAGGAAAGTGAAAAGTCTGGAACTGATGTCTTGGGGAAAAAACCAGCATGATGTGCTAAGAGTATTCAAGTAGGAACTAGGAAGACTCATAAGGAATGTGAGAGATGGAGGTCTGATGTGTTTTAAAAAAAAAAAAAAAAAAGATACTCATTTGGCCTAGTGCCAGTAATGTAAGCAGTGTGAAATCTACAATCAGTATAATTTTGATAAAAACCTAACTTTAAAATCATTTCTATTCCATTTTCATCAATATTTTGATTGCCAGATAATTGAAGAACTACCTATTAAAGTGGACGTTAGTTCATAGTGCTACTGGTGGGATGATTTATTTCTCTGGACCTTCCCCTTCTTTCAGTTTCTTCCAACAGATCTGTTACTTTTATAACCAGAAAGAAAACTTTCTCAAAACAAATTCCCAAAGACAAATGCACCCTGCTGTTTTACATGGAAGCCATCAAAAGATGCGCTGACCGACGAATGGATAGTCAAGATACGGCGCATTATATAATGGCATATGACTTGACGATTGAAAAGAAACTGAACTGATACCTTTTCTAGCAAAATGGATGGACCTGGAGATGATCATACTAAGCAAATCAAGGCAGACAACGACACGTAACCTATCAAAACACAGAGTCACAAACTTAGAAGACAAACCAGTGGTCCCCAAAGGGAAAAGGTGGGTGGTGTGGATGGAAGGAGGGATACATTAGGAGGCAGCTGGGATTAACCTGTACCCAGTGATATATGTGAAACAGATAATCAGGAAGGACCTACTGTATGGCACAGGGAACGCAACACTCTGTAATAACCCACATGGGAAAATAACTCCCAAAAGATTAGACAGATGTTTATGTATAAATCAATCAATTGGCTGTACCCCTAAAATAAACACAACACTGTAAGTCAACTATATTGCAATATAAAATAAACCATCTAAAAAGAAAAATAAAGACAAGTCAGTGATACTTCCCTCGGGCCTTGGTGGCCTGGGCTGCCATCACGTCCTTGGAGCCTGAGAAACCTTGAGTCCAGAGGGTTCCACTGTGGTGGAGATGAAGAAGCTGGAGAGGACGTGCCTGCAAACAAACCCCACTTGGAACTGGACTGCCCCATCCCCCGTGGATGGGACTCCAACCTCCAGATCCAGGTGGGTCCTCCTTCAGCTCAGCCACGCCTAGTGTACACAACGGACAGTGGACCCTCTGGGCCAGAAGAGCTCAGAAAAAGTATCTGGTCTCCTGGTGGTGCCACTCCCCCTGGCAGCCCCTTCCTTGCCTTGGAGTTGCCCCACTTAAGTACGACAGTATCCTCAGCATCTCCTGTTCCTGGCAGCTCCTTTCTTGGAGTTGCTCTACTTAAGTACGACAGTATCCTCAGCATCTCAGTTATGGGAGGGCTTGGGATTATCTTCGGGGTACATGGTAAAGGAAAAGAAGTACCCAGACATGAGCCCCGGGGTCTTTTTCCTGGCCCATTCCACTGGAATCTACAAACCAGGAACACAACTTTATCTTGGATGCTTGCTGACCAAATAATCTGATTGGGGCATCAAAAAGTGCTGTTGCCTGTAGACGTTTCCTGTAACAACAACTTGAAAAACCTGTGCTGGGGGTACTTCATAGTCGCAAGGCCTGTGGGGCTGTAAAAGACATCTGGCCTCCAGAAATGTTCTGGAGTAGGTAACTAAAAAAATTCTAAATAGGGAGGACCTTCAAGAAGCCAGTTTTGAAAGGTAAATTTAACACACTTTTTGGATTTTTTTTGGGAAAACACATGAAAAGATGCTCTACATTGTTAATTATTTGATAACTGCAAATCAGAACTAGAAGGTGGTATCAGCACACACCAGTCACAACAGTCATCGCCAAAAAGCCCACAAGCAGTAAATTCTGGAGAGGGAGTTCACGGAGAAAAGGGAACCCTCCTACAGTGCTTTTGGGAAGATAAACTGTTAACATCCACAATGGAGAACAATACGGGGGTTCCTTAAAAAACTAGAGCTACTACATCTGTTAATCATACTTCTGGGCCTCTATGNGCAGCCCTCAGGTGTATGTTAGTCAAGCACAGCTCAAATATGCCCCCTCCACAAGGCAGGGGCCCCCCTCCTGTCTTACAGCTCAAGGCTGGAGTGCCCCGGGTCCCAAACTGTGGGACTGGGCCAGAGTTAGAGACTGTTGTTTTGGACCATTTATTCTGAGTCTCAGTTTCTTCATGTGCAAAATAAATGTACTTATAGTCTCATGCCTCTTAGGGTTATTCTAAAGTTTAATGAAATAATCTCCTTTATAGCCTAGCATGCACATAATAAGAATTTACTAAGATACCAGGGCTAATAGGGATCCTGCCCCAGAAGAGCCGCATTTTCCCAGGAGATAACAGTCTGCAAATCAGAGCAGCAAAATGCAGCCTGCTTAGGTAGCCTTAAGAGACACATTAGTATACTGAGGGGCTTCTTTATTTTTCAGTGAAGTTCCCTAGCCCAAGTGTTCCTGAGCTGCCGACATACATATTAATGTTTTCAGTCTGCAGGTTGGAATTCTCTGTGTGGGGGTGCAACAGATAAATTCTACGGGACTTGACCCCTGCCACACAAACTTCCTGACAAGCTATTGCAAGCGTTGGTACATTCTTCTAAAAGAGGATGAGACGACGCGGGACTTTACTCTCCTAGGCAATCTATTTTTGCAGCCAAATTTGTTTTGAATTACCTTGTGCACATAACACTTATTACCCTGTCATCTTGGAATCACATCAGTGAGAGACTTGGCGAGGTGATAACTCCGGTGCACGCTGTCAGCCGACCGAGAACGACAACCTTTATTCCTGGGATTAGCATTACACCTACATTACGCCAAACGGCGACGATGATGGCTGCAATTACAGGCGCGATGCTCATCCCGTGACGTTTGGCCCAGTCAAATTAAATATCATTAACTCGCCCAATTGAGCAGATTGCTTTTTAAAACAGTTTATGTGGCTCTAAAACCAAGTAAATGGAATGTTTTCGAAAGAGAAATGCTGATGGCAAACTTTATTATACATTAAATGCTTAAGTTATTCACCTAAGGCTGAGGATGGTCCCCTGGGACAGAGGTGCAATTAGGGTGAAAATCCAGCCGGTTTGTCTCAGGGCAAAACAGCGCTGCTGCAAATCTGACAGGACACTGAGGGAACTTATAGAGGTCCTCGAGCAGATCTCCGGGGGTGAGATGCTGCAGGCATGCAACGATTCCTTCCTGGTTGCACTGAAGCCTGGGTAGCATGCTGTGGCTCTTTGAGGTGCCCATGAGTGCGTATTCTATGGCCCTGAGAACTAAGGCAAAGCTGGGGCGCTCTTACATTTGGGGGTAAATCTCACTGATAATGCCCCTGTCCATCCTTCATGCATTCATCAAGCATTTACGGAGGTTATTTAGCGAGACTTGCTCCCCTCTTGGCTGCAGGGACACCACTTGGAACAATTTCTTGGGGAAAGATGGCACAGGAGAGCCACTGACAAAACAATCAGAAGAAACGCACTGTGGGTAGCATTTCCCCCTGGCATCTAGTGAGGGGCTTGATCTGGCCGAGGAGGCGAGTCTACACTAGAACACTAAGCTAGTGAGTTACAAAGAGTCTTAGTTTGCACTGTCTACCTAGACATTCCATTGGTGAGAACTGCTGTCATACACTTTCAGAAATCACCTTTCCAGAGAGGAGCTGGGGCGTTCCTGGTGGCTCAGTGCCTGCCAGTGAAGAAGACACGGGTTTGACCCCTGATCCGGGAAGATCCTACGTGCTGTAGAGCAATGAGGCCCATGTGTCACAGCTACTGGCCCTGTGCTGTACTGAAGCCCTTGTGTCCCAGAGCCTGTGCCCTGCGACAAGAGAAAAGCCTGTGCAGCAACGAAGACCCAGCCCAGCCAAAAATAAATGAAAAAATTATAAACAACACAACAAAAAAGAGGCGCCAGAAAGCTTCAACGTTCCCTACAACAAAACTGTAAGCGGTTCAGGATATTCTAAGCTATAGTCAGAGCAGACATGGCATACCCCTTCTAAATTAGAAAATAAGTTTCTATTTATGGGAAGACATTTGGTTTCTGCCGATCGGCAGATAGCAATCACCTCGACTTCTATTACATGTGCAAATGGCCCCAGTATAAAGTGCTTATGCAGTTTCAAATTCGGCCTATTATAAATTATGCCCCAGGCTAAAACCCAACTTTTATAGGGTTCATTTAATTAAATACAGGGGCAGTGATTGCATTCTGCAAAATATCACACCTATGTTTTCAACTAATTAAAACTTAGATCCCACTGGAAGCAATAGACGATCATAAAATACACAACGAAAAGTAGAAGGTTTCATGTCCTGATTTAGGTTGGATTAAAAAAAAATCTTTTCTCATTCAGGAAACTCCTGTCTGTCTTCATTTATTTCAAATTTATAGTCTGCTCTGGGGCTCAATAAAGGGAAGGCCAACTTATCTAAAATGGAGGAATTATGCAGCTAAGAGGGAAGATGGGTCTTAATGAACAAATGGTATTCAAATTAATGTTTCTGTGAAAAGCACTGATTTTAGAGATGTGTGTGAAGAAAGTACTCACTTCCGAGATGTGCAGGGATAAGAACATTACATTCACAGAGACCTCGGCTCTGATGCAGTAAAACTTAAATCCATGTGGGCGCATTTGGTCTGCAGTAAGGACCTCAGTGAGGTTTGTCCATGGTAATTTCTAAATTACCTGTCCTGACGTTATTTCCATAAGTTTGGTATGTTTTCAACTGGAAGCTCCTCTCCTTATCATATTCTGATCTCCCTACATGGATGAATGTATAGCCTGGGTAATTTTCCTATTAGAGGAGTCTTCTGTCAAAATTAAGCCTATCATGTTTCAAAATCCCTTACTTTACCTCCTAAATGTAAAAAATACCTGGCTATCAGCCCTTGACTGATAAAAAGATGAAATGTCTGAAAGAAAGAGGCTAAAAATCATGCATGTACTCTATTAAAAATCATATGTGTACTCTACTGAAAATGATTAGTAGTAAAATATTACAAGATGCTTTCTTCTCAGGTCAGTATCCTACCTTCATCAACAAAATCTTCCTTATCTTCTTTTGGAAGTTTTGATATCATCACCCCTAAATCCCACTGTAAGTGCCAGGTTACAGGTGTCCATTAAATTACAGTGTATCTGAACCATTCTGCATCTTCAAATGAACATGCAACTTTAACCTCATCTGAAAGGTAGCAATTTACAGCAGCAGCTCAATACATAAGAGGAAAGCCCTGTTTTAAGTACTTGGAAACAAGGTGTTTCTATAGCTGAATCTCTCTACTTTCTAGGTCCTGTAAGTTCTTCTCTGAAACTCGAGTGTCTTTTCCAGGTACATACTCAGTTTCTCTGGAAAAGGGATTGGTTTCAAGTTATAAGTCACTTAAATATGGTCCTTTATATGCCAAGGTTCACCACTGTTCACTCCTGGAGGATGTCCTTGCAAATGTCTTCAATCATCCTTGCCCTTCTCTTATTCCTTCTTACTTATCTGGCCAATCCTTCTGGTCCAACCGAGCTGCCTCACTATTTCTACAAGCAAATTACTGATGCTGGAGGACATTCCCACAAAGAGATGTCACTGAGTCAAATGGGATGTCACCCTTCACAGCTTTCCAGAGATGTGTAATTACGTAGTTATTTGCTTTTCTGTTGAGTGCCTGTATTTTCTCGTGGGGTCCCCAAGGTCCACAAGGGCAAAACTGTGTGTGGTCTGTTCACTATAGGATGCCCAAAGGTTAGCACAGTGGCTGGCATGCAGCAGCCTCACAAATATTTATCAAAGTGACCTATTTACATGTCTGTAGACCATCACGTTCTCCTCATGCACACTTGTTGGCATTTCATGGCATGCTTTCTACTTTTTGCAGAAAAAAACAAAATGAGGTCCAGAGAGGCCTTAGAGTGTCTATGAAGAATCAAGACAGTCCCAGCTAAGCTCTCCTGAAGTCTAGGTTCTTAACTCGCAGGTGACAAAGTAGGGCCATTGGAAGTAAAAAAAGAATCCCTGATCCCCAGTGGAGAGGAAGGAGACAAATGACACATCTAGAGACCTCACAAGAAATACGAAATTGCTTCTTTCTGTTCCTCAGACAATTCTCTCCCCTCCCTGGCCGTCGTCTCCCCTCCCAGGGGTGGTGTGGGCCCAGCTGTGAGCGCTGTGCCCGGGCCAGGTGAGCTGAGGGTGGGTGGGCACACATCATGTCCACACAGAGAAAAGAGGGCCCGTGTCTAACTCACAGTGAAAGCCAGAGGGCTGGCCCCAGGTGGGCTCTGCGGCCCAGGCCAGGACTTGGCTGCAGTGCAAGCACATGATGGCTGGGCCTACGGACACACGCACGTGAGTCTTGGACATGCGGAGGGGACTGCTGGGTGCTCGGCTCCCTCACCCTCTGCCAGGAGGGTTGTCAACAGGGGTCTTCCCTGAGTACCTGCAGGTTGAAGAGTCTGAGAAAGCCCCTATTAGCTCTCTGTCGGCATCGCTCACCTTCACACCTAATGAGTGACAAGAAGACGTGAGGTTGAATATTGAAGCTTCTGGCGCTTCAATCATGATTTAGTGCTCTTGTCTGCCAGATGAAGACTTGAGCTAAGCACTATGTATACACCAGCTCACACACTCATGAGGCAAGCCCTACTATCATCACCATGTGATAGGCGTGAAATCAAGAGGCACAGAGGGCTCTGTGCGTCTGAACACCTTCCATTAAAGATGCTGGTGGCCATCACCTTGAATCGGGAGACGCATGTTTAGTTCAAGAAGTATTCATACTTCTTCCTGACTCTTTGCAACCCCACGGACTGCAGCCTGCCAGGCTCCTCTGTCTATGGGATTCTCCAGGCAAGAATACTAGAGTGGGTTGTCAGGCCCTTCTCCAGGGGATCTTCCCAACCCAGGGATGGAACCTGCGTCTTTCATGTCTCCTGCACTGGCAGGTGGGTTCTTTACCACTAGCGCCACCTGGGAAGCCTGATCATGATCGCCTGGCATGATCTCCTGTAATAATAGCAAATACAGCCACAGACAGGAGAAAGAAAGTGTGGCCAGGTTTTTGCAGGCATCACTCAAAGGTTTATGGAAACCATTTTATTATGTAATTTTCATCTGCTTGGTATGAACTTCATATTGGGCTCATATGTCACTTGTATAAACTTAAAATTGTTAGCTGTTTTCCTCAAAAACTGAGGGCTGGCTGGTTAGAATAAACTTTCTACCTTCAAGTCTCTAACCATCAGAGGAGGGGATGTGTAGGAAGACTCTTCCGTCCACAGGACCACGGCCATACAGTTTACAGCCTTGTTCAATGATGTTCTATGTCCCTGCAGTCATTTAAGTTTCCAGCGAGGAGGGGCTTCTAACATGAAGACAGGCAAGAACAGGCGGGAGTGCTATGTATGATGAGGGTCCACAGTCAAAGCTAAAAACTTCAGCGCTAGTCCCCATGGCCTAGGCTTCAGTGTTGGCTGTGTCAGGGAGATGCTGAAGCATCTTGAGCAGGTCAGCCTCTGGGGGCCTCAGTTTCTCTGTCATTAAAGTGGGTTTACAGCACGACCTAACTCACTGGGTGGTGTCAGAACTCATTAGGCTGTGCAGAGAAGGTCATCACGGCCCTGCACAGAGGGAGGATTCAACAGCTACTAAACCTCTGTTGTCCTCACTCGGTCGTAGAACTGCTGGGGAACCACTGGGTACCAGGCACCGATCACATGGCAACCAAGGCCCAGTAACACTGGGTGAGGATGGGCACTGTTGGGGCTCTGGGATGAGACGCACGGGTGCCTTGAGTTCCTGCTCGGCCAGGTAACCAGCTGTGTGACTTAGGGTGAGTCATACTACTCCTGTGCCTCAGTTGGAGATGGGGGATACTTCAGCTGTTACTTCTTATGCTTCTGTGACAATTGATCTTAGCACAGTACCCAATGCTGGCCGTTGTTTGAAAAAGTCGCTCAGTCGTGTCAGACTCTTTGTGACCCGATGGGCCATACAGTCCATGTAATTCTCCAGAATACTGGAGTGGGTAGCCTGTCCCTTCTCTAGAGGATCTTCCTGACCCAGGAACTGAACCCAGGTCTCCCACATTGAAGGTGGATTCTTTACCAGCAGAGCCACCAGCGAAGCCCAAGAATACTGGAGTGGGTAGCCTATCCCTTCTCCAGCGGATCTTCCTGACTCAGGAATTGAACTGGCGTCTCTTTGCATTGCAGGTGGATTCTTTACCAACTGAGTCATTGTTTACAACCCTACAAACCTGGACAAACTACCTACCCCTCTCTGTGCTTCGTCTCTAAGTGGAGACGTGTAAATCTATTGAAAAGGGCTTAGAAGGCAGTCTGGCTCATAGTTACCACTTTGTCCTGGGACAGTGGTCCACACGTGGTTCCTAAAAATTCCACCCGCCAAATTTCAGTAGAAACTTTACTGCAAAAGTACGTAAGAACAACTGATAAACAAGGCTCACTGATGGGGAAAGAAGGTGTCTTCTAGATCCTGGTGTCCTTCTCGAAGATGTAATACTCTGAACTCGCAGCTTTGGTGTCTGCTCTGTGCCAGGCACTGTGCTACATGCGTTACATGGACAACTGTGTCCCGGCCACAGGAAGAAGGCCAATGGTGAGGTGAGGGGTATTATCTCTGCTTTTCAGATCAGGAAGTAAAGGCCAAGGAGTGCCAGCAGCTTTCTCAAAGGTGTGCAGCTCATGAGCAGTAGAGACGGGATTTCAACCCGGTCTGCCCAACGTCAAGCGCCCGCTCTCTCCACTGGACAGCGCAGCTGGAGTGCTGTGACCCAACCTCAGCCTTAAAGCAAAGAGAAGTGCCAACAGCTGATTACACTGAGCCCAGGGCTTCCCACCTGCCAATGCAGGAGACATGAGTCATGCATTCGATCTGTGGATGGGGAACAACCCCTGGAGGAGGCCATGGCACCCACTCCAGTATGTTATGTGGAGAATCCCCTGGACAGGGGAGCCTGGCGGCCTGCAGTCCCTGGGATTGCAAAGAGTCGACACAATTGAAGCGATTTAGCATGCATGCATACTGACCCAGGAAGTGGGGGAAGGGTGAAAGAGAGTCATCAGAAAGACAGAGGGGGAGGCACAAGATGAGGAACGTGACTCTCAAATGGAAAGAACAAAGGCGGTTGTCAAAGGAGAAAGTTCGCTGGACACGCCTAGGTGGGGGTGGGTGAGCTCCGTCATGCTCAACCAGGTGGGCTCAGCCACCTGTCCTTTCTCAGGAACTCATGGTCATGATGGTACCATATTTAATGAGACTCACTTACCTATCCCTTCCTACTCAACAGCAGAGAAGCTCAAAGCAGAGAGGAATCTGTTTTTTTTCCTTTCTAAATTCTATCTTACTAAGTGGTCTCATCACATTTTAGCATGTCTGTCCTATGAATGCCCACGTCCCAAGGCATTTTATGAAGTCCTGACAATGGAACGCCACTTAAAATAGTCCAATTAGGGAAAAATCTTCTGTTAAAAAAGAAAACTCTTACCCACTAATGAAATAAGTAGCCTCAGACTTCTTGAAGCTTTTGAATCTTAAAGAAGAGTCAGGTCAAGAAAGCTAATTTTGAAAAATGCTTACTGGCCGTAATGCCCCGCACTTTATTTGCTTCTTTTAACGAGATTATGAAATCTCCTAGCTATCTCTAAACAACACGAAGGTCAGGTAACAAACCAATGAATTCCAGAGTGGATTCACTATAAATAGAATTTCTTGGCAGTCAGGAATTTGTGTAACCTCAAATCTGGTTTGGAATCTCAACAGTGGTTTGGAATTTTTTGGTTCTTTTTTGTTTGATGTCAGTTTTCCATCCAAAGAAGCAAAATTTGGATGTATATCACTTTGATGAAAATTAATTTTGGCTCCTGTATCACCAACTAGTTCATCTAGTGATCTACAGACTGATTAGCAAAACTGATAAAATGACTGTGATAGGATCCTTGAAGAAATACTGTAAAGACTAAATGTAGTTGTTTAGTCGCTAACTCGTGTCTGATTCTTTTGCAACCCCATTAACTGTAGCCTGCCAGGCTCGTTGGTTTGTGAGATTTCCCAGGCAAGANCAGCCCCACAGGGCAGGGGCTCTGCTCTCCATGGCAGTGCCTGATACTTGGCATGATACCAGGACCACAGAGGGACCTCTGAGGGGCTATGGAAGGAAGGAGTGAGGGGACCTGCCCAGGGTCAGGTCTGCATGTGAATTAGTTCTGAATCAGGATAAATGTTCTCCCTCATGATTCCAGTCAAGTCACTCAGCTTCTCTCACTCTCAGATGTCTTGCCTATAAATGGAACTGATAATAGTATCTGAACTTTAAGGGGCTATGTGAAAATTACATGCATATAACACATGTATATTTTCTTGAGCCTCCAAAATCACTGCAAATGGTGACTGAAGCCATGAAATTAAAACACGCTTGCTCCTTGGAAGAAAAGCTATGATAAACCTAGACAGCGTATTAAAGAGCAGAGACATTATTTGTGGACAGAGGTCCGAATAGTCAAAGCTATGGTTTTTCCGGGANAACACATGTATATTTTCTTGAGCCTCCAAAATCACTGCAAATGGTGACTGAAGCCATGAAATTAAAACACGCTTGCTCCTTGGAAGAAAAGCTATGATAAACCTAGACAGCGTATTAAAGAGCAGAGACATTATTTGTGGACAGAGGTCCGAATAGTCAAAGCTATGGTTTTTCCGGGAGTCATGTATGGATGTGAGAGTTGGACCATAAAGAAGGTTGAGTGCCGAAGAACTGATGCTTTTGAACTATGGAGTTGGAGAAGACTCTTGAGAGTCCCTTGGACAGCAAGGAGATTAAACCAGTCAATCCTAAAGGAAATCAACCCTGAATATTCATTGGAAGGACTGATGCTGAAACTCCAGAACTTTGGCCACCTGATGCAAAGAGCCAACTCATTAGAAAAGACCCTGATGCTGGGAAAGATTCAAGGCAGGAGAAGGGGACAACAGAGAATGTGATGGTTGGATGGCATTGCTGACTCAACGGACATGAGTTTGAGCAAGTTCCGAGAGGTGGTGNGAAGGACTGATGCTGAAACTCCAGAACTTTGGCCACCTGATGCAAAGAGCCAACTCATTAGAAAAGACCCTGATGCTGGGAAAGATTCAAGGCAGGAGAAGGGGACAACAGAGAATGTGATGGTTGGATGGCATTGCTGACTCAACGGACATGAGTTTGAGCAAGTTCTGAGAGGTGGTGAAGGACAGGGAAGCCTGGTGTGCAGTCCACGGGGTTGCAAAGAGCTGGACATGGCTGAATGGGCAGCGACGACACGGTATACAGGGCTATCCAGGTGGCTCAGGGGTGAAGGATCTGCTTGCCATGCAGGACATGCAGATTTGATCCCTGGGTTGGGAAGATCCCCTGGAAAAGGAAATGGCAACCCATTCCAGTACTCCTGCTGGGGAATCCCATGGACAGAGGAGCCTGGCGAGCTACAGTCTGTGAGGTTGCAAAGAATCAGACACGACTTAGTGACTAAACAACAACAACGCATGTATATAAACCGTGTGCACTGAGAATAACATTCAGTAAGTTATTCATCATTGCTGTTATTTATTTTATGCTGACAGGCATACATTTCCAAATCATGAGAATACATTCACCCTGGGCCTTCACTATTCAAAGACAAACAACGCAATCATGGACTTGCTTCCTCCTTTGGCCATTTCTTGACTGTGGCTGCAGATGGAACAGAATTGGCTCTGAAACCGCAGGGCCAACTGAGAAAAAAGAGATGCACTGACACCAGGCTGACTTCTCCGTGGAGGTCGACCCCCTCCCTTCACTCTCAGGGGCACAGCCTCTGGCTCCTGGATTCCACTCTGTGGACAACCATGAACAGAAACCTCATCAGCGTGGGAGAGGTAAGACAGACTCGCCGAACACCTTAAACTTCAAAACCTGCCAAGTTTTCCAGAGACCGAGCCCCATCCAGCAAAGCTGCAGCTTAGAAAGTTGCCACAGCACGAATTAAAAAGGAGAAAACGCCAGTCCCCGGGGCAAGAGAGGCCCCTCTTGTTAAGGAATCACTCCAAAAGGGAACACGTCAGTGGAACTGCAGCAGAGGGTGGCCAGCATCTAATATGGACAGGATGTGCAATATATTACTCACATCGAGCATTTCACAAGCTAGATAAAAAGGAATGGAATCCCGGATATAAAAAACCATTGAGATTCCTGGGGTGGGGGGGGCGGCATCCACTGCTTCCACCTCCTGACTCACGTGAAGTATCATTAAGAGGGCCAGTAAATTCTCCCTGGATTTTCCAGCTCTCCAAACAGTGAGCAGCTGCCTGATGAAGGGAAGTTGGTTCCTACCCTTTGGAGTTTTCTTTTATTAAAGTGCACATCACTTTGACCGTTGTGTGCCACATCCACTGACACTTTGCGCAGGGAAGGGAAGCAACTGATCGTCCCGTGTGCAGAACAGGAACGAGTCTGGTAACTCTACGGCAAACTACAACACTGGGAGGAGACTGTTATCTTCCCAGATGTCTGACAAATTAACTCTGTTTTCATTGGTTTAATGCGCTGAATGGTAAGTGTCTGCATTATTTGGTTTATGCGTTGTTTGTTCACAAAAGAGACAACATTTTGCTGAAGACTTCTTCATATAGAAACAGGCAGACATGCAAACTCTTAGGAAATGTGTTTATAAAGACTCCGGCTCTGACTCTAGTCTTACAGATGTCTTCTCTTCTGTTACAACAAATGTTATGGTTTGGGAGAATTCTTTTGTGAGTGAAGAATGCTTTATGCAAAGAAAAAAATAAAGCAGTGTTCTGTATTTTTTCAAGATCTTTATAGCTTATCAACCCCTCCCACCATTACTATTTGTGATTTAGTTTCCTTCAGAATTTGGGGAAGGGGAAGGCTTTAAAATAAGATATTTCTTCTTGAGTCTTTTATTAATATTTGTATTTTATTAAATATTGACTAAATTAAAAAAATCAAAGACATATGTAACTGTAAACAATGTTACAATGAAGACTTATAAACCTCCCGCCCATTTTGAGAAGAAGAACACTAATCACACGTCACCTTGACTGAATATCTCACTTCCATGAATGATCAGAGCGCCATGAATAGCCAAGAAGAATGTACCAAGGCGACTCTGGGAAGGGACCTGCTCTGTCAGGGATCAAAAATTACTGCAAAAGTATAGGAGGATACAACAGATGCCCTAAGCGCAGCGCTGGTGCAGGGACAGGAAAGGAACCAGAAACAGCCCCGACCGCACAGGGAGGCTGGCACGACCCCATGGCTAGAAAGAGACAGGCTTTTCTCCAAGTGGTCCTGGAAAATCCATATGAAAAAATGAAGCTGGACTCCAACCTTAACACCATATATAAGACAGGAACTGGAAAAGGCTAAATTTATATTAATCTTTTAGAAGAAAACAAAGGCCAGTAGCTCTATGACTTCAAGGTAGAGATCACGTTTGCCAACCGAGACTAAAAGCACAAACCGTAAGAAAAGACTACTTGATGACATTCGATTAAGGAATTTGGCTCATGGGAAGACATCATAAAGAGAAGGGAAAGATATGTGACAAATGCGGAGAAAATGTTTAAAACACGTAACAGACAAGAGACTCATATCTGGACTATTTTTTAAACTTCCCACAGGCCAAGAGAAGAAGATGCAAAATCCAAAAGAGAGCTGGGCAAACCCTGAACAGACACTTCACCAAAGAAAAACGAACTCAAAGAAGACGAAGACACATTTGAAAGAAAATACAGTCGGCCCCCTGTAATCGCAGGTTTTACATCTGGGGATACGCAGAGCTGACTGCCTTCACCGTACTATGCCATCATACACAAGGGACTTGTGCGTCTGTGGATTTGGGTGTCTGCAGGGGCTCCTGGAACGATTCCCCGAGGATACTGAGGGTGAATGTGCTCAGCGTCATTAACAGTGTGAATAAAGCAGATTCAAACTAGAGTGAGCTACCTCTCCATGTTAGCTGTGTGGGAAAGTTAAAAAGTCAGACAGTACCAAGTGTTGACAGGGATGGGTGGCAATAAGAATCTCTACCAAGATGATGAGAAATAATTTGGCATTAGTGAAACTGAAAAGGTACATCCCCAAATGCCCTCCTTTCTGCCACATCCTGCTTTTCATCCTCTCTGACTCCCTTTCTCGCGCTTTCCTTCTTTCCACCCAGCCTACCACTCACCCACCCATCTACATGTAATTACCTATGTGTCTCCCAGAGCAGTGATTCTCTAAGGGTGGTACCCAGACTGCTGCTACTGCTGCTAAGTCGCTTCAGTTGTGTTCAACTCTGTGCGACCCCATAGACGGCAGCCCGCCAGGCTCCCCCGTCCCTGGGATTCTCCAGGCGAGAACACTGGAGTGGGTTGCCATTTCCTTCTCCAATGCATGAAAGTGAAAAGTGAAAGTGAAGTCGCTCAGTCGTCTCCATCTGCTACCGACCAACTAAAACCTCACGTTGATGCACAGGACCCAGTGTTTTGACAGATCCCCATGTGATTTATGATGCCTGTTCACTTTGAGAACCTGTCCTAGAGGGCTTTTTATGCCTTGAAACAGGTGTCAGAGTGAAAGTTACAAAATGAGAGTCCATTCTCCTCTTCCACTGGTCTTTGCTATCCAAAAGGGAAAAAAGTGAGACTATCCTTAATACCCAGGGAGTATAGGAGTTGGGGGAGGACAGGTAGACATTCACATACTCGTGGGTATTGCACAGACAGGCGTATTTGGGGGGAGGTGATTTTGCAATACTTATAAAGAACTAAAAACACTAAAAACACTGATCCTCTGATAAAAGAACTAGAGGTGTGCCTAAGAGAACTATCTAAGATTGGCCAATGATGTTTAATTGACAGATATACGGTGAGATCGAGTCCTGCACCTTAAACGTCCCCAGCAGTGGGGTCCGTATATCATGAACTGTCATTAGGGTGACAGCTAACTGACTCATCATCACAAAGAAGTCCCTGATCAAACTTACTTCCCCCCAATTTCAGAAAATCAAGATCCATTTGGGTAACAAGTTCCTTTATAAAAACACATTGTCTTCTGGCAGGAGGATTCTGCCCACCTTCGTTCACATTATTCAGAATTACTTTCATTAGATTACCTTCCTGTTGACTACTGGGAAAGGGATGTTTGGAGTAGGACGGTCTGTAGTTAGGGTGACACAGGATAACTTTGGAGCCTAGGGTGATCCTGACAAGGGAAATGGTTAAAGAAAACCAAACCAAGACAAAACCCTGAAGGTTCGTGAAGTTCTATCTGAAAAACTTCTGATTAGTAAATATGTAAACATGTCCTGACGAGTTATTGGTTACATGCCAGGACTGGGTGTGTGTGTATGTATGTATCTTTCATAGACAGAACTTCACTTACCTCCAAGTTTTCACTTGTAAACTAGAGAGTACATAAAAATCTACTGGAAAACTCTGCTTAAGCAAAATACAGTAACCTTTTTGGTACTGACCTACAGATGGTTACATTTTCGATCTGCATTTGCATGTCTGAGATGAAGAGCTTGTGTTGCTGCCTAGGTATCCAAAGGGCTTCCCTGATAGCTTAGTTTGTAAACAATCTGCCTGCCATGCCGGAGACCCCAGTTTGATTCCTGGGTTGGGAAGAGCCCCTGGAGAAGGGAAAGGCTACCCACTCCAGGATTCTAGCCTGGAGAATTCCATGGACTGTATAGTCCATGGGGTTGCAAAGAGATGGAGACAACTGAGCGACTTTCCAACCAGTCCATTCTAAAGGAGATCAACCCTGGGTGTTCTTTGGAAGGAATGAGGCTGAAGCTGAAACTCCAGTACTTTGGCCACATCTTGCGAAGAGTTTACTCGTTGGCAGAGACTCTGATGCTGGGAGGGATTGGGGGCAGGAGGAGAAGGGGACGCCAGAGGATGAGATGGCTGGATGGCATCACCAACTTGATGGACATGAGTCTGAGTGAACTCCGGAGTTGGTGATGGACAGGGAGGCCTGGCGTGCTGCAATTCATGGGGTCACAAAGAGTCAGACACGACTGAGCGACTGAACTAACTGAACTCAGCGACTCTCACTTTCACTTTATCCAAAAGAAGACAAGAAAAACATCCTGCTTGATGACTAGTAAGACTGGGAAAGGGACCCGTTCCCAAAGTTCCCCAAGAGACACATACAATGCAATATTTCCTTGGTGGAGAAATGAGAAATGGGCCATTTGAAGTCGACGGATTCACTCTTGATGATTTCATGCTTGCCTCTCCGCTGCATAGCCCGACAGCATCTCACTAATATCATGACACCTGCCATAGCACTGAAGGCGATACTGCCAGGAACACGGCTCTGCACGCTTCAGGGAGGATGCCTCGTCCCCTGCTGAATCCCCCAGAGGCAGAGAAGGCGTGAGGATTGCCCCGGCTCTAGTGGGCCTCTGCTCAGAGCTGCTGACTATCCTTCTGCACCTCCTCCTCCTCAGCTTAGCCACAGCCTCTCCCCGCATTGTTCATGTGGGTAAGAAAAGTCATTTATAAACACTGCATTGTTTTTTTCCCTGCTCTGTATGTCTGTTTCTGCCCGCCCCTGCAGGTGGGTGACAGGAACGCAGCGAGTGGGGCAGAGCCCTCCCCTGTGACCCCCGGCTGCCTGCCTCAGGCCTTGTGCAGCTGTATCTGTGGGAGCCATCAGAGGCTGGGGACCTGGGCTCATTTGTCACTGGGCAAACCTTTCTAGACCAAGGCGGGACCCAGTTGAGCCATTCCTCATTCAGAAGCTAATTTGGTGAGCACGTCCTGATTAGTTATTGGTTATGTGTCAGGACCAGGGGCGTAACAGAGAACAGGCAGTGTCCCCACCTTCATGTTTTCCTGGGCACTGGAGACAAATGATAGGCAAGTTAATAAGTGTGTGAGCTGTGACAATGCCAGAAAGGAAATAAACTCCGCACAGAGGGGTCAAAGCTGGCGGAGGTCGGGGGAGCCTCAGATCAGGGGAGCTCTCAAGGGAGAGGGACATTTAAGCTGCAGCCTCAAGGATGCGCTGGTGAACTGCGTGGCAGAGGAAGGGAACGGGCCGTGGGAAAGCCTTGGGAGGGAAGGAGAGTTGTGGGTACTGAAAGCAGCCTGTGGGGACAGGGCAGGAGGGGAAGGATTGAGGCATGAGACTTCGGAGTCACAGAGGAGGCCAGAGCATGCACGGCCCTGCAGCCTCAGGTAAATGGCTCCTCTTCCACCAAGGGCACTGGAGAGCCAGGGAGGGAGGCACAGAGAAGCTCAGGGGTCAGCAGTTGCCTGGGTGAACATGTTGCCTGAATGAATGAAAAGTACCTGTCTGCATCCCTCTGCTTTCCCTCCTCACCCTCCTGGGTCCCAATCAGGGTCATCTCATCTAGCAGCTAGCTGTCTTTCAGGGTTGCTAACTAGTTCCCTTGTTTCTTTTCTTGCTCCTCAGCACTCACCGACACATACAAAATCCAACATGTTCAATCAGCCATGTGCTGAGGTAAACGTGGTGATGAAACCCTCCAGGAAGTCACAGTATAATAGCGGTGGTTCAATGAGCAAAGAACCACGGAGACCAAGTGGAAGGAGGTACAGCGATAGAGTGATGCACAGGGCCTTGTGGGATGGCTCAGTGGAGGGATTCACGGGTGCACAGGGCATCATGGGAAGGCAAAGTGCAGGGATCCAGGGGTGCGCAGAGCATCATGGGAAGGCCCAGTGCAGGGATCCAGGGGTGTGCAGGGCAGCATGGGAACACTCAGAAGAATATCTAAGCTGGGTGGTGATTAACTGGGCTTAGTTCTATGGGGAAAGAGGACAACTCCTTTTTAGTTCCCCCATATCTTTCTACCTAAAAAAGACACAGGAGGAAAGAGAAAAGTAAGCCCTGTTCTAATCCTAAGCTATGACTTTTCATTTCTTAACATAAAAGTGGCTTATGATCCATAGTTAACTGAAGAGAAAGCAACAGCTAGTGACAGTTCATGTCCATGCTGAAAGCAGTGACTTCTCAACCATAGAAGACAGGCGCCGTACTCATTAATAAAGGGCCCCAGTTTGTCAAAGCAGGAGAAAGTGGGCTTTCTTTTTCCATACCTGCTTTGCTTAACTAACTCAGAAATTAGTTTAGTAAATTATTTCAGCAATTTAATTTAGTAAGGCCATTGCTACAACAAAGTTTTCAGAATCTACTGATACTCTGTTTAAGCAAAGACACTTCTAACTGTAGGAAAAGAATGCCAGGTTTGACGCTGCTGTGTAGAGGCCAAGTTTATGTCCATCTAATTTACCACCATTAACTCTGTACTAGAACTTCCCTGGTTCAGGTGGTAAGGAATCTGCCTGCAATGCAGGAGAGCTGGGTTTGATCTGTGGGTCGGGAAGATTCCCTGGAGAAGGGAATGGCAACCCACTCCAGTATTCTTGCTTGGAGAATCCTATGGACAGAAGAGCCTGGTGGGCCACAGCCTGTGGGTCTCAGTGGACTCAGTTGCTTTTGCTTTAAAGCAGTACTCACCTGAGTACTGAACGTAGCTAATTAAATATGAAAATAAGACCGTGTACTGTCAAGTTTCCAGAATACTCCTTAAACTTGCAGATCTGCACTAGCATTTAGTACAGAAATCTGTTTTTTTTTTTTTTTTAAACCAACTAGTGTATCAATAGATTGACAGAGAAAGGGTCACAAAGACTTATATCTTTAGTTTTCTGGCAAGTTACAGTTACTGGGTAGAATTTTTACTGTTCAAAACCAACAACATTAACCTAAAAAGGGCACAAATTCCTCTTCTATAGGATTCTTTTTTACTAAGAAGTAAAACAGGAGCTTTCTCAAATCATCTGTTCTAAAAGTTGCTTGGGTGGGGGCAGGTGGGGGGTGGTCAATGAGAACTCTCAGTATCTCTCAAGCTCATTTCTCTTTGTTCACCACTCCCCTCCCCACCCTGCCCCAATGTGAGGGACCAGAGGCTCTACAGAAAGCCCTCTCCTTTGTAAGAGAACAGGTCCAAAGGAGAGCAGGCGGGCAGCTGCCAAGCAGCATAGGTCCGTCCCTGTGTGAGAATGTGGTGTCTGCACAAGAGCCCCCCAAAGGCAAGGGCAAACTCAAAACAAGTGTCCCATGTAACACTGGTGATCAACTCATGGACCTTGATGAAAACGATTTATACAAGAGAAGACTGACTGCACACACCTTGGAATCAGATGTGGCTCACAGCCCCATTCATAAGTCCTTTGGGTTTCACTTTCTTCATCGTTGAAGTGGGGATGGTAACATCACCTATCTCCCGGTGCTGCTGCGGCAGAAATGCATGGTCGCCACTTAGCACAGCACTGGCATACAGTAAGTGCTCAATAAACAATACTATAAAGTTTGGGATCGGCATATATACACTACTATATATAAAACAAACAAGAATCTGCTGTATAGCACACGGAGCTAAATTCAATGTCTTGTAATAACCTATAGTAGAAAAGAATCTGAAAAAGAATACATACATACATATAACTGAATCACTTTGCTGTATACTTGAAACACTGTAAATCAAATATACTTCAATAAGAGAATAAAAATTAAAAATACTGTGGTTGCTGAAAGGAGCATCACTTATTTATCATTTATCAATATTTTTATTTGCCATCTTGAAAATCTGCATGAAGGTTTTAGTGAATGTGTTAGTTGTTATAACTACCACCAGAATGACTACTCTGTTGGGTCATCAAACTGCAAAGGTCACTATTCTACCAAGAGTCTCTGGCTGACCTCAGAAGAGGCAGAAGGAATGAATGCTATGGCCTAGTGGATCACTGCTTCCCCCTAACCCCCAACTCCAGGTCTCCATTCGTGAGAAGAGCCCCATCAAAGCATCCACAAGCTGGCTTCCCCCTGGTCCTGAAGGAGCACTGCTGGGTGGACCGCTGGTGCCTGGCTTATGATGGAGTCACGGGCACGAAGCCAGCCGAGGGGCAGACTTCCCCATCTCTGCTCACACATCCCCTACCTGACAATAGGTCATCAGCTTTAGCTCGATTCTGACTGCAGCCCCAGAGCTGTGATGCTCCCTGTCATGCTATCCTGTGAATATGAGATCTCCCAGGCCAATTAATTTACCCAAGTGGAAGATTACAGCCCTCGATAACCTGAAAGAATCTTCCCTGTCCTTTCCCCTTCCCTGTCCTTCCACTTCAACGGTGTTTCTGAGTATTCTAAGTCACTCAAGGCAAGCAAAGGCTTTCCAAAGCATGAAGCAGTTGCTAAGTTAAATTTTAAATCTCTCATAGGCACGGGTCCTGTCGTGATGCCCCACAGGATGCCACAGTCACCATTAAAGCACAAAGCACTGCTGCAACTCAGTTGATCTGACAATCCCAGGGTGGGCAGAAAGTGCATCTTGTACTCTCCATCGAAGTAGTGCACACATCCCCAAATATTTCAGGGCATTCCTAGATCCCTGGGATGTGTGCGCTTCTGCAATGTCCTTTAGTGACCGGGCAACTTTGTGTATTTTGGAGTTTTCTTATTGTGATTAAAGGTACAATAAGGTATGTTTGCAACAAGAGGCACGGCCATTGTTCTGCATCATTAAGCTCACAGCAGTCCCAAAAAGAAACTGTGGGCAGCTTGCCAAAGGCCCTAATGAAGAGCATCTCTTTGAATTATCTCTGGATGAGGAAAGGATCAAGTCTGAGCCCCAGAATATTTGATCCTCTTTGTGCGGCTGTTACAAGGGCTTACTGAAGCCAGACACACTGGACCTTCTGCAACTGTAATTTATGGAAACCTTAATTTCTCTGCTCTAATAAGGCTTTGCATAATAAGAGCGGGAATGCAATTACTAATTCCTGCAAGTGTTTTGTGAATTCCTTTATGCTACGGTTCAGGACTCCCAAAGAATAGGAGAAAGGGGGGTTTTACTTAGTTGGCACAAGGGTAATGGGTCTGAAAAGTAGTTTGAGTTTCCTGAAAATAAATCTACATGGCTTCCTAAATTGCTGACAAAGTGGATTCCGGATGAAAGTCATTTATCAGCAATTTACTGCATGATGCTTTGGCCAGAAATATGTCCACATAAATTCACCTAGTAACAAACACACACACAACACCCAGGCTTTCTCTTTTTGGGGGCCGAGGAGGGAGAGCCCAAGTAACACAGATGAATAAAGCACAGGTTAATGCAGATTTGCAGAAAATATGGTAGGGTTACCTTTTGGAGGGTGTCAGTTTAATTATTACATCTACGGCAATGTATGTGAAATAGTATTTTCATGCATTGATGGTTAAAACAAACAAAAAAAGCAAGCTATTAATACTACATTTTTACGCAGAGTTTTTATCTTCTATGCATCAGTGAGCATCTGTATGTAATCACCTTGGTGATGGTTCTGTTGTTCTACTTGTTTCACTTCTAAATGCCTCACTCTCTGAGAACCGGGGCTCACTGCACATGATAACTTGGCAAATTTAGGATTACAACATCAATGTAGGATAACATGAGAGCCAGAACTCTAGGGGCAATAGCACTTCTACCCAGACCTCCAAAGTGCCCCTGGACTGCTTTGAAAGGAGGAGAATCCAGCACATCCCTGAGCAAGAGGTCATATGTCAGAAGTATTATTTCCAAAATTTATTTAAGATGCTTGTTTTTTGAAAGGTATGTGCTCTCCACAGAGGAAAGTGGCCTGGGTGCCTAAGCCCCAAAAGATTTGTTTGGACCCTCTCTATGCCTCAGTGCAGAAACACACACACACACACACACATACACACACACACACACACACACACACTCTTTCATTCACTCAGAGTTACTCCATCATTAGATTTTTGTCCAGAGGCAGCCAACTCACAAATCTTGCTGTATATTTAATGTTAAGCGCCCTCTGCTGGCTCATGCAAAAATAGCACCCAATCGACAGCTAACCAAAATTTTAAGTCTAGCCCCTTTCAAGAATTTATTAATATACCATTTATTATGAAAATCAAACAAGCACCTTTTTTTTTCTCACCAACAGCATTCTTCTAATGTGCTAGTGTTAAAATTCCTTTGTAACAGGATTATGATTTTTTTTGTGATTAACAGAGAAAATCTTGAAGGAGTCAGAATGATTTAAGGGGAGAAATATCTTAAATTGTCAGGTATAACGGTGGGAAAATCTCCTAGTACAAGGGAAGACAAACATTAGGAAGCACTCAACATGAATATAAGGTAAGTTCTCTGAATTGTGCTGTAAATACCCCATTTCATCTCCACTGAAATTTCCCACTGGTGACGCTGCAGAAGTTTAGAGAAGCACACGCTGTGGACGGCAGCAGCCGAGACCACGCCACTTGCTCTGGAAGTTCTTAAACTTTTCACAGGGGGAGGTATAGAAATGGCAAGTGTGAAGCGTGAATCTGAACCACATGTCCTGCGACGAGAAGCTGCTCATAGACTGGAGTCTGCGGTTAGAGGCCCGTGTTCTCCTGAAAGGAGCGCCTTCCAACTATTTGTAAACAGAGACAAAACCGGGCCAACATTAATCATCCTCCACATCTTCCACAACTTGTTCAAAGGGTGTGTGACCACGCGTTGACCCTGCCTAGGACATCTGTCTGCCACTCCGGAGAGAGCGGGCGGTGGAAACAGCTTTGGAACATCGCAGCTTGAAACACACTTTCTGATCCTCAACATCTATTTAAATACTCAAATACAGGCACCTAGGGGCCACTGTCAAGGAAATCACCTAACAGACTTCATAGAAAACACACAGAAACGTCAGAAAGGCTGTTTCGTTTCTCTCTCTCTCACACACACACACATGCAGAAATCCCCAGTTCCTTTCCCAGGAGTTAGGTTCAGCCAGGTGACGGCCCGGCCACTCCCACAGGCTAAGCGGCAGCGCGTTACCTGACAAACTTCGTAGAGTAGTTTGTACTGCTCCTCTGGCTTCTGCAGGCTGCACAAACTGCATCCCATGTTTAGAGACCTGGCAGAGGCAGGCTGCAGGACTCGCCGGCACCCGGGAGGAGCGGCACTCTCAGCATGCAGGCATGAAGGTGTCCTCGGAGAGCCTCAGGTGCCAGGTGCTGCGACGCTGTCGGCTGGCGGTGCTCCTGGAGGCTGCCAACAACTCTGCTCCCTTCCACGCTCCCCTTCTTTCCCTCGCAGCAGCACGCACACACGCACACAGACATACAGACACACACTCGAGCGCGCGCGCGCACACACACACCACTCCCTCCTCTGAGTGATTCTGGCAGCTGGATTGTGGTCCAATGCACACGCTATATATACTGCCACTCATGCATATTAATCAGCCCTCATTGACTATTCATAACAGACAATGATACAGAAGCTGTAATTGCCAACTATGACAGTTGAAATTTCTCTAATTAACAAGCAAGTGCTCCACTGGCAGGGAATAATAAGAGACACTAACAATTTTGCAAGCCATTTTCTGGCAGTTACCAATAAACATGACTGCATGTTGAGCCGGGTCTCTGAGGATAATCCCTAATGCACTGAAGCTAAGTAGAGATTCGTTTTTAAATATACCATAAAATTTGTGATGATATAAAATGTATTTAATGCTGCAGATAATGATGGCATATTAAACGGGTTTTATGGAATGGACATGTTTGGAATCACATTCCTAGGACATGTGCTTTACTAAGATGCGGGAATAATCTTCCACATATGAATAAAATATAAAAATTTAAATTTTGAGATATATGCATGAGTATGCAAAATAACCAGAGGTGTATAAGGACAGAGGCTGCCTAATAGGTGAGCAAGCAGATAATCACTGCTAAGGTGCATTTTCAATTCCCAAAGCGGAAAGTTATTTGTGAAAGGGCTGCCGGGCTAACTGGAAGGCAGAGAAGCAGCCCATCTCCTGCCATCCCCACNCTGTGTATGCAGGTGCGCTAAGGCACTTCAGTCATGTTTGACTCTGTGGGACCCTATGGAGCCTGTCCACGGGATTCTCCAGGCAAGAATACTGGAGGGGGTTGCCGTGCCCTCCCCCAGGGCATCTTCCCAACCCAGGGACTGAACCCGCATCTCTTATGTCTCCTGCACTGGCAGGGATTCTTTACCATTAGTGCCGCCTGGGAAGCCCAGGCTATTCTTTACGAAGCAGAAATCAGATCACTTCTTTTGCGGGCTTTAAAGATCCTCCAGTAATGTCTTGTCACACTTGAATTAAAAAAGTCTCCAGGACCTCCAATGCCCTGTAAAGTCTGTTTCTTACCCATTGATCGTTGCATCCCTACCAACCCTCCCTCAACCCCACACCAGTGCCGTTTGCTCTCCCAGCAAGCCAGGTCCTTCCTCAGGGTCCCTGCATATGAAGTTCCCTCCGCTGGAACAGCTCCTCCCCTTCTCCTGCCCACTCAGCACCCCCATCTCAGCTCAAATGAAGACTGCTTAGAAGAGCTTTGGCCAGACACCTTGCATGAATTTCTTTCTCAGCTCTCCAAACTGTCATTTCAGCCCAATCATTTCCATTGCATCACTCCACACAGTACTGAATGATCCCGCCCACGCCTGCTGATTTGCTGTCTGTCTGTCTCCCTGCCTAGGGATTTCAGCATCCCAAGGGCAGGGCCTGGGTCTGAATTTCAATCACAGTCCAGGCCCATGAGGGTGCTTGGGAAACATGTACTCTTTTATCAGAATGACTAGATAAGGCTGGCTCTGTGGTCTCACCAACTCATCAGTTACACTGCAAATTGGAACTGCCATGCAAGGAGGAAAGCGGTCCCCATGAGGGTATCATGTTTGCATTCCTCCTCCAATCCTGTGGGTCTTTACATTATTATTTTTTGGCAAGGTTTAGTGTTTCACAATTAGTTTTCTCATCTTTTCCCTGTACATCCCCAAATTAGTGAAGAAATAGGTCCTGGCTAAATGGATGGGGAACTTCTGCCAATCCTTCTCTTCTTAGGGAGAAAAACTTCTAAATCTCAGCCGCAAGCCAGGAGAGCTTTATTGCATATTACCCTGTACTTCACAGCAGTGTTTCTCAAGCTTTGGGGGCTTAGGAATCCTTCACACTCTTCCAAAAAATTCACTGAAATTCCCCACAGGGCCATTGTGTATGTGGGTTATGTCTACTGATATGTACCACGTTAGAGGTAATCAAATTTTAAAATACTTATTCCCTTATTCATTTGAAGGAGCAATAACAAATGCATTACATATTAATATAAGTCACATTTTTGGAAAAGCTACTATATTTTCCAAAACAAAAGAATGTTTTGAGAAGAATGGCAGTGTTTTACAATGTCACAAAACTAGGTCTCGCCAGATTAAAGACAGCTGTCCTTCCACGCGGTTTCTGCATTCAGTCCTTTCTGATACAGTGTCATAGAGGAGTTGCTAGAAAACTCCACAGTACTGTATATAAATCAAGGAATGAGAGTGAAGGAAAGAGGAAAGTAACATCTTGGTATTTTTATGAAAATAGTTTTACTCCTCGGCGGGGCCTGAGTCACACTCTGAACGTGGCTGCTTTAGAAGGACATGCCTGTGAGCTGAGGGCCTACGAGCCTCCTGCTTGTGGGGAGGGAGAAAAGAGTAAAGAAGATATTCATTCAAATTCAATTCAGGGTTGGTTTTGCATCTGCTCTTGTGATTACTGATGTATTATTTGAAATCAACAATGCCAAGCGCTCATGTACCCGTTATGGTCCAAACAAGACTTTGTTGGGAGAATCTACCTTAAAACTATCCTTTACTTTGCAAAACCATCAGGGCATCTAGAATGCAGTTTTGCTTTCAAAACATTGCTTTCACAGAGTAAGTAAGAAGCACACTGGCGTGAAGGGAGGCTCACCTATGTTGCACCAGTCACAAGGCATTTCACGCTGTGGATCCTAGAGGCACGGGAAGTCTGTGAGCGACAGGAAGTTATTTACACCAGAACTGTTTCTGAGAAAACAGCTGTCCCAGTAGAGATGGAAACTACTGGCTGCACAAAGGCATACACTGTCTGCCGAAGATGCTGAACACCCTTTCCAAGTTAGTCATCGCATCACTGGAAAGTGCTCCCTGGGCTCAGGAGCACACAGGGCACTCTCCTCCCTCTGTTCCATGTGACGCCCGCCTCTTTCTGCCTTCATGGAGGTGAAATCTACAGTGCGAAGGAGTGTCATAGAGGAATACATGCAGAGACTGACAGACAGAATGGATACAGAAGGGGCTCAAGGTGCCCCAGGAATATCCTTTACAATCATCCTTTGAACTTCTGTAAGTCACCGGGGCTGCTGCAGGAGTCAGCAGATGGAGACATCAACTCACATTCACTTAATTGTGGAATCGTCTACCCAGTTCAAGCGTTATTATTTCCCGCACACAGACAGGAGTGTTTACTCATCTGTTCACCTGGAATGTGACCTTTTCTTGTTTCCCCCAGTGTCTGATGAGCCCAGGTCTCATCAAACTACACCTTTCAGCCGAATTTTGTGTTCTTCCGGGAAGAGCCATGTCCCAAAAAGTGAGGGACGGTGGGGCCAAGCAGGAACCAAGTCCACATGGAGCAATGGGCTCTCTCCAGGACCAGTCAGCTAAGCAAGGGATAAATTTCAGCTACCTTCAATATCTGGGAGACCTGCCTGCTGGCTCTGCCATGCCCTGGGCTCTTTCCAGCTTTTTCCCGGATCATACTGATTCACTAACTTGCTTCTTGCTGGTTTGAACCTCACTCTCAGTTCAATTCCTGTCGTACACTGTGGCTTGAATAATGCTACACCTAATACCCACTCCCATCCACTGCCACACACATCCTCCACCCACAAAACACCCTCAGGATGTGGTCCAAGCCCTGAGTGTGTGCTTCTGCGCTACTCTGACCTCCCCTTTCTCTTCTGTTGTCCAAATGGATAAGGAAGCCTGCTCCTGCCTCCAGGAAGATCAAGGCCATAAACCTGGAAAAAGCACTTTTTATGCCTGCTAGGGTCTCAGTGTTTGTGTGTCCCCAAATTCTTATGTTAAAATCTGAGTGTCTCCTATGATATTGTTAGGAGGTGGGCGTTGGGAGAGGCTTGGGTCATGAGGGTGGAGCCCTCCTCAGTGGGAAGAAAGCTCTGCTAAAGAGCTTCCCCGGTGGCTCAGTGGCAAGAAACTGCCTGTTGTGCAGGAGACCCGAGTTTGATTCCTGGGTTGAGGTCCACTGGAGAAGGGAATGGCAATCTACTCCAGTATTCTTGCCTGGAGAATTCCATGGACAGCAGAGCCTGGTGGGCTACAGTCCACAGGTTGCAAAGAGTTAGATACGACTCAGCAAGTGAACGACAGCTCTGATAAAAGCCACCCACGGAACGCCCAGTTCCTTCACCACATGGTGGTACATGTCAAAGTCTGTGACCTAGAAGCAAGCCCTCACACACCGCACTAGACTTCCAACCTCCAGAACCGAGAGCAAGACATTTCCACTGTTTACAAGCCTCAGAGTCTATGCTACTTTATGATAGCTGCCTAAACACACTAAGACAGCGCCTTTGGATAAAAACTGTTCCCACCAGCACCCTACTAGTTATGGCCAGGGATGCAAAACCACCATCTGGTCAGGAAACAGGTTAGTAACTTCTAGTTAACCCTCCTCTTCATCAGGGAGACTTTTCCACAGTGTGTCTGAACCCCGTTTAGTGAGTTCTTCAACTGATCCTTGAATAAAAAGTAAGAATTGCTAGAAAGCTAAGTGTGGATGGAAACATCACAGCTAAGAGAAAAAGCAACTTCAAAGATGTCAGAACACACAGAGAAATGTCAGATGAGTTGAAAGACTACATCATAGCATCTATGAGTGCTGTTTTACTTCTGAAAAGCTGTAAGCACAGAACATCTGCTCAGGACTTCAAATCATTTTTTTTTAAATGAAAGGCTATTCCCCCCTTGCCAAATAGATGGAGGTGCTGCTGTCCTGAGGGCGTTCTCTCGGGGCAGCAGGTGCCTGATGACCATCCTGGGTGCTGGAGACAGATAGCTTGCTGTTTCCACTGGGAGAGATTTGGAGAGAAGGTACCTGCTAGGCCCCTTAGGGGAGGGGGATGGAAGAGGAGGAGGGGTCAGAGCAGCCTGGCCATGGCTGCTGCTCAAAGCCCACGTGGAGGGTGAATTCCTGAGTGAGTCATCTCAGTGACTCCAGACATGCGGAGAAAACATCTGACCCCCAAAGAGGCTTTTCCTCTGAACCTATGACCCTGGCCAGGTTCCCAGTGATGCTGGAGGTTATCTCGGTCCTGCAGTGATCCCGGTGGTCTTCTCCAACTACTGGATGTGAGAGCACTTCTGACAGCAGGAAAGAAGATTCGAGAAGGTCGGGAGTCTGGGCGGGAGAGATGGAAGAGGAGATGAGACAGACTCATGTGGACGTGGACGTGAGAAGTGACCACAGAGGGTGTCTGGACAGGATGTGGGGGGATTAACAGAGGGACCACGCACATCCTCCAGGCCCCAGGTGGCTGGAGCTTAGCTGTGAGGAGAGACTCGGATGAGAGAGAAGGAGAGCAAATGATAGCACTTGACAGCCTGGACCCAGACAACTGGAGAAGAGGAAACGGGGGACAGAGTCAGGATCACAGCAGAGAGACACATGGAAGTGGCGCTGGGAATGCTATCAATGATCCACAGAAAAGACTAGAATAACAGGCTGGGAAAAAATGTACACAAAGGGGCATGTAAACATTATAAAGCCACGCAGGGACCGAGGAGGAGATGTGATCTCATTAAGGAAAAATCTAACTTGGAGGTTATAGATTGCATGATAGACCAGAGTAGCATCTTCAACAGGTTGGATCGGGTGATAATCCAATAAAGTGGGAGTTCTGACCTAAATGTGTAGAGTTTTTTTTTTTTTTTTTTTTTACATCTTTTGATACATTTTCCAGGTCTTGCACAGAGGGCCTTGCAGCCCTGTACGACAAACGTGAGCAGATATAGAGCCCAGGCTGCTGCCTAGGGATGGTCCCCATTTCCTTCTCGGGCCTCCTCACTGGCAGTCTAAGTGGGTGTTGCACCAAGGCGCCCAGGCCCCTGTGATGTTGGTTTCAATACAAAATTTGAGAGTCTGGGGACTTTATTGGGGGTCCAACGGTTAAGACTCTTGACTTTCCACTGCAGGGAGCACTGGTTTGATGCCTGGTCAGGGAACTAAGATCCCACATGCCACATGGCCAAAACAAACAAACAAATGGAGTAGATGTATGTATGTGTATAAGTGACTCTACTGTACAACTGAAACTAACACACACTGTACATCAACTATGCTCCAGTAAAAATTAAAAAAAATAAATATATGCTCATTTAAAGAAAAAGTCTGAGTATAAGACCACAGGTGGAGACTACAGGCCGGGCTGCGGGCTGACCCACCTTCCTCCCGCACCTGGGCAGGTGGTGAGCTCACTACAGGGTGGGGAGGCATGGGAATCAGGCTGCTCCCAGCACGGCAGCTCCAGCCCAGGGGTGGTGGGAGGAAAGCAGCATGGGAGTCATCGCCACGGGAGCAAATAAAAGTCTCACTCCATACCGTCCTCCTCTTGACTCACTGCCTCCTTATGAATGAGTGGCTGTGAGCCAGGCACCGAGATTGAGTGACGGACACAAAACAGAAGCCCTGCCCTTAGGGAACAGCCTCTCTGCACTTGACTTGTGGCCTCTCTAGTATGACAGGTGCTCTAAGCTCACAGATGACTGCTCCACCAGCAAATCTCAAGCATCCCTTAGCCTTTGGCCTGGGCAACTCTTCTGCAGCATCTTTCCACTCAGAGTCTTCCTGTGTTGACATCTGTGTGTTCCAAACTTCCAGCTGGAGGGAGCCACCATGATTTTTGATGTATTAGCCTCAACACTATTTACCTGATACTTTTCTGTAAAGCTGTTCAGTTGGTTTTGTTTAAACATTAAGTATGTTCCAGTGAAATCTAATCCTGACTATAAATGGGAAACCCTTGTGCCTGGCTGTGTATAAAAATTACAGCGCACATTACCGTCTGAATTTCAAAAGAAAAAAGGGGTTCATTCTCAACGTCACAAATTCTTCTGGTGTCCCAGCACATCGTGTGGAAGGTACATCCATGTGCTGCTGAACCTCAGCCTCACTGTGACCTTGCCCACATCTGTTTTGCCAGTCTTCTCTATCTCTGCCCCAACCCTCCAGGTAGACCTTCCCAACCTCCTCACTTCATTACTGAGGCTGTGAGCTCTAACCAGCACACCCTCTGCACAAACCTCTGCGGTCGAAATCTGAACTCCATCCTTCAAACCCCGTTCTGCTTCAGACCAACCCCAACTTCCCCATCGTAGTTTCTCTCTCACTCCAGGGGGCAAGTCTGTCTATCTTCCCAATCAGTGAGTTCAGGCTGGCAAAGACTACACTAAGAATCTGGGATAGAATGGTGACTGTGGCCAGCTCCTTCCTTCTAAGAGAAAGCTACAAGGTCCTGGAGGGACAAACTCTGCCGTGTTTTACGACCAGTAAATAGCTTCATTACAGTGAGTAATCAATAAGCCAGCATTTACGGAACATCTGTGTTCCACATCACACCAGCTGAGGGGATATGAAAAAAAAATGGTCAAACTTTGTCTCTGTATTCAGGGAACTCACCACCTTTTCTGGAAGACAGGACTGAACTGTGAATTGGCGGGTAGAGGGGAAGTCAGAGCTGCAGACAGGAACCTGAGACATACCCCTCCTTATAATCTCACTTGGGCAACTACAGCAAAGCTCCTGGGGACCATGCTTCTGGGTCTGCTGTGATTACTCTAGCCACAGAGGCTGGAGCAGCTGCAATGTGAGCTGCTTGTTGTAAGATGGTGGGAATATGGACTTACAAAGAAACAATGCTGGTTAGAGTATGGATGCATAGGGGGCACTTCCTGCTGGAGATGAGGCTGGGTGCCTGAGAAAGGCAAGCCCACGGGAATGATGGTCTGGAAGGCAAAGGGATGCTGGGACAAGGTGATGTCTGAGAAAGGGGCTTGGGACAGGTGTGCCTGTTGATGCAAAGCGGGGAAGGTATAAATTGGCAAGAGGGTAACACCAGGGTAGAGCTCTCGTCTGAATTCAGAACTAGGGGTTCCAAGGGGCAAATCACTTTGTACTTTCTTTGGTGGCTGTCAGGTGGAATGATAGCCGTAAGTGGCTCTGGGAAATCCAGGTTCTCACTTTCATTCCTGGTCAGATTTTTGGACTCAGGACATGCCCCTGTAGCAGACTATCCCTTCCGACAGCCTGTAATTGAGCCACAGGCTACAGGACTCTTCGTATCTGAAGGACCTTGGAGGACAGAAGCGGCATGAGCTGGATGGATGACTTGGCCACTAAGCAGACACTTGTTCAATATTTTAAAATCACTCAGAAGATAAACAGGTCACTGCGATGGAGAGACTTACTTGAGGGGGGAAAAAAAAGCAGTGCAAAGTGAGGCTTCATAATTCACCTGTTCCTATAAGGTTCATGTGCTATCAAGTCTGAAATTACTTACCAGGCTTCTACCCTGGATTTATTTTCTATATAAAAGCACACTTCAGCGAATAAGTAAGTAAACACTATGATGACCAATGGTTGGTTTTAAGAGAAAAATGCTCTCTTACCAATGGCAATACTAATTTTTTTTAACATTCTCGGGGAAAATAGAACAACACGATATACTTGAGAAGCAGGTATGAAACACTGACATTGTACTTAATCTTTAAAACTGACATATGTGTGTCTAAAAGCTAATAAAGTTCCCTCTAATATAAATGGAGGGAAGGGGCAAGTAAGACACTGGATCACAGGCAGCACTCAAGCTTTGGCTTCTGATCTGATGGGCAGAGCCCAAGGGCAGGGAAAACTGAAGTGACTTAAAATAGTCCCTGACAGGATATATCTGATATTAGTGGGCATGCTGAAGCGGAACCATAATACTGGAGAAATACAAGGGTGTAAACCCCATTACTGTGTGTCCAAATGTTTTGATGGCTGGAGCTCAACATAATTCAGGTGACTCACCCGCTGGGACGGGCAGACTTGGGCTGGGAAATAGCGAGAAAGCCACCAAGCAGGCGCACAGAAAACAGAATTGATTTTACGGGATGCAGCAAGGGCCGCTAACAGCTTCCCTCACTCTGCACCTTTCACTGCAGAGGAGTCCCCTCAGCGTTCCATGCTCTCTCTGTTGTTTTTGCGTCCATCTACCATGACCTACCTTGGGGCGAGGTGTTTCATTACAAAAAAAGGAACAAATATATGGTTCTGTCAACAGTGGGTGTTCTTTCAAAGCTTTGCTTGCCCAAGCCATACTTCAGTCTCACTCGCTTGCACACCAGCTCATCTTTGAATCCTACCATGTATGCTATGGACCAATCCTTCTCCATCACCGGGAGCTCACAGACTGGTAAACTTAAAAGGGTAAAGATATCTGAGGACCAAGAGAATGGCCTTAGTATAATAAAACATATTGTTTCATCCATGCATTCATTTGTTGGGACTTTAATCAGAAAAAAAATTAAATGGACTTAATGTAAAAATTTTAATGTCAGAATGAATTATTTCCAAAATACTACACTGTTCTATTTGACTCTCTTTTCAAGTATTTGGTCACTTTAAGGACAGAAAGTCCACACGCCAGGGAAGCTACAGAAGAACATGGAAATCAGGCTGCTTCTGGTAATTTCTCTGACTTTAGGGAGAAGGGTTACCTAGGGTACATCAGAGAGGACAGAGCATATTTTCTGCTTACTTCCTTCTTCCCAGCGTGTGTGAATGTGTTCAGTCGCTCAGTCGTGTCCGACTCTTTGCGACCCCATGGACTGTACCCGGTCTGGCTCCTCTGTCTATGGAATTCTCCAGGACTGGAGTGGGTTGCCATTTCCTTCTCCAGGGGATCTTCCAGACCCAGGGATCGAACCCACAACTTTTGCATCCCCTGCAAGGGCAGGTGGCTTCTTTACTACTAAGCCACCTGGGAAGTCCCTCCTTCTTTCCAATACTGAATTGCAATGCACCACGTTGGTAGGCTTTATGGCTTACCATCTTGTTTATTTTTTAAAATTAATTTATTTATTTTAATTGAAGGCTTATTACTTTACAATATTGTAATAGTTTTTGCCATACACTGACATCAGTTAGCCGTGGGTGTTCATGTGTCCCCATCCTGAACTCCACCTCCCACCTCCCTCCCCATCCCATCCCTCGGGTTGTCCCAGCACACTGGCTCTGAGTGCCCTGTTCCATGCATCGAACTTGGACTGGTCATCTATTTCACATATGGTAATATACATGTTTCAATGCTATTCTCTCAAATCATCCCACCCTCACCTTTTAAAATTGAGGTATAGCTAATTTACACGGCTATGTTAGTTTGAAGTGTCCAGCAAGTGATTCAGTTATACATATACAGGTATGTACTGTTTCCCAGATTCTTCTCCATTATACGTTATTATAAAATAGTGAATACACTTGCCTGTGCTAAACAAGTATTAATTTCCTTCCTCCTGCCTCTCTATGTACTCCTGTCAGAAGAAATGCCCTCTTCCATCTAAAAATATCCTTGCCATTCATCGCCTGTGAGCACGCACCTATGGTGTGAGGGGCAACCGAGTGAAGAGTCAGGGATCAGGGCTCATATGCCCACATTTCAAATCCCAGCTCTGCCGGTAATTCAACACATGACTGTGGGACTGGGCAGGTGTCTTTCTAAGCCTCCAGTTCCTCAGCTAAGCACACAGGATTGTCATGAAGCCTAACGGGAAAGCTTTTAGGAAACATTCAGGAAAGAGGCTGGCTCACAACACTTGTGGTAAGTTCTCAGCAGAGTCCTTCTTTTTATTTAAATTTTCATTATTCAGGTCCTCCAGAGATGATGCCAAGCCCTAGTTCCTTCTCTTGAGTTGCTCAGTGCCTTGGAAGGCCCTCCGATGCAGGCACTAAATCTTGCCATCAACTTTAGCTGTGCTCTGACGGATGTACGCAGAGGTGAGTGTGGGAAAAGGGAACCAGAAAAGGCTTCCCTTGAAGATCTCAACACTGATATGACTCTTATTTTCCTTCCTGGGACTGGAGCTTGTCTATGGACCACGTGCAAATGTTACATAAAAGAAAGCTTTGCAAAAAAGCGAAATCATGGCAGGGACAATCCCCCAAAACACTTAGAATAGAATTACTCAGACTGTGGGCTGCATCAGAATCCCCCCTCTTGGGAAGTGAGGATTTTTAACTTTGTGAAAGGCAGATTTCTACCCTTTATCCGCTCAGTAGACCCTCACACCCTGTGTGTCACGTACGTGAATCATGAGCTGAGCGCCCTGATGGTGGGGAAGGGTGGCTTCAACAACACAGACAATCCAGAGTTGTTCTGGATGACCATCACACGTTCCTGTCACTTTCTGCCACGATCTCTGTGACCAGGGTGGCAACATGCTTAAGGATTCAGAAGGAAAAAAAGCTGCATTTTGACATTTGCACATGGTTTCGTAAATAGTTACCTACTTTGAGGGTTTACCCCACCAAATGGTTTAAACAGTCTGCCCGTCTCTTCTTCACAAGGAAACGAATTCATGATTCTCTAGCCACCAGTGGCGGGCAAGGAACACAGGCCAGTATAATTCAGAGCCACCCCCTGGAGACATGCACGACAGCTAACTGCAAGCCAGAGGAGCCATGGAAACACCTGGAAGGATACATGCACATCTGCAGCACCAAAGTCAGAACAGGGCCTTTATATTTTAAACCAATCACCATGACGACCACGACCCAGTTTCCACTGCCGTTGAGAACCTTCCTTTTCTCAGTGCTCTGTGGTGTGTGGTGTGGCTGGCCACAAGGCTGATTTCCATGGGCCTTTGAACCTCCAACGCTCGTATGTTTCTTTGAGTTTCATTTAAAGTCTGGGTTTTGAGAGATCGGGAGAAGAAATCACAGATAATTACAGCTGAAGATATTCTCATTTCCTGGCGGCGCTAACAAGTGAAACTACAAGTAATGATGTAATCCAACTTGTCAAAAAGGAACACATGAAAAGAGGAGACAGAAGGCAGGTCAGAGCCTCGGGACCCAGCATGCCGTGTCATCTTCTAATTAACTAACTGATCCTTTAAACTGTCAAACTTGGAGAGGAACTCCCTGGCTTGGTGTCTGCTTAATATTCATATGTGGGCATGGGATGCTCTGATTTAGGTCCCAGTGGTTGTAGTTAAACATCAGTCTTTAAAAAAGAGAGAAATAAAACCCTGCCTGGCCAGCCTCAGTCTCCAGGTCCTATATTCATAGGGAAATGAGGAAGGCCATTCTGGAGTCTGTAATCCTCGGTGAGCACCAACCCTTCACGGATGCACACTGATTTCTGAATCATGATGAGGACACGTATATTGAAAAAATAATTATTTTGCTTCTCCCTCCTGGCAGTCACATTGTTAATCACACTCCGTGCCTCATTGTTAGATAAGGGAACAACGTGTGTAAAATCACACAGCATTCGGTACTATAATCAAGCATTTAATTTCAAACAAAAATAATTGAATATGTAATTTAATCAAAGCAAGCTAGAATCGATCATTTCCTTAAACTATAACAAGCAGCAACCTGGACATTTATTCATTTGGCACAGGCTGCAAAAGAATATATTCCCTTGTCCTACTGACTTCCCTTAACTAAAAGGTGTTTCAATTGGCTTAAATGGACAGAAGGCCGAAACTGACATTTCTCTAAAGAAGACATACAGATGGCCACAAAGCACATGCTCAACACTGCTCATTAGCAGAGAAATGCAAATCAAAACTACAGTGAAGTACACCATTTCACACTGGTCAGAATGGCCATCATTAAAAAGCATACAGATAGTAAATGTTGGAGAGGGTATGGAGAGAAGGGAACCCTCCTACACTGTTGGTGGGAATGTAAATTGGTACAGCCATTATGTCAAACAGTATGGAGGTGCTTCAAAAAACTAAATATAGAGATACCATATGATCAAGCAGTCCCACTCCTGGGCATATACACAGACAAAGCTATAATTCGAAAAGATACCTGCACCCCTATATTCACAGCAGCACTATTCACAATAGCCAAGACATGGAAGCAAGCTAAGTGTCTGTTGACAGGTGGATAAAGATACTGCTGTACAAAGATACAATGGAATACTACTCAGTCACAAAAAAGAATGAAACAAGGCCATTTGCAGTGCCATGCATGGACCTAGAGATTACCGTACTTGGTGGAATAAATCAGAAAGAGAAAGGCAGAGACCATATGACGTCATTCACATTCGGAATCTAAAATATGACACCAATGAATCTATCTATGAAACAGAAACAGACTCACAGACACAAGACCAGACCTGTGGCTGCCAAGGGAGGAGGGGAGGTGGGTGGAGTTTGGGATTAGCAGATGCAAACTATTACGTATAGCATGGATAAAAAACAAGGTCCTACTGCACTGCACAGAGAACTGTCCTCAATATCCAGTGAAAACCATGAGCGAAAAGAACACGAAAAAGAATATATAAAAAATGTTTCAGTCCAGGATGTAAGAAGTACCTGGACTACCTACACACTTTTGGTGGAGAATGCAGCTGGTTTTAAAAAATATATAATGGACCCCAGACAGTGTCTGAGTTGGGTTCACACTTCCAGCCACCAACAGCTGGGCAGGACCCCTGAGGGCTCTTGTTTTAGAAGATGCTGATGTGGGAAGGGTTCTTCAGAGACACAAGACTGGCTGGACTTTCCCTTTACTCTCAGCTCACAATTTATTCTTATTTTAAATTTTTAATTGGAAGATAAATGCTTTACAATATTGTGTTCGTTTCTGCCATCAAAACAAGAATCAGCCATAGGAATACACATGTCCCTTAAATATCTCCAAAGGAAGAATAGAATTCAACCCAGTTTCATGGTGCGTTCTAATAGCACAGGCTTTCAGAAAATATTTCCCAAATCTGAATTTGCACCTTGCTTCTCACGGGATAATCCGCTCCATATTAATGTATCCTGGACTGAGATGCCACATATCTGTGAGCCTTCTCTGTAGTATTATTCTTTATCCTTAGACCTTATTTAACATTCTTCAGCCCTTTGCTAAACTTAGCACTGAGCCGTTTCAACTCATATTAATAATGGGTGACACTGCTAAAGAACGCACAAATTGGGATCGGCATTCTCACACATATGGAATACAAATGGCGTGGAACAGCTACACTCAAGTCGATCCCTTCGACCAACAGATACTGAGGCCTACCATGTAATCAGACACAGTAATCCGTCACAGCTCACTTCCCTTCTTAGGAGAGG
>SJYA01002905.1:863154-1185093 GCA_006410615.1 Neotragus moschatus | reverse complement strand
AAAAGAAGAGCTTCCTCCTAAAAAAAATAAACGTCTACATTCCAAGTGACTTCCAGGGCTTTCCAGGATGAGAAGAAACTTGTGATCCAGGTGGTCCAGGACCCTCCAGACAGAAGCCATCCATCTATTTGCTGCTAAGAGTGGATGACAACCACCCCACAAGGTCAGGAGCATGCTGGCTGGGTCACACCCACCTGTGACAGATGAGAAGTAAAAAGGCAAAGAGGAAAAGCTGGCCCCTCAGGAGCCTCAGTCCTTCCAGCCCCTCTGGAAGAGATCATCCAAATTACTGGCCAAAAATATCCTGTTCTTACCCCCTGATGATTATTTCCAGGATGACTTAGAACGCTCATGCTCTTGAAAAAACACACAAAAAGCTGACATGCTCCAAATTCACACCCACCCACCTGTACGTGGGGTCAGGACCACTGGAGAAACCCCCCAATCAGTGCCAGGTCTGACCTGTGAGTTCCACGGCAGAGAAACCCAATGCCAAGGCAGGGAAAGTCTTGACACTTCACTTCCAAAGGCACGACACAGGTGCTTGCCAGGCGACATCCTGGGGTGTGTTCCCTGGAGCTGCAAATGCTCCTTCAGGTGGGGAGCAGGCATTAGGGACACCGAAACTGGCCCGATTCCACAGGCAGTAAAGTAATTAATGGTGTCTTTCAGGGCAAGCACCATAAAAAATAATTGCTCTCAAATTGTGACTGCTAATGAATGAATGGTACAGGCAATATTTGTGTTGTGGCGAGTGGATATGTGATAGAGAAAGAAGGGCCTAGAAGGAGAGGAGCATCTTGGATAAAAATACCCAAACCAGTTCATCAGTCTGGTTAACAACTCTGAATCGCCAGACCACAAATGCTGAATGTGTTGACTTTCAACGTCCATGGGGAATAGTGCCATGGATCAAAGAGCACACTGATTAATCCGACAGAGACCAAAGTCTGTCACTTTGGCCACGGTGCAGAGATGGGCCAAACAGGGTCACTAAAGAGAGCAAATGGACAGGAGAAAAATACCAAAGCAGAACTGGTGTCAGCAAGGGGCTGAGCTGCCGACTACCTGTCCAAGTGCGACCTGATGAGGTAAAGCAGCCTTCCTCCGCAGCATATCCGCCCACTTCTGTTCAAACGAGGCTTTCCCTTCTTAAAACAAGGACGCGCCTCCTGCCGCCAGGTAACTCTCCCTCACAGAGGCTTCGTTCAGTATCACATGAGGTCATCTGTCTTCCTGCTGCTGAATCCCACAGACACATCAACTTCTCATCACACACAGGGCCCTGTAAGCAGAGATTTAAAGATAACCCTGCCCATGTTTTTTTTATTGGGAAGCCAGTTCTCATAAATACAGGAATCCACGGCTAGGATGAGCAATGAACACAGGGAGGAAGCTCTGACAGCTTAACACAACTGGGTCTTTACTGATGTGAGGATGACGTAAGCGGCCACACGTTCACGGATCAGTTTGTTCAGCTGGTTGGAACACTGCTGCATGTGAGGCCACCCTGGGGAGTCTCATTCCCATGTGAAAAGGACAAAGCACCTCACGGCTACAGAATGAACTGTTACTCTCCACCCAAGATCCCACAGATTCACTCTTGGGGTGGGGATGGAACACAGGACTAAAACAAAGACAGAGACTGGCAGTGGGATCTCAGGTAGAGGTGAGGTGGGAGGTAGGGGGTGGACGGATGCCTAAGCCACAAGCGCAGCTGTATTCTTTGCCACCAACAAGAACAAGACTGTTGCCACCAACAAGTGTTTGCTATTGCCCCCCAAAGAGACTACAAAATGTCTGTCACACACAGGTCTCCAAAACTGCTAACTGAAAGACACACTTGGGATCATTCTATTTGAATCTGCTTTTCTAATTGTATGGAAGGCTGAGTCATGTTCTGGAAACGCCATTCTCACAGGGAACAAAAGTTAAGATCAAGTCAGTTCTGTCTGGGTCGGGTTTTGAGGACCTTCGCACAGTCACCCCAGCTGGTGGTGGTATTCCTGCACTGATCTCATACTTGGAATTTCAGAGCACAGGCTCTCCTTCTGGGGGCATCATATTTCATTTGGTTTCAGGTTCTGAGTTCCTCCAAAGCTATCCCCAAGACCACACTAGACACTTGACTAAAAGCACAGAGTGAAATAAATTCATAACTTATTTGCAAAGGAACAACTGGTGCCAACAAAGCAAGCTTTCCACAGGAAATTTTTCAGCGGCCACAAATTTTTGGTTTTTTTTTTTTTCGAAAGTCTACTGCAGTTGTCCTTAACTTGGTCCTCGCCTAATTTATTGGGCAGCTGTCAAACATACATGTGCTCTTGTTTCACTTGTACAGAGAGGAATGACATCGGGAACGGGCCATGGACAGACCCGCACTCTGAAACTGAATAAACGAGAAAGAAAAAAACCTGCAATGATGAGAGAAAACAGCCGGCAGAAAGCACGCTACTTCCTTCTGTGACTGGGCAGTCCTGTGCGGGCAATCATGGTCATTCTTGAAGAGTCCACAGAAAGGAACTCACTTCACAATTTTTCTAAAGCACAATAATCTCAATGTACATAAAGTAATTTTCTTCATGGCTTAAGTATCTAAAATCTCTAAATACAGTTTTATAGAATTTTATGCTTTTAAACAATGCTTTTATAAAGTCAACAATGCCGATACCATAATGAAAAACAGAGTTTGAACAGCTCTCTTAAATGTCTCAGAAGAGAATGCCTGATGCCTCAAATTGGGCCAAACCACACAATTCTGAAACCTCACATGCACAGACCATTGATCTCCGTGTTACCCACGAAGCATTGTTACTGAGCTAACACTCATTCTTTTTGCTCTCTTTCCATTTCCTGCATTGTATTCTGTGCCTCTTATCCTCATCCAACATCAACAGGTCATTTCTCAGAGGGGTCAGTGCTGGCCAATGTAAATAACCATTATAAAACCTCTAGCATGCTTTAAGTCAACAACCAAAGTGCCCTACACTGTTTAAAGAATAAATTCCAAATATTTTCACGGCAAAGGGTAGCCAAGGTCTGTGACAAGTACTGGTACAGATTACAGCGGAATAATCAGATGGAGGCAACCTAATCTAGCACAAAGCGTCCTGTTTTTGAACCATCTTGAAAACAAATATTGATGGCAGTGCCCCTCGGGCAGGACTATCAGCCTGGGCTCTGTACTGCAGGCATGTATGTTTCAGGAGAGTTTCACACATGCCTACCATGTACACAAACACAAGGGGTCTCAGTCAAACCTAGAATTGCCCAGAGAGACTCAGAAGAGAGAGAGGCAGTGGTTCTCTTAAGTTTCTAGCTGTCCCTTCCCCATACCCCCACCCACCCCACTCAAGCAAGGGGATGCATTACAACATCAGTGCGGCACCAAATTCTCTCCTGAAAGAGGTCATACGAAGGGGCTCAAGTGAATAGTCAGAGGTAACTGATATCTGGCTTTGGGAAGCACTGCATGCTTCCTTACTCCAGATGTACCTCTTCTGTCTGCTTTCCCTCGGTTATTATTGGAGTTATGAGCATTACCTAAGAAAACGGTCATTAAGCTGGGTGGAGTAGTGTCTATAAGCACTAAAGACCAAGCAAGCCAAGAATAACTTTGACCATGACTGTGATGAAGACTGACATTTATTGCTATGGAGAGATGGCTAGAATATGGAGCTGATTGAGAAATGGGAAGTTCTAAAACAAGCATGAACAGTGTGGAGTCATTTTACATAGAGAACAAAACAAGGGGATTTGAAAAAATGCATGAATAACAAATCAATAGGGCTCCAAAATCACTGCAGATGGTGACTGCAGCCATGAAATTAAAAGACGCTCACTCCTTGGAAGAGAAGTTATGACCAACCTAGATAGCATATTCAAAAGCAGAGACATTACTTTGCCGACTAAGGTCCGTCTAGTCAAGGCTATGGTTTTTCCAGTAGTCATGTATGGATGTGAAAGTTGGACTGTGAAGAAGGCTGAGCGCCGAAGAATTGATGCTTTTGAACTGTGGTGTTGGAGAAGACTCTTGAGAGTCTCTTGGACTGCAGGGAGATCCAACCAGTCCAGTCTGAAGGAGATCAGCCCTGGGATTTCTTTGGAAGGAATGATGCTAAAGCTGAAGCTCCGGTACTTTGGTCACCTCATGAGAAGAGTTGACTCATTGGAAAAGACTCTGATGCTGGGAGGGACTGGGGGCAGGAGAAGGGAACGGCAGAGGATGAGATGGCTGGATGGCATCACTGACTCGATGGACGTGAGTCCGAGTGAACTCCAGGAGCTGGTGATGGACAGGGAGGCCTGGCGTGCTGCGATCCATGGGGTCGCAAAGAGTCGGACATGATTGAGCGACTGAACCTAACTGAACATAACATCTAGAGGATATTTCTTCAAATCTCATCTCTGTGTAATAGGAAAATAGTTGATTTTATGTTTCTTTATGAATATTATTATTAATAGTACTGTGTTCTTTTTTTGCATTGATGCTTTGGTTTGTTTGATTTCTCATCTTGAGGAGATAGGTCTGAATTTCTATACTCTATTGTGCACTGGCTGGTCTCTCCTGGAGTTCCAACCCATTCTATACCTCCTGACCCAAGCTGTTGGTTTAGGTATGTACATGCATTCCTACTGATTTGAACCCTTATCCTTTGGACGTTCCCCTCCTAGTTTCACAGTAAGTTTTAATAACTGAAAAAAGAAAAACCAACTTGTTTTCATATCAGAGAGTGTGTCACCGTAATTCCCAAATCATCATCAATATCCTTTGGGAAATATTCTGTACCATGGTGTCATGTCCTTTGATCCTTTCCATAACTCCACACAGTAGAAACTCTTGCCGAGAATATTCTGTCTAGTTTACAGACAAGAAAGTTGGGGTCAGGAAGTTAGGTGCCTCCTCTGAATCCCACAGTCACTGCTGTAATCACAGTCCAACCTCAGTTGACCCAGCTACAGAGCTCTGGTTCTTACTGATTACACGAGGCTGTGCTGACATTAAGAAATGGCTATCTTATTATACCCACACTGGCAGAAAAAGACACTTCAGACTGAAGAAATTAAGACATCAGCTACCTACAGAAATATACTTTCTTGGCCTGTGGAGACTTTCTGAAGCCAGACATATTTAACTTCTGAGCTTTCTCTCACCTGCACACAAGCACTACAGTCAATTTTTTCTAAAGATGAAAAAACATCTCCAAAATGCTCTGAGAAGGTGGGATGTCTTATGTCAGTTTAAATGACAATGGATTGTCTTTTCTAGTACTGAGCAAATAAAAGCATACAACTGCATTTAGGCCTTCCTAACACAGATTCACTGGAGAAGGCAATGGCGCCCCACTCCAGTACCCTTGCCTGGAGAATCCCAGGGACGGGAGAGCCTGGTAGGCTGCCGTCTATGGGGTTGCACAGAATCGGACATGACTGAAGTGACTTAGCAGCAGCAGCAGCAGCAACACAGACTCACACGAGTCAAAATGTCCAGTTTCTCTACTTTTTTCATGAGGTAAATGTCCTCCTCTGACCTCCGGCTCATTTTCCTGATGATGTCTGAACAGAACATGCTGATTTGGGTAATTCCACGTCCGTGTGCAAAAATAATTGATGACATCAGCATAGTTATGGGAATTAGACTTATTAGTTAATTACAGAACCAGCAGAGGGAGCACAAAGCCTGCATAAATAATAAGCATTTCTTCTGTACTTAAGAAACAGGACTGCCCTTCTTAAAGGGCAGTAGGGAGAAATATATTGAAAACTCAATTGTCAGTAGTCCAAAGATAATCTTCGCTTTATTATGGGAGCACTGTTAAGGTACAAATCCAATACGCTGTCCATACGGTCTAAATAAAATGCTGGCTTCTTGGGTATCCAAGAGCAAGAAGTGTGTGTGTATGTGTGTGTGTGCTTTGCTTGGTATCACAGTGATAAACTACTCTATCAGCAGTGGAATAATTAAGGTCAGATAGTGAGATTTGCCTAGAGTTGGTAAATATTTACTTCACCCTGGTATTAGACCAGCTTTCATTTTAGCTTTGTTCATCCTAACAAAGTCCTGAGTGAATAGGCCCTTATTATTCTTCTAAGATGGAATCGTGGTTTACATTTTATGGTTGAGTGAAATTTTGATTCAAGTCAAACAAAATAATGCCTACTGGTAAAAAATATATACATTTCTAAAAACATCTGCCTTAATTATTGCTAACATTTTAAATAAAGAATCTTATTTAATGTCTTTAAATGTGAAGCAAATGACATTCATCTTCTCTTCTGGAATACTAATTGATAAACAGTAAGGAGACACAGGCCTTCAACTAAAGGAGCCCTTTCATGTATAATGAAAGTCGAGAGAAAGAACATCCATTTATCCTCCAATATGTTAGGCTCATTGCTTTAAAGACATCTATGATCACTACCATATCACTACCACCCAATAAGATGCAAAATTTAGACAGAGATGAATAACATAACAAAGGACTTGCTTTATACGCTATGAATTTCTTTTGTTGGTTTTAAGAAGGTAGTCTCCCCACACTTGAGTGGGAAAATTAAAAGGGAAAGAACGGTACTTATATATTGACATTTAAATTATAGGCACCCTGCTGTTGTTGTTTTAGTTGCCAATATGCATCCTAACATGACCCTAACACACAATATTTATTTTGAAGAAGTCTCTAGGTAGGGGGTGGTGGACAGAAATTTCAGCTTTAGCTCACATGCCGAGACCCATCCAGGCGCAGGAAGAGAGAAATGTGTTGTTGAAGAATGGCGCCCATCTGGGCTCGTCTGGCCTCACGTGGGCTTGGCTGGAACAGGACACTGGGGATAGCCACGCTGCCAGGGCGCCTGCTGTTCCCATGTGGGCCCTGCGGGCTTCTGCCGACCTCTTCCACTTCGGGCCCTGTCCTGCGGGCACTGTTTCCCATCCCCCAGCCCCATCCGGTGCTGCCTCCCCAGGGATGGGGAAGCAGAGAGTCAGCAGTGGTTCTGCCGTAAAGACTGGAGAGCTGCTCAGATGCAGAGACTTGGGGTTCGGAGGCCAATGAGGAAAACCATGCTCTGCCCTTGCTTTGTACCGTTTTTCTGGGTTGAAGGACTCTGAACACAGTGGACACTCCAGACGTGGCCCTCATCAACTAGCTGCGGTTTACCTTGGGGTGCTCTGCTTCCTTCATCAACATGGTCAGGAAACAGGAGGCAGTAGGGTGGTCCTAGCGGGTGGATTCACCTCTGTGCCCAGCAGGTGCCAGAGACTGCTCCCGTCAGGTGCCAACACCTCTCCTTCAGAGAGGAGAGCATTACTTTCTTTCACTTATTTGAAAAAATTCAAATAAGTTTATCTTATAGGGTCAAGTAACTCCCTGTCCTATGCCTCAGCACAGGTATTTCTGAAACTTGGTCTCCATAAGTCATTTTCCTCCAACTCTTGTGCACATCTCAAGTTATAACGTCAATCTAGGATGCACTGGATACCTACCGTATACTAGGATAGCACCAGAAACCCTAGCTACATGACCTTACTTAGGACCCAAAATAACCTGATGAGTTAAGCACTCTCTTTTATTTCGACTTTATCGATGCGGAACCTGGGACTCAGAGTGATTAGGTAACTTGCCCAAGGTCACTGTGCTGGGATGCAGGAGTCACGAGTAGCATTCAGATGTCTGCCTGTGAGATCCATGCCTGCCTTTTCAATCGGAGCTCACTGAATCTCCCATTTTAAGTGAAAAGGTAGATGACAATGATTGTGGAAGATGGGAAGATCTCAAGTTGTTAGAATTCTCATACATATGTCGTGGGGGTTTGCTATGGTGGTTTCATGCAACAGAAAGTTCACTGGTTTTAAGAATTAACAGCCAAAGAATCCTGTCACTGAAAAAAATAGGAGCTGGTGAACAAAAGATGACTGTGACAGGAATGACTGATGTGAACACTCTCTCGTGAGCCCAAGTGCCTGAATTACAAGTCGTGTTCTCCAACGGAAGGAGCTTTCTCTTCTGTCCTGTGGCTGACGATCATTAACAGACCCGATCGGCAAGCCAACAAGCCCCTCAGCTGTCGGAGTCCTCAAGACCAAAATAAATAAAACCAACAGTCTGAAGCTTCAAGTTCTGATTTATCTTGACAACCCACTGGAAACTCTAGGTTTCTTACAAATTAAGAAATTTTTAAAGTCTCCTCTGGGAGCCTATTAGATTTCTGGCAAGCGAAGTCCCATCATTTTCTTTATTTACAATGCTACATTTTCCAAATGAAGAGTTTTAGCACGGAATGTGATATGAGTGCATTCCCAGTAAGCTCTTGTAATCGATCAAGAACAAAGAAACAAATTTAACAAGGCTTATTTTCATCAGTAAATGAATTTAGCACAGCTCATCTATGGATGAAACATGAATACAGGGATTCATGTTATATTTACTATTTGTTGTTGTTCAGTTGCTAAGTTATGTCTGACTCTTTGCAACCCTATGGACTGCAGCATGCCAGGCTTCCCTGACCTCCACTATCTCCCAGCATTGCTCAAGTTCATGTCCACTGAATTTGTGATGCTATCTCACATCTCATCCTCTGCTACTCTCTTCTCCTTTTGCCTTCATTCTCTCCCAGCATCAGAGTTTCTTCCAGTGAGTCTATTACTCATTATAATTTGTGTCAAACGGTCTCAAAATGAATCAAACAACAGACACTAGCACTGGGTCTCATCCAATCATGTAGGAAGCGGTTGAAAAATCTAAACCCTATAATATTGTTTTAGTGAAAAAAGCCAGCCTTAAGAAGGGCTAATTGTTCCATCAGGCCGATGCTATGTGCAAAAGTTTTTATTTTTAGTATCTCACATCCATTCTTAGCCAAGTTTGCAGACAATTCAGGAAGCTGCATGAACTTAGGGTAAGCACTATGTATGTATTTGGAGACCTAGAAATTTTATTATAAATCCTTTTTATACTACCCACTCCCTCGTTAAGCGAATAGACACCAGTAATAACTGGGTTGGTGGAATGCGTCTCATCAATATCTGAAGCACTGAAAACCACAAATGTGTTTCTGTTAAAAACAGGTGGTTTTCTTCACTCATCTGTGGAGACACAATGTCTCCCCACCAGCAACCCCTACGTGTCAAGTGTTCATGATAATTTGGAAAAGAAACCCCAATTTTTTCACCTGGATCTTGGATTTGGTCTTTGACAGAGAGATGTGGAGACACTATTATGTCATCTGGACGGTTCCGTTGCCAGTGGATGTATCCTGGCAGAGTCCTGTCACATGTGCCTGGCAAAGTACATGTCACAGCAACTGCTGAGTCATCCACAGCCTAAGATTCCCCAAGGACAGGGGTTCAGCCATGGGGCGGCCAGAGAAAGGGCCGTGATTCACGCCAGCAGGGGCATGACCTGATCGGAACTGTCTTTAATTGTCTAGCTGTCATCTCTGAGATTCTACTGTGTGCTGCTGTGGCTAGAGTAATGAAGAAAATAAAATACATGGGATCCCATATATTCTGGAATCCTGAAATGCTCTATTTATTTGTTCAATATTTGTTAATGAGGAAAAAAATTTAGAGTTCATCTTTCCTGTTTTGCATTGATACAGTCTAACATTTTTTGCTCCAGCATAAATTGGGGTGTGTATTCTTTCAATTACATAAAAAGCAACGTATCAAATACATTTGAAATGATTCTTTCTTTATCCTTCTATTTTTTATTGTGAAAACCTGCAGTTGGAAGGCAAGGGTAATTAGCTGAGAACAACCTGAATAGTAAATTTGCTCTAGAGGTGGAAAAGTCATAATTTCATCACTCAAGTGCTACAGAACTTAGGAACTTTTACAAAAGAACCTGATTCCATTTAAGCTGTAGAAGTTTTCTTCCTATTGTATAAGGCAGCAAGAAGTCTGGCATTTGCGTTTGCTGCCGTCTATGGGGTTGCACAGAGTCGGACATGACTGAAGCGACTTAGCAGCAGCAGCAGCAGCATACTGGCATGTCAAGGGAAAATCAAGCCCTCTGACCCCTCTGCATGTGTTGTCAGGCGCTGGCCCTATTCTCTCAATGAAACAGCAATGGTGGCCGCCATGAAATGGTCACCACCAGATACCAGATCCCATGCTAAGCGCTTTGCACACAGTATCACATTTCTCAACATCCTTTCTCCAGAAGCCAATACTGGTCACATTTTTACAAATGAGAACTCAAGGTTTAGAGGGTTAAGTATTGAGTCCAAAGTCAAGACCCACAGCCAGTTCTGTTTTGCTTCCAGACTTGTGCTTTTAACCAACATACTCCATCGTCTTTAGTTGCTCTGTGTGTTTTGTGACTACTCACTGTTGACAACACCAAGGATGGAAAGACAACGAACAGCAAAGACCGACATGAGGACAAGATTTTAGCTTTGCAAGGAAAGTCTGTGTACACTGCGGGGAAATAAAGCAAGCAGCAAGAAGGGGGTATCTTCTAGGGGAGCCGTGGCAGAATGCTGGCTCTCCTGGGGCTCCCCTGCACTGTGACCTTAAGCAGGTCCCATCCTTGCTCTAGAAGACTTGGGAAGGAAAGGTCCAGCGAAATCAAGAAGTGGGCAACTAAGCCACTCAGACAGAAGAGGCTGATCCCTATGGCAGTATTTGGGAGCTAGCTAGTTACTCAGTGTCAAGACGACCCAGGACGCCAGCAGCATGCGAAGCCCTTTCTTCATTCATGTGATACTGCTGATTACATATTCCTCATTCTTTGAAAACTTTATACATAGATGCTTAAGAGGATTTATAACTTAGAAAGTGTCTCTTTAAAAAAATCTAGACTCAGACTCTGCTCTCAGACTTTTGTGTGTTTTTTGGTGTTTGCATCTTGAATTTCAGCCTCTCCTCGTTTTTGCTTATTTCCCTTCCTTCACCTCAGACCGATCATCCCTTTTCTATAACAAGTCGCCTTCCTTAGGCATGCGGGCAGAGAATGTGGATTGAACATTCACTGAGTTGTTTGTTTTCAGGGTGCAAAATACAAAGAGCACATGTGGAAAACAAGACCCCCAGTGAAACAAAATACCCCTTCAGAGGTTTAAGCCTCTGAAGGGCCTGGGGTTCATGAACAAGACCCCTTCTCTATACAAGGATGGAGCCAATTGCTGAGCGTCAGAACGGCTACTGGGAAGTCACAATTACTGTCATATATTATTTGTGTTTAGTACCAGAGAAACGATTTTCCTTTTGCAATATCTCTGTCCCAATAAAATGAAGAACTTAGTGCAGGATCCAAATTCCCCCCAAAGGAGTCAGCTTACAAAAATTTACTAGCTCCACCGCCAAGGGATTTATGGTTTCCTTTTTAACAGTTGCAGTCTGATAAACCTGAGTTTCTCGGGTCACGAGGTAGATTCATTTATCTTTCTTTTGAACATTTTAAGCAAATTCCGGCCCTACAAATTGATTGAATTTTTATATCGTGGAATAAACTACAGAACAGGGTTGGAATACACATCCAAAAATAAGAAGATCTTACAATAAAAACAGACACCGAAGTCTGTATTTTCCTGATTGTCAGTCAAGCTAATTGTGTTTTACTCTGAAGCTCTGTCTATCAGGCAAGAAAGGAAAAGGCAGCTAGGGGCTCCCTCCTCACCCAGGCTGATGTTTGGGAATATAACACCAGCTTCTTCACAGCAGGAGTCTGCTGTAATTGGCAGCTCTGTTTTCTCGTACTAGAGGGTAATTCTCTGGCCAAGGAAACACAATGTTAACAAGATTTTACAAATCTGACATATGGTAGCCTATCTGAAATGACCAACAAAAGTTCCTCTCTCCCCAAGCCAACAGTTATTGCTGGTTAGGGATGCAAAGACAGGGTGATAAAAGGAGATAAAGGCCCCTGGAGTTCTTTTAGGGGGGCTGGTACATCTGTGATCTTGAAAAAGGCCAATTAATGAGGAAAGGTACGCTATTGAGTGTGGTGGTATCTCTCAGAGATGGATGAAATGACAATAAAAACCTCACCTGGAAGACTGGGCCTCCTTCATGACCTGCTTTCATCCCTAAGGCATTCAAGCTCAGGGAGTCCGTTAAGGTGGGGCTGAGAGTGGCAGGGCTGGTCCCCCACGTGAGTGAAAGCGGGAATCCTAAACAATGTACCAGACCTAGCAATGGTTCTGGGTTGATCTCATCCTCACTCTACACCAACAGAAACACTGGAACGAATTTTCACGGAGGGTGAAACTGCTTTGATGTGACTCCAAAAACTGCATCACAACCTAAATCTTGTTTAAAACCATAACCCCTCAATGAGATGCCTATACTCTGTTTCAGCTAACGAAAAATGGCAGAAAGAACAGTCTGGTGCATAAAATCTAGGCAGAAATACATGTAGACTTTCCAGGGAAAGAGGAAGAAGAGTATTTTCCTTCCTTCTTGTGCATATTAAGTGACTGACACATTGCTTCATTCTTTCTTGGCAGGTTGCCGGGTAGATTCTCAAGAGGCCAAAGATGGGTTCTCAGAAAGTTATCCTGGATGCACTATGATACCCACACTGTAGTTACAGCCAAACGCAGGGGCCAACTGTCGCCAGATCCCATCTAACGTTCCCTGACTCCAGCTGCAGATAGTGATCAGACTGCAGGCTCATTCGAAGGAGGGCGGAATCAAGGAGTTTACACATGAAGGGATTAATGAGCAGCTTCAAAGCACCAGGTACTTGGGAGTAAAGACACAGAGTCAGGTCAAATCCTAATTTTCACAGGGAATTAAACTGCCTTTTGTTGCCTCCTGGTAACATACTGTTGACAATCAACTGGAATCTGCCCACGAGAAGGAAGGAGGATGACGGCGCCCTTCTTTGGTTTCGGTGTGCCCGGTGCCACAGACACTGCAAATGTTCCAAGAGCAGGACTTGTTTCTTCAGTGAGATCATCTGCTCATTCACTGCACCTGCCCATTTCTTCTTTCCTTTCTGGATGTCCTAGAGTAGACAGCACCATCTGAACTATTTTTAAGTAGTACAAGGACAGACCTTGAACGAACACTGACTCACAGAACAGTTCTGCTTTCTCAAATATGCTGCTGTCCTTGAGATTATGAGAAAGTGAGAGTCTCAGTTTGGTGCTGATACATCTTGCTAATATCTGCTAACCTCAAAGGGAGATAAGAACCTCAGAATGTCCAAGAGACAGCAGAACCCAGCCAGCATCTAACAGCGGGATGTTTTCATTGTATTCATTCTTATGGCTGCTGCTTCTCTGACGACAAGCGTGGCTGATTTGCCATTTCCAGAAGTTAGAGAAAATTTTCATTTGAAATACAGTTCCTCAAATGAAGTGAAATAAACCAATCACCAAAAAAACACACATATTTTAGGATTCTACTTATATAGAGTATCCAGAGTAGTCACATTTATATGGATAGCAGAATGGTTGTCAGGGGCTGGGAGGAGGAGAGAACAGGGAATGGTCTAATGGGTACAGAGCTTCAGTTCTGTAAGATGAAAAAGTTTTGGAGATTGGTTTCAGAACAATGTGAATATACTTAACACTACTGAACTGCACTCAAGAACAGTTGAGATGGTAAATTTTACGTTATGTGTATTTTATTGCAACTGAAAAAAATAAGTGGAAGAAAGAGATAGACAAGGATGTGGCTCTGGAAGATAGACGTAACGCTGCTGGCTTTAAAGATGGAAGGAGGGGCCGCCAGCCAAGGAAAGCAGGCAGCCTCTAGAAGCGGGAAAAGGCAAGGAAGCCTCAGGAAGGAGGGTAGCTCAGCCACATCTTGATTATAACCCAGGAAGACATGTTTTCAACTTCTGCCTTCCAAAACTGTAAGATGATAAATCTGCACCCTGAAAAACACAGCTACTCAATGTTTTTTCTTAGAGTTGATCAGAACATATTTAGGAAATGATGCTGGTGAAGTACCTGTCTCTGGGAAAACTGTGAAGACGACATGTGAACACCTGGTGTCTGGCAAAAGATATGTACACTATCTTTTGGGCTGTGAAAGACAAACCAAGTTTCCAAGATTTATTATACATAAGAGGCCTCAGAATTATCAGGATGGATTAAAAATAGGTGTCTAACATGGTTCACATACAATTCTATGACAGGCAGTGATCTTATAGCTATTAAAAGCAAGCCCTCCCAAACTCTTTCATTGTGTTCACTGATGCAAATGTGAACCAAAAGCTAAGCTGAGGATCTGGAGGCCGCAACCGCAAGTCAAACCCTATCTCTGCCACTTAAGAACGGCAAAAACTTGGACTAGTCACCTAATCTCAGAGCCTTAATTTGTGCAACTGTAAAACGGGATACTCAGCACCTCCCTCAAAAGAGCTGCTGTGAAATCAAATAAGAGAAGGTATGTCAACTTTTGGCGCAGGCCCGATTCCTATTATGATCATCAGACATTATCTGTGCTCAGACGCTCAGTAGTGTCCGACTCTTGGGAACCCTATGGACCATAGCCAGCCTCCTCTGTCTATGGGATTCTCTAGGCAAGAATACTGGAGTGGGTTGTCATTTCCTCCTCCAGGGGATCCTCCCAACCCAGGGATTGAACCTGCATCTCCTGTGTCTCCTGATCCTACCAAACAGCTGTTTGTTTCTGGAAACAAAAATAATTCAGCACTTCAATATACATTCAATCTGAGCAACTCTAGCCTTTCCACACTTGGAAGATCTCGTTAGTTGGAGTCATGGCCACCCTGCGTTTCTCTTAGATGTTGGAGCAGGCGTGCTCGCGGAGTTGGCTCTACTGTTTGGTCAGTGGAGTGAGATCACTGTCTGCTTGCTCGCTGTGAACCTGCAGTGGCTGAAGGGCCGCCCGAAAGCTTTCGCCATTTGATGTTGAAAGCCTGGTCTGAGTGCCAGGCTCCTCCAGAGCTGTCATTTATCAGCACACAACACCCAGGGGTGTGTGTTCATCAAATGTTTATTGACTTAAGCTACAGGGCTACCCCCTCCTTCTATAACATTAGAAAATATTGCTTCTGATTTAAATAGTTTTCTTTGCAGGATGGAAATAAAAAACCAAGTGCTATTACATGGCACCCATTTTCTAATTGGATGCAATTGATTGAAGGTGAGCACTTACTCATGAAAATACACTGGAGGCTTTAGGCAGGGTTTCTCAAGCTCAGCACTACTGACATCTCGGGCTGGATAAGTCTATGCTGCAGCAGCTGTCCTGAGCATTATGGGATTTTAACAGCACCTTTTGCTTCTGCCTCTGAGATGCCAACAGAGCCACCATCCCCACCCAGGACAACCAAATGTGTCTCCAGACATAAACAGATGTGTGCCGACAAAAATCGCCTCCCACTGAGAACTACTGCATGAGCGGGTGATATTAGCACTGAGCTTACTAACTGCAGCTATTTGCTGAAAAAATAACTAAAATATTTAATATAGAAAGCTAGGAATAATTACTAGTTACTAGCTGTGAAATTTAAAAGAAGCATTTCCCTATTTTCGACACTGTCCAACCACCCAATAAATATAAATTAAATGCAACAATACATAAAATGGCTTTGTAAACTATAAAACATGGTGTTAATGATTATTAACATTTCCTCAGCATGTTCAGGGACTACACGAAGGATGGGCTGCTTGAGGAGCAAACTTTAATTAAGCCAGTGCTATGTGCTCACATGATCTTACTGCAGGTTCATCCTGATTTTTATGGATAAAGGATCAGGATCAAGATCACTCAGCAGTACTAAGACCAAGGTCAGTCAGTTGATAAGAGGCATTGGCAGGATCTAAATATAGGTCTGTAACTCTCCAAACTCACTCACTCCTGTTCTACCCACTGCCTGCCATTTGTTGTGGATGCCATTCTCAAATGGGAGAGAGAGACATTCATATGCTTTTTGACAAACCTTTCGAGAAACAATGGCACCTGTATCTAGAGAAGCTAGCAGGGTCGGAGTGAAATCTATAACCTGGAGCTAAAGCCATCTGAACTGGTTAAACCTAGGTCCAACTTCATGACCCAGGACCCATTGAACAAATCATCTAACCAACCAAACCCATTACAAAGTGACATCCGGAGGGTCAATTGTTAATACCTGCTATTCCTGTTTTCTCCCTTAAGTATACAGAAAATTCAGGTTTGATGGAACTATCTGGGAGAAATAAATTTCCCAACTGACCTAGATAAAAAGTTAGGTTTTCTTTTGTAATTTCTTAAACTTAATATCTATAATAGGTTGAAATGGGTTCCCTAAAAAAGATTAGGGTAAAGTCCTAATCTCAAGTCCCTGAGGATGTGACCTTAGTTGGAAAGAAGATTGTGCTAGAGGTCATCAGGTTACAATGAGGTCACCGGAGTGGACCCTCATCCAATATGACTGATGTTCTTATAAAAAGGGGAAATTTTGACAGAGGGAAGACGATACGAAGAGACACAGGGAGAATGCCTGGCAAAGACAGAGGACTGGACTGATGCTTCTATAAGCTGAGCAATGCAAGACTACAGCCAACCATCAGAAACCAGGGAGAGCGAAGGATGGGTCTGTCTACAGTTTTCTCAGAGGGAGCGTGGTGGCCCTGCTAACGCCTGGGTTTCCAACTAACAGCCTGCAGAACTTTGAGTCAATGACTGTCTCTTAGTCGCCCAGTTTGTGACTTAATGGATAAAGGAAACAAGTATTATGGCAGCCCTGGGAAACTATTTAATAGTGTCTATGTTTCGTAAATTAATCCACTCGCAGATTTGGGGAAAGGTATTTGGTGTGTGTTCAGGGGGGCTTCTAGAATACTGTACTCATATGAGTGGAAAGCAGTCCGAATTTCCTGGGGTGGCTCGTCACTGGGCTGTGTTTGCCATATGGATGTTTTGGCCCACGGCCACGAAGTCACAGAGCCCTCACTGTGCCAGCTGGCACCGGGGCCCTGGTCAGCCTTCTCCCTGGCTTTGCTCTCAAGGAGGCTGGGACTCCCTTGCTGTCTGTCACGAGCTGCTCCCTGCGACCTCTTTTATCCACCTCCTTATGGTGTTTCTCCAAGTCTCAGGCAGAACAGCCTCCTCGCTTTTGCCCCTAAGATCTCAAAGGGCTTATGCACATTAATTCTAAGGGATCTGTAAAGACCGAATCTCAGAGTAAAACTTCCCTCATAGGAGATGCATATAAAAACGTTCAGAGAAAACTTACACAACACAGAAACATAGGGGACATTAATGTTGTACACCCACCTGGAATGTGGGCCAAAAATGGGGACGCGTTAGCAGGCTGCAGGGAAGGAAAAACACACAAAAAACTTTTCTCAAAGCTTCCTGTGGGAGTCTGATGGATATGATGCAGGGAGCCCAAAGCCAGCGCTCTGCGACAGCCTGGAAGGATGGGGTGCAGAGGGAGGAGGAGGGGGTTCGGGAGGGAAGAGACACACATGCCTACGGTCAATTCATGTTGAGGTATGGCAGACACCCCCACAACAGTGTACAGTAATTATCCTCCAATTAAAACAAAATTAAAAAATAAGTTGTAAAAAAATAACTTCTTGATGTCTAATGCTGATCTACTGTCTTTGAGAGATGGCTGAGGAGCAAAATCTAGGTGGGGAGTTAGACAGCTCACTTCGGGCAGCAGGAAGCAGTGCGGAAATCAACACAGCTCCTGTCTGGTGGGCGAGGCGGGTGCTGCTAGTGGACGGTTTCAATTCTGCCTTGGTCACAGCTGCCAGCGCCAGCTTTTGTTTATAGGTGTCCTTTCCTTCAAATCCGCCCGCAGGGGCTCTCCCACGTCATTTGTCAGGGGCTAAATAGCCCGCAGCCAAGAGCAGACATTTACTTACAGCATCTTCAGACTCTTTTAAATGGGCCTTTGGGATTCTGCCGCTGACCGCTCTGTAGCATGAGGCTAGGGGATGGGCTGCCCTGGGTGTTTGTTCTAATTGACTAACCTCGATGTGCTGTTTAAAACCGCTGTAACCCATGCGTGCCCTCGGTCTGAAGCTTCTAATGACCTTTCTCTGGCCCTCCACACATATGGCTGAGACGATGCAAACATCATTTGGAAGAGGAGTAAATTCAATAACTCAATTACAGCTGCACCAAAGCGCCATTTATCAAACTCAGACCACAGCACTCTGTCTCCCTTAGCCCTCTGGTTTTCCACGGCTAGGCATTTGGGGAAAGTCACTAATCAATTTAGGAATGATTAAATTGGAATTTGTAACACTTCCCATTATTAAACCTTCAATCTTCATTACGGCAACTTAATGATTACATCATGGTGGAGAAAAACAAATTATGGGTAGCTGGCATCGTTTAGAAAGCTGGAGCAGCAAGGAAGTTGTCAAAAACACCAAAAGTCTAATACGTGTAGGTGTGTAAGTGATGGTTTGATGTATACAAGGTACACAAAATTGCTGTTCGCTTCAGATAAAAATGTGCATTGAAAAGGGCCTTTTTTGCATTCTTTCTCTTTTTAAATAGATTCACTTGACTTACCTGGAGTGAAAAGATGGGAGGTGGGAAATTCACAAAAATCCCATGCAAACTTGGATGTGTGCATGTGAACTTTATTCAAAGAAGAAGGGCCAAAGATCCTTAAAGGGCTGGATAAATGGAGATGGTCTCTATTACTAAATCATTGGAAGTTTCTAGTACTCACTAAAATCATTGGAAGGACGTACTACTTTTCATTTTAGAAAAGAAGAAATGGAGGCTTGGAGAAGTTAAGTAACTCGGCTGGGTGTGATGGCCTGGAGCTTGGTGGGCTCTGTGTGGTCCTCAGAGTCTTGTGATCCTCACCTACACAACGTGCCGCTACTGGTCAGTGTGATCGACAGAATGGTTCCGAAGCGCCCGGAGGTCACTCTGAGGTTCAGGTAGCAAAGATACCAAGGCTTCAGGTAGAAAAGATGCCAAGTGCACTCTTTCTTGGAGTCCCTGCTCTCCGGGGAGCCAGCTATATCATGAGCAGACCTATGCGGTAAAGAGCTGAGGCTTCTTGCCAACAGCCATGGTCATGAACTCAGAAGGGGAATCTTCGAACCCAGCAAGAGCCTCAGATGTCTGCAACCCCTGCAGAGAGACCCCAAACCAGAGCCACTGAGAACTTAAGCCATTCTGGGCTCCTGACATTCGGAAACCATGTGACAGAACAAAGTTTGCCATTTGAAGCGCCTGAGTTTTTAAGGGACAGTACATACGAATGGGTTCTGTAAGCCCCCTACATATGAACGGGTCCAACTGCAAGAGTGCGTCATAAGTCCAATTTGTTTTTAAGTCCTATGAACTTAGCCAAGGCACCCCACTAGCACAATGGGCTACACAGTACTGTNAGTTTGCCATTTGAAGCGCCTGAGTTTTTAAGGGACAGTACATACGAATGGGTTCTGTAAGCCCCCTACATATGAACGGGTCCAACTGCAAGAGTGCGTCATAAGTCCAATTTGTTTTTAAGTCCTATGAACTTAGCCAAGGCACCCCACTAGCACAATGGGCTACACAGTACTGTATTGTAGGTTTCTAATACGTTTTATACCAATAATACATTACCAACACAGAAACACAGGAAACATTTTTAATCTCACAGTATAGCACCTTGAAAAGTGCCAGCTATATCACTCTTGCTTTTATGTTTCTTCCAGAGATCCTGGCCTTGAAATAAAGATACTGCACAACTGTACTCCATACAGTAAACAATAGCACAACCACTTGTAGCAGATGCTCGCATGGGACAAGAAATACCAGACACGTGAACTAACTTATGTGACTGGACATGCAAACACATGTTCACATCTTCGAAAGTTCGCAACTTGAAGGTTCATAAGTAGGGGACTTGCTGTGATTTTTCATAGCCTGGTCGCACATCTTCCCAAGGGGTGTTAGTGGTAAAGAATCTGCCTCTCAATGCAAGTGATGCAGGTTCAATCCCTGGGTCACGAATATCCCCTGGAGATAGGGGATAGCAACCTGCCCCAATATTCTTGCCTGGGAAATCCCATGGACAGAGGAGCCTGGTAGGCTATAGTCCACGGGGTCGCAAAGAGAGCATGACTGAGCACAGCACAGTCATACATCTACTAAGCACTAGAGCCTGGATTCAAACCCAAGCTTGCCTGGCTCTCAAGTTCATGTTCTTTACCACGATCCTACTGTGTCTCCTCAGGGTTTCTGAAATCCTCCTTTATGGACCTAGTACCTCTTTCATAGGAAAACATACTTTACTTCTGCTCCCCTGCTACCTTAGTGGGCACTTTTAGATGTTGCTATGGTCTTCCCCAGCCTGCTGATCAGCAGAGAAGAAGGGCAAAAGTAACACAGCTTATCACCCAGACAGATGGGAGAAATCCCAGAGCTTAGCAGGTGTGCCCTCTTGCCCCTGCTTTTATCAGCTTTGGAAGTTTCTTTCACACACACACGAGATTTTCGAAGGCAGACTGCTAACCACGGTGTTCAGTGGGAACACACACACACACATCTCATACTTAAACTTCATTTAAGAAAAAAAGGCAGAGCAGATTAAACTCACCAAATACTATCTTCCACCATGGGGTTTACCCATGAGAGTAAATGTACTGAAAAATAAGGCCATCTTCTCATGTTCCACCTTCACTGAAAAACTGCCCATGTTAAAGCATTGCAGCCCCATCATGCAAACTTGACTTGTGACGGGGGCTCAGAGCAAGCGCTGCTCTTCTGTGACGGGGTCCACGTTTAAGCTCAGAGAATAGAGAGGCATTAAACAAAAGAGGACCAGCGGGAGACCCATCCATTTCAAGCCCTGGGAAAGGTCCCTCTCGTCAAGTGAAGGGGGGAAAATGAGCCGTGAGGCATTAAGAAGGGAGCAAGCTGTGAAATGAACCAAGGGGTAGATGGTGCAGTTCATGACCCTGCAGCCTCATAACACAGTCCTTCAGCCACGGGGTCGCTAATGAAGGGCGATGCCTGGAAATTAATGGAGTGATGTGGGGTGTGAGGGTGAAAAATGGGAGCCCGGCGATGTTTCCAGGCCCTTCTGCTCAAAGAGTCTGGGCAGAATAGTTACTCCAGCTTCCAGCACTTTGATAAGTTAATATTTCACCATTATGTTATTAGAAGGAGCCAGCATCAAGTAGCCAAGCATCTTCTTTTGGTGAGAGAGAAGGGATCACGAGCCACAGCAAGAAGAAAGAGAATTAAGACATTCCCACCCATCTGATTGCAGGCTCTGATGTCCTGAGGAGTTAAGGGCCTTCCTCTTCTTTTAATTCAGAAGGCCCCTTTAGCCAAGTGGACTCCGTGAAATCCTCCACCAAGAGCTCACACCCTAATCACACTCTCCCAGAGCCTCCCAAATAGATATCTGTGGCAAATACAAAACTCCAAGTGCGCTGACTTAGGAAAGGTGATTGGTTCCATCTGCGAATTGAGACCTGAAACCTTTCTCCTTTCATGTGAGCTGTCATTTTTCTCCTACAAATGAAATGAATAATTCCTCCTCATGGCAGTCAATTTCAAATTCACAGGGTTTTCCCCTGCTCTGAACCCATTATATTTTGTTGCATAAAACCTATCTTATAAAATAAACCTCTCAAAGTTGTAAATTAAAAAATAAACATTCTTGAGAAAATGTCAAATGTGGGCCTGAGAGAAAGGCCAAAAAATCCATTTAAGGGAATACTGCAGTGAATCTGTCCCCCAGAAAACTGGAGGGGGGGGGCATTCAAGACTGGTGATTGAATATAAATTCACTGCCTTCAGCCAGTTTGTAATGAAATGAACCTTTAGCTAGGGGTTGCTATATACTTTTAGAACTGAGTATAAGATTAGCTGTGCCTGCAGTGGAGGGAGATAAAAAAAAAAAAAAAAAATATGCACCAGAGTATTAAAATAAAAGCCAGAACGAACCTGAGAGGGGCCAGCACAGGCAGCTGGCACCATCTCTGGGTATGCAAATAAAGTCACAGAGAACACTCCCTGTACATGCATGGTGGGTGTGCTGAACAATGGACTCACACTAAATGGTCAGGTTGGTTGTCTTTCACTGGTAAATCCTTATTCCAGAGAAGTTTTCCTAGAGTGTCTAGTCACCGTGCCGCCTTCATGGTTGGGCGAGTGATTCAGTGTAGTAGTTAGAAATGCACAAATACCATGGAGGCAGTCCGCCTCCAAGACAGCCCCACCCAACCCCTGTCTCCTGGTATTTATGCCCCTGGGTAGTGCTTTCTCACATCGTGGTGAAGGTGTTTTGTGTGACTAACAGAATATGGTAGAAGTGATGATATGGCACTGCCAGGACACTGTAGCTTCCATCTTGCTCACGTTCCCTCTTCTCTTTTTTGAACATGTGCTCTGCTGCTGCTAAGTTGCTTCAGTCGTGTTCGACTCTGTGAGACTCCATAGAAAGCCGCCCACCAGGCTCCTCTGTTCCCGGGATTCTCCAGGCAAGAACACTGGAGTGGGTTGCCATTTCTTTTGCCAGGATCATTTGCTCTGGGGGAAGTCAACTGGTAAGTCCTGAGCAGCCTTTTGGAGAAGGCCATATGCTAAGGGGCTGAGGTCTCCAGCCCACAGCCTGTGAAGACCCAAGACAGCTTCAGCAAGCAGCCTGGTGAGTGGGCTACCATAGACACAGACGCTCGGCTGAGGCTTCAGATGACCCCAGTGCAGGCTGGCATCTAGACTGCCATTGCATGAGAGTCCTTGAACCAGAAACACCTAACTTAGTTTCCCCCCAGTTTCTTGACCCTCAGAAACTGTGAGATAATCAGTTTTTGGTTTTTATTAAAACACTACACTTGGGGCAATCTGTTACACAGCACTCGATAATTATTACAACCACCATTTCCAGACAGCATGTGGAACGTTTTTCATGAACAATCTGACTTAACAGTACGTCACATCCTATTACACAGGTCCCATTTTATTATTCCCAGGTGTACCTTATGGGGGTTACAATGAGGATTAAGGGATATGCAAAGTATTTAGCGCTTTCCTTGTGGCTCAGTAGTAAAGAATCTGCCTGCCAATGCAGGAGCTGTGGGTTTGATCCCTGGGCTGGGAAGATCCCCTGGAGAAGCAAATGGCAACCCACTCCAGTATTCTTGCCAGGTGAATTCCATGGACAGAGGGGACTGGCAGGTTACAGCTCATGAGATTGCAAAGAGTCAGACACAATTGAAGTGTCTTAGGATGCAGGCGATGGCAACCCACGCTAGTACTCTCGCCTAGAAAATCCCATGGACGGAGGAGCCTGGTGGGCTGCCGTCTATGGGGTCACGCAGGGTCAGACACGACTGAAGCGACTTAGCAGCAGCATGCAGGCACCGCTGACCCAGCATTCAGGCAGAAACCACCCACGGGGAGCCATTTTAGTATGTATTTGCTCAGGTTTCCCAGGTGGTTCAGGGGGAAAGAATCTGCTTGCTAACGCAGGAGATGAAGGTTCTATCCCTGGGTTGGGAAGATCCCTTGGAGGAGGGCATGGCAACCCACTCCAGTATTCCTGCCTGGGACATTTCTTGCCTGGGTAGAGGAGCTCGGTAGGCCACAGTCCCTGGGGTCGCCAAGAGCAGACACGAGTTACTGAATGAAAACGACAACAAAACCCTTAGAGCAGTGGCTGACACACAGTAAGCACTTACTAAATGTCAGCTGTGAAGACTATTATTATTCCTGTTAGAAAGGAATCCACGCTGAGCAAGCAAAGGACTTTGTTCTAGCCCATACAGTGAGAAGTAGCAAACATGAGACTCTCTTATTTCCAGGCTCATATTCTTAACCTAAGAGGTTTCTTCCGACAGAACAGTCTTCAGTTAACAAAGTAAAATGCTATTCTCCATTTCTGTGAGTCTGTTTCTCTTTCACGGATATGTCCATTTGCGTCACGTTTTAGACTCCGCATATGAGTCACATTATGTAGTATTTGTCTTTTTCTGACTTACTTTGCTTAGTGTGATCATTTCTGGGTCCATCGCTACTGCTGCACATGGCACTCTTTCATTATTTTCATAGCTGAGTGAAGAATCACAGAGAACAAACTTGTGGTTGCCAAGGGGCAGGAGGGAGGCAGAGGGGTGGAGAGGGAGTTTGGGATTAGCAGATACAAACCAGGATATACAGAATCAATAAACAACACAGGGAACTGTGCTATAAAATATTCAATACCCTGAGATAAACCATAATGGAAAAGAATACGAAAAAGGATATAGATATATATAACTGAGTCACTTTGCTGTATGGCAGAAATTAATACTACACTGTAAATCAATTATCCTTCAGTAAAATTTAAAATTTTAAAGAAAAGGAGGAGAAGAGAAGATGCATGCTAAAAACAAAGGTAAATAATTCCTGGATTGTTTACAATCTTAGATTAACCATGATCTTGGATTATTCACATTAAAAATCCCCTTCATATGGGATGCTGACTGAACTAATGGTATTTCCTAACTCTCTAAAGTACTCTCAAATATTAAAAAATAATGAAAGTAAGGAATTACCAAAAAAAAAGCCTGTAAGGAATCAAGGTTTTTATTTGGCGTAAACAGATACTGAATATCAATGACATGTAGAGCAGAGAATTGACTAACTGTTGCCGTGAGATACTAAATCATGGCTCTCTTTAAGATGAAATCAAAGCAGACAGAAGTGACTGTGCATTCCCCTGGCTACATCCTGAACCTGCGGAGGAACTGTAACTTAAAGAGTTTTTGTTACTAGGTTCGCCAGTGGGAGGACTATCATAGTCAGAGAGAGGACCAGTCCTCTGACCCAGGTAGACTTTTTGCTTCAGTGTGTCCCAGGTGCGGTTATAAACTCTGAAGATTAACAGGTATTAACAGGAACTGCCTGCTGACACCGTTTCAAAAATCACATTTTGACCACGTCTTATAGAATTGATTCATCCACGCATCACTGTCGTCCCCAGAGCGGAAACTTAGACTGTATGTAATTCACTGTATGAACATCACTTCACTGTGGAGACTTATCATCAGCGTGCGTGCAATGACAGAATGTGGCCTGGATCTTATTCTACCTTTAAGAGTTCTCTGCTCCTTTGAGCTCAGGCATCTTGAAACAGACCCTGGGTTTTACAAATCTCATTTCTTCATGATACTAACACCCTCAGTGAAAGCAATGCAGCAACATCGAATAAAACTGCCACTCGGAGTACTGATGCTCTTTTGGCCTCCAAGGAGGAGAAACTCAATGCCAGCAGTTTACCAGTGCTTTCAAATGGGGAAGGGAGCAATGAGCAGAACCCAACTCTGAGTGGGAGCCCCATTGTGGAGGGGCTCCTTTTGACAAGCATGCACTTTCTCCCAGCTGATGCAGTCAGGCCCTTTTCCACTGCTGTCCCATTGCTGGGCGAAGCCAACAACTCCCCGAGAACTCCAGAGGGAGCCATCCCCCTCCAGTCTACTGTATGCAGCCCAGAGCAGAACCTGTTGGAATCACTCAAACCCAATCCTCGTGTGGGCTCAGCCTGAGAGGCGGATCCCTGTTTGTATGGGTACCAGGGGTGCTTCAAAACAGTCTCAGCGAGGAGAGCTTGGACCACAAGGGCCAGCCCTTTCCCTCCCCACTCCTCAACTAGCATCAGCAGATGGACGGAACACCCCCAAGCCACGCCTCTCTCCCCTCCTGCCCAGGCTCCCAGCCCACGATGTGGGAAGCTCAACTCAACATTCACAAATGGCAGGGGCGCTCACATATCCACTGAGATACATGAGCTGAGACTCATATCTCGTGTTTGGCAGCGCGAGAGGGACAGGCTGCGCGGGAGGGGGAGGGGACGGGAGGAAGAGGTGGAAATCAGGGAAAAGTGTGAGGAGCAGACTCGTGCATGGATCCCAGTTTCCAACAGAGGCGCTGGCACTAGGTGTTCCAATAAACCCTGTCGTTTGTAATGGGATTTTATTGGTGGCAATCCAATTACGGAGAAGTTCAAACCACCATCCTCAGGGTAAGACCTGAGGCCAGGGTCTCACTACTATAACTCTATTAGTACTTGCCCTCATCAGACAACCCGCGCCTGCCCCTGGCCGTGGTGACTGCCCATCAGAGAGCATCCTGACCCTGAAACCGCTGCGGCATGAAGGCCAGCCTGAGGTCTGAAAGGGCTGCAGCCACTGTGGTCAAAACGCAGCCAGCAGCGCTCTCAACTGTGGAAGGCTGCCAGCCTCCCGGGGTTGAGCAGCAGAGCGAGCCCTCTGCCAGCCAGTGCCTCCTACCGCGCCCTCGGCCCTCCCACCCTGCCTCTGCTGAAATGGTGTCAGTTCAAGCTGCAGGCAGTGCTGGCTCCAGCTTTCAGTCCTCAGCATATGCGGGCTCTCTGCTCAGCCTCCCCAATGGCAATGTGACTTCCTGTTGTCCAGTTCTCCTCTAAACCACGCTGGCAGCATCCAGTAAGTCCCCTACAGTCTCCAAGTTGTGACCTTTCAAAGATGTGAACGTGTGTGCCATCAACGTCAGGCGTGAGGAATTGCAACTCGCCCTCCGTCTCCTGTTGCTGACGATCCTTCAGGTCTACCATCTCCCACCTCCTCTCCCTCCTCCAGCCGGTAACTCTTCTAGTCTGCTCACTTGATGCCAGCCCCCTGTATGCCAGCTGTTGGACTGTACTACTGTACTTTCCAAGGCAGTGTTCTCTAAGATTGAAAATGTTTTGTGTGTATGTTTGTGATGTAGTATTGGTGTGAAAAATATTATAAACCTGTTACAGTGCAGTACTAAGGAGCCAACTGTGTTAGTTGGGTACCTTGGCTAACTCGCTGGACCTACAAACAAACTGGACTTACGAACACGGATCTCAGAACAGAACTCGTTCTTATGTGGGGACTTACTGTACCCTCTGTTCTTTCCAGGAACCTCCTCGGCTTCTCAAGGGCAATTGGAAGGCTCTCCCAGGACCTTGGTCCACGATGCTGGTCTCTGTAAGGCACTTGGTTCAGAGAGAAGGACGGTGGTATTTCCCCGTCTCTCCCACTGCTCTGTTTGCGCTCCTTGGGGGTGGCTGTTCCTCCATCCATCTGAGCCCCCCCCCTAGTACCCGGCACAACAGCACAGCCAGACAAGGCATCAGCCTAAAGACCTACCGTCCCCCCTCCCAATGCAGGGTGTTTCTAGATGCTGCTGCCCCAGGACACGCAAGGCTTTCCTCATTCACATCCTGCACCTTTTCTCCATCATCACGAAGAGAGGACAAGCAGCTTCCATACCTCACTTTCCTGGGGTTACTAACTGCTTCTGTACATGTGCTGTCTCACCTCTAACACTTCTGTGAATCAGGTATTCTTTTTCTTTTACTTGAAGTACTTTTATAGTATTGGGGTAGTTTCGAGCCTACAGCAAAGTGATTCAGTTATCTGTGTGTGTGTGTGTATATACATATGTATACACACACACAGATAACCTTTTTCAGATTCTTTTTTATTATAGGTTATTACAATATATTGAATACAGCTCCCTCTGCTATACAGTAGGTCCTAGCTTGTTTATTTTATATAAAGTAGTATGTATCTGTCAATGCCAAATTCCTAATTTATTCCTTCTTCCCTTCCTCTTTGGTAAGTGTAATTCTGTTTTCTGTCTGTGAGTCTATTTCTGTTTTTAAATAAGCTTATTTGTATCATTTTTTTAGATTCCATCTATAAATATACCATATGATATTTGTCACTCTCTGATTAACTTCACTTAATGTGATAATCTCTAGATTGGTATTATTCTTGATTTATAGCTCGGTAATGGGGTTTGGGCAAGTGACCCGTCCAAGGTCACAACTGTAGGCGGCAGAGCTGGAATCTGGCCTCTATCTGGCCTGCCCTTGTTACCTGCGCTGTTCACCACTAGGCACACAGAGCTCCTGTTTGTACAGGGCTTCTTCTGGGCTTCTGAACCCTCTAACACAAGGCTATGCGTGGTGATTACATGTTCCAGAGGTTAAACAGAATATAACGTCCACCCAGGAGTATATCACTTTGGAGAATAATCTCCTCCTCTTATCTCAAAATAACAAAGAACAAAGAGACAAACAACTTTGCTTGATAGGAATCTACCTCCAACAAGACAAAGAGCTGGACACAGAGACAGCCAATGACCTCATGAGCAGCAAACTGCCCATTCTTATTTCTTACCCTTGAAAAAAATGGAATAACACATTCAAATTTATGAACATGTTGTTCATAAAATTTACAGTGCCATTTTTATAAAGTAAGGGATACCAGAGATTATCCAATCCACTTTACTCACTTTATAGAGCAGAACAGAAAGGCCTGTGAAAAGTGTAAAAGATGTGATCAGAACCACAAAGCTAGCCAGTGGCAGTCTCAGGACTATACACAAGTGTCTTTTCGAATCCCAGGCCAGTATTCTATCATACAAGCACAGCAAAACGTTTTCAACGTAAAGGCATCTCTGATGGACTGCCAGTGACTGCAAGGGGCTTCTGAGGAGAAGGTGACGATGGACTGATGTGTCATGCCTGGTGCAGGTATGGGATGAGAACACCGAAGAGTAAGCTCACTTCTTAGGCTCCTTTTTCATAGAAATGTCTCTGTATTTAACTTCAGCAGACTCAAAATTTATCTCAAGAGCTACTACATCAATAGCATCCTAGATCTAGTTTATTAGATTGGTACAACTCTGTTTTCAAGAGAATATACATTTTAAGTTGCAATGCCGGATCCCAGAACTCTTGGCTCATCCTATGAGGCAAGTCATCAGAAAGGGAGATGAAGCTGGAACTCACTGGAGACTAATCCATTAGAGTCTCAATTCTTCATTCACATTAAAAAAAAAAAAAAATAGGTGACAACTTCACACCGATATACCCTTTCCTGTTTGCCTTGGTGCTGGCTGTCAGTCATCTAGGCTGTGTTACAATGGCCAGATCACACATTTACCATCCGCCTCCTTAAGGCATTTGAAGTTTTTAAAAATAACATCTCCAACAGTCTTCAACTCTTTCTTTCATAATGTTGTGCCCTAAGGTACTCATGGAATACTAACGGAAAGCTTGTCAATTTGGGGATTGTCCTGAGAAAACTCAGTTAAGTACCTGAACACTCCAGGGAGTGAGGCTGGGTTGCAGGATACTCATGGGGCTAGTCTGGGAAGTCCTTCAACAGACACCATGTCATAGTAATATAGCATTTAAGGGGTCTGGAGCCTACAGTGTTTCTGAGGATAGACTACATCCTGTCTTTCTGCACAACAGATTCAGAAGCAATTCTATTAATACATGCCCTGGATCAATCCAGCATCTTTCACCTGTCCTCAATACATTTACATGATTTTTCTTTGGATACCATGAGTCTTAGGGAACTGAAACTGATGGTGTCTTATTTTTGAGTAAATTAAGCTCTCCAGAGTCAAAGAAGAGAAGACAATAGACATGCACCCTTGGCCTTTACATCAAACTCTAGAGTAGAAAATGGAACTTTCTCTCTACTTCAGAGAGGGCCAACTACACATGAAAAGATGGCTGTGACTGTCATAGAAATATTAGGTATCTGAATGGCTGATCAAAGCACTCTAAAGGGAGAAAGAAAAATCTACCAGGATTCAGGGAAGAGCTTCATTCTGAAGCAGTCCATAAGAAACCAGAGAGTTGTGCTTTCTGGAACTCACATTTTCCCCCTGTACAGTCAACATAATGAAGATGCAAGAATGAGCAGTTAGCATAAAGCATTTCAGCTCCATGCACTTCACCAAGCAGGACGCTCTGTCAACTGTGTCTTCACCGCACTGTCGGTTGTCCCAGGGAAAAAATGTGCCCTGGATTCGTGGTGCTGAAGTGTTTACAGAGTAGGAGAAATTTATTTTTAGTTCACCAGATGCTATCGTGTCAGCTATCATCATGGTATATTTCAAGCTTCCTGTCACTATCTCTTGTCTGGGCAATGTAGACGCCATGTAATTAAGCCAATACATACCTATTCTTTAAAGATAAATGTGGAGGTGATATAAGTTAATTGCATATGGCATAAAGTGAGAGTGGGAAGCTTGATGATCATGTTATTCAAAACACAGAGCCTTACAGAAGCACTGTGTAGAAGGCTTTTGGATGAAGCTACAAATATAATGGTGTCTACTAACTACGGGGAACTACTGACTTAGAACAACAGTCTAACCAAGAATTTGATGGAAAAGGTACTGGCAAATGGTATTTGTGAATTATGACCCACAGATGCTCGAGAGGCGTCAGGGTGTCTGTGAAACACTCTCTGCTTTTGCTTTTCCCTGATTTGTTTTTGGCAGATGGACAGAGTCCATCTCTGACTCCCTTTTCTAAGGATGAAGCATGCAACTCCACGGGTTAAAAGATGAGCTGGATTTCATTAACAAGGAGAGGGAGAGTATCTCAGATGGAGAAGACAGTGGCTGCAAAGGCAGGAAGGAGGATGTCCTTGGTGCATTTGGGACACAGGATGGCTACTGTGTAAGGCTGGGGTGAGAGCAGGCCAGATGGGGAAGTGGGGACTGGAGAGGCTGGGAAGAAGCCTGAGAGGCCAGGCTAAGTAACTGGCACTGTTTGGCAACCAGCAGTTTTTCCTCCATATGGAAATGAAATATCAGGTAAGAAATTTAGGCAAATTTTAGTGCTTAGAGGTACTGGGTTGGCCAAACTGGGTTTTTTTCCTGTTAAAACCCTGAATGAACTTTCTGATCAACTATATGGTAATTAAAAAAAAAAAATTACAAGAATTGGAAGAAGACACAGGAGGGAGGGAGGGAATAGGAAAGAAGTAAAACAGCCGTGGCAAAGGTAGCTGTGCGGTTGGGGCTGCACGTGCAGAGGGGGGCGGGACAGAGAGGCAATACCAAGTTAGAATGGGCGGGAACTGACAGGCAGATGGGCAAGAAGAGTCCAGAATATCACCAAGACTTCTAGCTTGAGCAACTAGGTGGATGACGCTGATGTGAAGACTGGGGAGATGAGGAGGACAGCGAACAGGAAGAGTGTGGATTTATATACCGTAGGTCCTGAAGGAAATCAACCCTGAATATTCATTGGAAGGACTGTTGCTGAAGCTGAACCTCTAAGACTTTGGCCACCTGATGTGAAGAGCTGACTCATTGGAAAAGACCCTGATGCTGGGAAAGATTGAAGGCGGGAGAAGGGGACGACAGAGGATGAGATGGTCGGATAGCATCACTGACTCAATGGACATGAGTTTGAGCAAGCCCGGGGAGATAGTGAAGGACAGGGAAGCCTGGCGTGCTGCAGTTCATGGGGTCGCAGAGTTGGACACGACTTAGTGACTGAACAACAACAGGTCGGAGGTGCACTGACATTGGAACACAGATGTCCCACAGACAGGTGGTAACCCCAATCTGGGTTCTGCAGAGGCAGCATGGCTGATTTGAGAGTTAAGTCATGACTGCTCAGAGCATGTGAGAGACAGGGGAGGTCAGAGAATAACTTTCCAGTGAAGGGGAGCGGTGGCTCACATGCCCGGGAGGGCCCAGGATGAGCTAAGGACAGAACTTCCCGACTATGATGGCAGAAAGGCCCTTCAATGTCACGTGTCAGAAAAGCTTCAGCAGAGGGCTGGGGGAACAAGCCAGGCTGTGATACAGAAAGCTAGGAAAGAAAGCAGGGACTGAAAGTAGGTTCTTTCAAGGTGACTGGTATTAAATGGGAGAGAGAGACGAGGCAGGACTTCCAAGGGGAGGAAGATGTGGTCCTGGAAAGGAGTGAAATGTAGAATCTTGCTGTGTGGTCCCTGGAACAGGGTGAGCAGCAGCATACACAAGATTGTGAGAAACTCAGAATGTCAGGTCCCTCTGCAGAGTGAGTCAGAATCTGCTCTTCAGCAAGACTCTCAGCTGGGGTATTTCCATACGAAAGACTGAGAAACTGGGATCAAGGACTCTTGAACTTTCTCTATAAGCAGAATGGGAGGCCCCTGGAAAGAGGAGCATAAACCTTCTCCCAGAGGAAGTGAGATGAGATTAAAATAGAAGGAGTGAAATTAACCTGAAAATGAAGCCAGATGGGGACATATATTTTAACCTTTCTTCCTTTACTCAATTTCCAACAGATATACATGGGTGATGAAAATAAGCTTTTTATGGGGTACCAGTTTTCTGACTTGTAAAACAAGGAAAACGAAGAATTATTTAATCAGACAATCAAAATTTCAACACCATCATCATGGAATGAGAAATACTTTCCTCAAACTCTCTTGACCTCTTTGCAGAATGAGACTGTTAGGGAATTGAGATCAACGATAGAAGGATTTTTTTTTTAAATTTTTTATGGGTCAGATATTGCTCCTTGCTCAGATCCTTCATGGGAGAAATAGTTTTCCTACCAGTATTTGGCTATTAAATGCCTGGAAGTTTCAAAGTCAAGTAGAGTTAGACTGCATCACAAAAAATTAAGCTCTAATTTTACGATGGGTGGTAGTGTTTTAATCTTGCAACAATCTCCTGAACAAGAGCTTTGTCAGGTCCAACCTTACTGGTAGCAGTAAATGTTTGTTCATTTTAAGCAGTGAGACCATGAAAAATGGGTTTTTTAATGTAGGCTCTCAAAGAAACATAGCCAGCATGCAAAGGATGACAATTAAATAAGTTAAGTCAATTTCAGGGAAATTGGCACATAATCTGATATGTGCTAACCTATCCGTCTCCACTTGTAATCTTCAGAAGGAAATTTGGAAAAACTTACAGGCAAGGCAAGGATGATAAAAACCTATAATTACAACCAAAAGGCAGCATCTCTGTCAAGTAATTAACAACATGTCTGGCAATGATTACACATGACTCACTGTTTCCAATTTCTTTAAGTGAATTTTAAAGCTATTACCAATGCCCTTGCCAACACACAGCATGGGACGTGGCCGAGCCGCTCTTGTGCAAAAAAAACTTTGTCTTCATCAGCAGAAGGTAAGTGGATCAAGCTGACAGGAAGCTGGGCAACAGCGCACGGCAAGGACAGACGTGTGTGATGAGGGAAACGGAAAAATAATAAGCACATTAGCAGAAAGTGGGGTCTGGGAGATGCCGGTGGCTGCGAATGGCTCGCTTCTAGGTCAACAGCTTGAATCTGACTCCGATGGGCAATAACTCCGAATTCTATGGCCTGTGTAAGAGCCTGTTGATGGGAGGAGTGGGATTACAACCCAGGCACAAGCATACAGATGGGGATTTCCATGGCTAAAGCACTGGCAAGGCGCTCACAGGCTGGAGGGGAGCATGAGGTGTGAGACAAAGGATCATTCGGCTGACTGATACAATTTTCCAAACACTGGAGACAAACCTATTAAACTAAACAACAACAACAAAAACCAATGCATTTTCTTGGGGGTTACAGAGTTTCTGTTTGGGGGCAATGAGCCGGTCGGGGAATTAAATAGTGATGATAGCTGTACCATAATGTAAGTGTGATGAATGCCACTGAACATTTAGAACTGGTTAAAATGGTATTGTTATATTTTGCCATGATGGGAAAAAAAAAAAAAAAAAAACAGAGAAGGAAAAAGCCAGACATTTCATTGATCTAGTCCATGAAAGTTTCCTCAGTGTAGCACTGGCTCAGCTGAGGGCCAGAGCTTAGGAGATATTTTGTTTTGTGACGATTTGGGAAGTTGCCAGAAGCAGGCTGGCACAGGTAACATCTAAGCGTGATCATCAGACATGTTTTACTTCGTATCAGGCAAGGTAAATAGTTTGAAGCAAAGATATGAATCAATCAACCCAAGGCATAGCCTTAAATCTATTATAAACTAAGTATGCCTCACCTGCGTCTTTTGCTCCAAAGTTGGTGGCCACTGTCTTTTATACGACAGTCCTATCCCTCCCCCAAACTGATTAAAACATACATTCAAAATTTTCCCTCTATGTGAGAGTCACATGGATTTTCATAGTGAATATAATACAAAAATTCTAAGAACTAACTTTAAAAAGGGAGAGAGATAAATGTCACTGGGCTTTACCCTTATCCCAGTAACTTCAATATTTCAAGATTTAGAGAGATGTTTCCTGACAGTTTCAGTTTTGGAAATCAAGACGCTGTCTTAAAAATTTTTTTTCTTTTAAACTAAATTTAAGTAGTATCTAATTCTATTAGAAAGTCAAGCTCTTTATTAAAAAGAAAGCATACACACACATGATTTTTTTTAACCACTGGAAAGTAACGACAATACAATAAGTGCTTAAATAATAAAATGTAGCACAGGTACCTAAATTGTTATTTTACACATTCTCTGTGCAATGCCTAAGAGAAGGATGTCTTCTCTCCCTATGTTTTCTGAGAGGTGGACTCATCACTCCATTGCAATTTACAGGATGAAGACATCACAATGACCTGATCCCAGCTAATTACTGCTGCCACTGTCTGCGTCATTTCAGAGCTCTGCTCTCTAGCGACTCTCAAGTTTTCTACACTGGCNATGCCTAAGAGAAGGATGTCTTCTCTCCCTATGTTTTCTGAGAGGTGGACTCATCACTCCATTGCAATTTACAGGATGAAGACATCACAATGACCTGATCCCAGCTAATTACTGCTGCCACTGTCTGCGTCATTTCAGAGCTCTGCTCTCTAGCGACTCTCAAGTTTTCTACACTGGCTGAAAACTTTTTTTTTTTTTTTCAAATCCAAAACAAATATGCCCCATTAAGCAGCCAAAACATTCACATTCTGAATTTTTTAAGTGTCGAAAAACAGCTCTGGTTTAAGAGTAGGAATTTCTGTGTCGCTGTCAGAGGCAAGTACAGGCAATTTTTGAAACCCGTCTGATTTTCCCAATGATGTCTCCCTCTCTGCCAGAAGTNGCAGGTGACTGGCAGGAAGGCAGCAGCTGGTGGCCGTGTCTCTGCCACATTGCAGGCTAAGCCCCCCGAGAAGCCTACGAGGGTCATCACTGCACATGCCCTGTGCGGAGCTCTCTATCTGAGGGCGCTTGGCATTCAACAGCAAATAAAAACACCGTGACAGGTAGACAGACCATGGAAGAAAAGAAAGAGTTTTACGTGTTAGTTATTTTAATGACACTTTTTCCCCTGCCTTTTTTAACAGGGCCCCGCATTTTCATTCTGCACTGGTCCCTGTACATTCTGAGGCTGATCTTGTCTACCCCAGCACCCCCAGCACCCAGCCCAGAGCAGATATTCAACCTCTGTTGAGTCACCCCATTCTGCTTGGGGAGGGGGCAGGTGAGAGGAGGACTTCAATGGCGCTTCTCTATGGAAAACGAAACACAACCCTCGAGGCTGTTAAGTACAGCATCTGAGGTGAGCCTCCCCGGGGTCAGGGGCAGTTTCTAATATTCCCGTGGGCACCTGAGGTGGCCACGGTTCAGACTGTTTCCCAGGCACTTAAACCCACAGACATGGTGACAAGGTGATGACCCGATTTTGTGAGCCGCTTGTGGACTCAGCCATATTCCTTTATCATCACATCTCTTCACGGGAACCTCTGGACTGACAAGAAATATCTCCCTTGATGAACTGACTTTAATTGGCACTACCTGCCCTGCAAAACCTCAAAGACATTTTGTCCCAAACAACTAACGTTATCTTCATGCCCCAGCTCACCTGCAGCCCTGGTGGGACTCAGCACCCCTCCCAGAGGATGGATGAGCAACAAAACCTGCTTTCCTCCCTTGCATTTAAAGGGAAGCCCCCCACACACACACACAATCCGGCAACACCGAAGGTTCTGTGGGCTGAAATGACACTGCCTGACCCATCTCACCACTGCACACAGAATCCCAGGGCCCTTCCTACCCCCCAAGAGAGAGAAAACATGGCTCCTGGTTAGGATTCTTGCTCCTCATATAGTATCGTGCACATCCATAAAGTTTCAGTTCCACGCTCAGCTCGGCCGAGAAGACTGTGAGCTCCTCCCATCACTCCCTGCAAGACCAGTTCTTGCTTCTTTTGGCAGGAGCACCTGTACCCTCCAGAGAGGCGGGTGTGGGCAAAATCCTCATATTTGCACCAGTGGCTGAACAGAGGCGGTCTTCTTCACCGGTGGTTCTCTAGCTATAAATTCCAACATGAGCAGAGTCAGCAAAAAACTAGGGCTACAGGGTGTCTCTTCTTTATTGCTGAATCAGCATGAAATCCCACTTGAGCGGGGAAAGGACGAGGTTATGGTGCATTCAGACCAAAATGACCTTTCCAGTGAAGGTCTGGCTCTTTGTCAAGCAAGCCGCCGCAGAACCCAGGCCTGCCTTCCCGAGTAAGGGATGCAGCAATGGTTGCTGTTCTCTGGATCCCTGAACTTGAAAGGAGTCCAAGTGACCTGACCCAGCCCGCTGCCAAAGGAAACAGTGTCTGAGGATCCCCTGGCCAGAGGTAAGTGCAGCACGGGGCAGTCCTTAAATGCATAGGCCCCCTCTTCTCCTGCCTCTCTCAGGCTGAAACTGTAATATCAGGAGTCAGTAAAAAACCTGCCAGGCAAACTTTCCAAGTTCATGATAAGTTCAGGGAGCCCCAGGAAAGTTTAGGGAGGCGGCTGCGATCCCCAGCAGCCCCCGTGGCTCATGCTCACTCACGATGACCCTCTGGCCTCCTGGCAGGCAGGCTGCACAAGCCTGCAGAAACTCAGGTTACAAAACTCTCTCTCCGGGGCGTGCTGAGGAGGAATTCATTCCTTCCTTGGGGGTGGCACTAAGATCAGCCTATAAATGACTCAACGGTTCACCAGGGGCCCCTTTTCTAGTCCCCTCCACAAAGCAGGCAGCAAGGAGGGGGACTGTGATGTCTGGCTGCCTTTGACCTCACGCCTGCTCTCAGCTGGCCCTTCTCTGCCCCAAACTTGCATCTTGGAGGCTATTCACGAGGACGCAAATTTATACTGTCCGCTGGGCTTTGCACTACTTGCTCCAACACAGATTTTAAAGGGTGGGGGAGTGGTTATGAGAGAAGGGGGGTTGCTCATTCAGATAAGGAGACTCCCCAGTCTCTGGGAAGAACAAAAGAAGAACCTTGAAGGGAAGGCTGTTGGTTGGACCAGAGGTGCAGCATGCCAGTGTCTCCAAAGATGCTCGGCAGGTCTAGCAGCAAATGAACCTGGGAACCCCTGCGTCCGCTCTGCGCTTCTCCAGACCCCTCCCCACAAAAGAAACACACACAAACCACTGAACAGAGACATCTTAAAAGACTGCAGCAAAGAAACCTTCTACTGCTGCTTCTCATATTCACAAATCCTCAAATCTCTGTTCCAGGCCTATCCCGCCCCTCCCTATGCCAATTTCAAGGGGCCTCTAAGTTTTCAATTGGTTTCCAACACTAAGTAATCAACATATTTGGTCGGGTTTCCTCTTTTCTCTTGCAAAAGCCTAGAAGCACAAGCGGCTGCAGGCAAGCTTGCATCTCCTCCTGGCAGTAACTGGCTGGCCCTGACAGTGGCTTATGTACAAGACTCATGTGCCCACAGCCCCTCACTTCACTCCCTCTTGTCCTGTGTCCCAGGGCCATAGGAGGCATGTATGCATGTGTCTACAGCCCACGTCTAATCGCGCTCTGGAGAATGTGGGATTTACCAAGGGTCTGAAGCATAAGTGAAGGATACTCCCTGGGCGCCTAAGTGCACAGCATGGTTCTTGGGGATCTGGGACTGCAGAGCTAATGAGAAAGCCCCCATGACGGGAGCTGAGAGCAAAGGTGAAAGATGAGGTGGACTCAGAGAGCATCCCGGAACTGGGAGGTACTGAGGCTCTGATGCCTGTGCTTAGCCAGCCACCCGGCCTTGCTGGGCCTCCTTGCTGTTGCTGCTAAGTTGCTTCAGTCGTGTTCGATTCTGTGAGACCCCACAGATGGCAGCCCACCAGGCTCCCCAGTCCCTGGGATTCTCCAGGCAAGAACACTGGAGTGGGTTGCCATTTCCTTCTCCCAATGCATGGAAGTGAAAAGTCAAAGTGAAGTCGCTCAGTCGTGTCTGACTCTTCGCGCTCCCATGGACTGCAGCCCACCATGCTCCTCCATCCATGGGATTTTCTAGGCAAGAGTACTGGAGTGGGGTGCCATCGCCTTCTCCGGCTGGGCCTCCTTACAGATGAACGTTTATTTTTCTCTTTTTACTTGAGAAAAAAAATTCTTATGAACAATTTTATACAGGCTGTCATCTGAAGGGGATGAGGTAGGGTATGTCTGGGGTCCCCACCTCCTTGGCTTTCTCTTCTTATTTGAAACTTATTTGTTGGACCTCAGAGGAATCTCTGTTCTGAAATTCAAGGCTCCCTAAACTGCAGATATGGCCTCACTGCCTGAGTGATGCCCAAAGTCTCTACAGACGCTGTATGTTCCACCTGTCTTTCTGAGAAGTCTCATGGAAATATGGGGGGGGGGGAAGGGACATGGGACTATTCCCTAGGACCTGACAGAAGGAAATAACCGGGAAACGTGACAGAGGCCACACTCACGACTTCATACATGGAGCATATGGACGGTCACATACCATCTCTGCAGCATCTCCAAACCTGGTGGAGTGGAACTCCTGAAAGAGCCTGACACCTCTCAAAAACAGCTCCTTAGTAAATGATGAGAACAAGTGTGCATGACCACAAATACACAGAAGAACGTGAGTCCCTGGGGAAAGAGAGACAGCCTACAGACCCAGTATCTCTGAAAGACACATTTCGTTCTGCCTGCCGACATCCACTCCTCGTCTTCCCTCGGGCAACCATCCTTTCTTCTCCCAGCATGACGAAGGCAACTGCATTACTAGTTCCAGTGATAAGCAAGTCCCTCAGGCTTGGCCAATCAAACTGTTACAAAACTTTGGTGTTAGTGATTGGTTAAGGGATAGTACATGACCTGACTTGGGCCAATGAGAAACTGCCCTAAGATTTTTATGGAAATTGTCAAGAAAAAAAACCTTACTCTTATCCTGGGGTTCCTGGGCTGTACAGGATCAATCTTGGAAATGCTAAGGGCCAACTTTTACCATCTGGGTGAAAAACACGGCCCAAAATAAAGCTGATATAGAGTTAGGCACAGCTAAGAAACGGATGACAATACCGGAATAGCTGGGCCTAGCTGAACTGAAAGCTAGATCTGCCTGTAATTTTCCATTGCTTGAGCCAATGAATTGCCATTTGTTCTCTGTTTTGTTTATTGCTATGGCCAATCTGGGCTGGGGTTCTGACACAAGCATTCCAAAGAATCTTGACAAATATAATCTTTCTTCACTGACCACCACAGCACTGTAACTTATGTTAATACCTTAAATTCATACTAAGGCTTTCTTACAATAAAACCAAAAGGTCAAATCGAAGAATTAAAAAGTAAAAGGCAAATTTTTTTTTTTTAAATCTCTAACATTACCTATAAGAAAACGAATTCTGACCGGATGTCCAAATTCTAACATTCTCTAAAATAACACATTTTCCTTGGTTAACTATGAAGCTCAGAGCAGGACAGTCCTGACACACGTACATAAAGTTATTCCTGGGAAGATGTGTGAATAAAGTCTATGCCTGCCTTATTCAAGGTTGTTTGTTGTCACCAAAACACCAATAAAGAAAGTCAAATACCTCATGGAACACTTATCAAGGAAAATATTTACAACCTATGTAATAGCATTTGCAAAAAAAGTTTCATGGCAACTGCTTAGGAAATGTATTATTGAAATGGAATATTTAAGAGCTGTTGGTTTTGGCCAGAATTCTTTAGCTTCTTTTAAGAAGCTGAATTTATACAGTAATTTTGCCTGTCCATGAACTTTTTCTTCTGCATTATTTTAAGAACACTTATGTAACCTCATTTATTGACTTGGTTCCATTCACCATTCAATCTAGAGTCAACACTTACCATTATTTTTTTTTAATGAAGAAAAATATTTCATGTTTCTTAACATGCCACAATATAGAAGATAGAGCTTCCTGTTCAAAATCTAAATAGACCAAAAAAATCCAGTATTACAAAACAAAGCAAATCAACTGTATTCCAATAAAATTAAAAACAAAAACAAATAAAGCAAAGACAATCAATCACTTTACAAAATTGGGGCTTCCCTAGTGGCTCAGAGGTTAAAGCATCTGCCTGCAATGCGGGAGACCTGGGTTCGATCCCTGGGTTGGGAAGATCCCTTGGAGAAGGAAATGGCAACCCACTCCAGTATTCTTGCCTGGAAAATTCCATGGACGGAGGAGCCTGGTAGGCTACAGTCCATGGAGTTGTAAAGAGTCGGACACGACTGAGTGACTTCACTTTCACTTACAAAATTATTTACTTAAGAAGTCTTTTCAATACCAAGATATATTCAGCAAGTGGCTTGCCTTTTACATACTTTTTAATTGCATAAGTAATACATGAAGATATTATGCTTCTAAAAAATGTAAGCATGTCTATTAGAGATNGAGTTGTAAAGAGTCGGACACGACTGAGTGACTTCACTTTCACTTACAAAATTATTTACTTAAGAAGTCTTTTCAATACCAAGATATATTCAGCAAGTGGCTTGCCTTTTACATACTTTTTAATTGCATAAGTAATACATGAAGATATTATGCTTCTAAAAAATGTAAGCATGTCTACTAGAGATAAGATTCCTCCGATTATCTCCTTTTTGAAGAGGAGACCATAGGGACCCCCTCCCAGGTGCATAGGTACATGCCCTTTATAGTTGTACATTGTGCGGTATGTATGTGTCTTTCAATAAACGCTATCAAACACTATGTAGTAGGTAATTTCACTTTTGTCTCTTATTAGTACGAAGGAGATCCAACCAGTCCATCCTAAAGGAAATCAGTCCTGGGTGTTCAATGGAAGGACTGATGCTAAAGCTCAAACTCCAATACTTTGGCCACCTTATGTGAAGAGTTAACTCACTGGAAAAGACCCTGATGTTGGGAGGGATTTGGGGGGAAGGAGGAAAAGAGGACGACAGAGGATGAGATGGCTGGATGGCATCACCAGCTTGATGGACATGAGTTTGAGTGAACCCCGGGAGCTGGTGATGGACAGGGAGGCCTGGCATGCTGTGGTTCGTGGGGTTGCAAAGAGTCGGACACGACTGAGTGACTGAACTGAACAGATCATTCTCTGTTAGTGCACAAATATTTGTCTCATTTTTATTAATAACTCCACTTTAATCATTCTGTTGTTGATGGGCATTCAGGATGTTTCTGTTATGTACAACACTCCAGTGCACATCCAAGTATTTACACCTCTTTACACACAGGCAAGGACTTCTCTGGGGGTGATTTACATTCATTTCTTAGGACAGTATTGGTAACCAACCAACCAAATAAACAAACAAAAAAACAAAAAGAAAACCCAGAATTTAAGAAAGAGTGTCATGAACCTAAGTTGGTATTTTCTTCACTTTTTAAAGATCAGATCACTGTCTTTGCTTTCCAAGAACTGTTGCTGCCTGAAGGAATGCTGCTCAGTTGAGACAGAGACCACAGCAGGTACTCAAAAGCAATTTTTTAATTTGATCACTTATCTGCTCTGCCCCCTCCCCAGAATTTCAGCACTGGATCTACGTTTAGTTGCTGTGTTAACTGAAGGATTGCTGATTCATCAAGTACTGTCCTAAATTACTAAGTCACAGTAAAGACATGTATTTGAAAAACCAAAACTGTTGCACAGAGATGAGCTTCACTTCTAAAATGCAATGTATAATATATGCATAAGAACGTGCTCACACCTAGTGCATGCAGTACAAAGACTAGTAAATTAAATACCCCTGTTCCCACCATTCAGCTTAACAACAATGTCTGAACTCATGATGCCTTGAGGGTTCCGATACAAGTTTCCTATTTTTCGTCTTCCTAGAGAACACATTATTCTGATTTTAATGTTGACCTTTTGTTTTGTTATTAATATTTTATTGCAGAACTCTTCAAACATACAAAAAGTTAGAATAACCAAATGAACTCCCATGTATCCAACACACAATCTGAACAGGTATCAGCTCTTCGCCACTCTTGTTTCATCTATCCCTCCCCAACCCTTTTTCAAATTTCCCAGGGTCTTTATACCCATATTTACATTTTCTCAACACAAAGATGCCTTCGAACAGTTGGTTAAAAAAAAATTAGAATCCAAACCAAAAAGCCCACATTATTTTAAAAATATTTTACTCCAAGCTATTAAATGGCCAATCTCTCCCTCAAATTAGTATGCGATAATGAAGTTTTACTGTATAACCAATAACTCAGTAAGCATTTCCAAGTACATTCAAGGAAGCTAAGCAGGGATACCGTTTTCCCTTCCCCTTCCCCATGTCTGCCATAACATACAACAGAATCATTAATGTATGGGTGAAGCAGTTGGTAGAGTTTTAAGATTTACAAGTGTACTAATGCGGTTAACAAATGAACTAAATTATATGGGGACTACAGTGTTACAATGTGACCATTATACACTCTGGGCCTTATTTTCCAAGCTTAAAAATAATTGGGTAGACACCACAGAGTATTTGGGCGAGGAGCTTATTTATTTTGCTTCCTTTAAGGAAGCATATGATTAATTTAAATAGGGGTATTCAGAAACATTTGCTTCCTTGTTCTGTTTGCTCTTTACACCCAGAAAGAAAGAAATCTATGTTTGGGAAGCAGTAACACATGTGCATTTGACAGGAACACTGTTAGGTAAATGTTGAAACTCCTTCTGGGGGGGTTTTGGTCCTGCCTTTCTTGGAGTATTTATGGATAGTGAGGAAATACATGCATGAAAATTCACCGGTAAGCTACAGGATCAGGATTCAGTGTGCTCAGCTACTTTTCTAAAGCAGAAGTCTCATTACCATTTCTGATATTGCAGGTGCATCTCTGGTTGCTGCTGCTGCTGCTAAGTCGCTTCAGTCGTGTCTGACTCTGTGCGACCCCACAGTCAGCAGCCCATCAGGCTCCCCCATCCCTGGGATTCTCCAGGCAAGAACACTGGAAATGGGTTGCCATTTCCTTCTCCAATGCATGAAAGTGAAAAGTGAAAGGGAAGTCGCTCAGTCGTGTCTGACCCTTAGTGACCGCATGGACTGCAGCCCACCAGGCTCCTCTGTCCATGGGAGTTTCCAGGCAAGAGTACTGGAGTGGGTTGCCATTTGCTTCTCCACATCTCTGGTTAGGAAAACTCAAAATCCAAAGTGCTCAAGAGTTAGAGGGTGATTACTGATGGGACAAAAATTATTTCTTTCTTTATGCAAAATTTCAAGCAAAGGTAGAGAAGTACTGTAGTGAAATCCTATATACCCAGCATAAACAGTTATCAGCTCCTTGTTAATCCTCTTTCAGCTACACCATCAATAGTTTTACTTTGGTGATATCACGTGGGGACTGACTTGTCTCCATGAATATCAAACTCACCTACAGCTAGGGTGTAGCACCTCCTAAGTTCTGCACAATATGGGGCATATAACAGGGGCTCAAATGTTCACTGAACTCATCAGGAGCCCAGGAGACACCCCCAACCTTACCAAGGGAGAAGTGACCTAGGTGTGTGATTCGTTGATGTCTGAAAGGAGATCTGTAAAATTTCCTTTCTCCCCCTCATTTTCCAGATGTGATTAATCACCAAGCCGTCACTCCATTTGGAAATACAGTCGTCTCTCTGATTCTGCAGAGAATCAGTTTCTGGACCTGTTGTGGATACCAAATGATGCAAAAACAAACAAACAAAACCAAAAAACAAAGACGCAACTTACCTTGATTGTAAACATAGTACATGAATGAACCCAGACTGGTTGAATCCATTGATGCTGAACTATGAATACAGACAGCTGACTGTATTTATTGAAAATAATCTGAGCATGAGTGGATCCACAGAGTTCAAACCTATGTAGTTATGGGCTCAACTGTGCCTCCTAGACCTGTCTCCCTTTCTCCATCCTCCTGCAGCCACTCTTTCCTTCTTTAGGGTCCATCAATGCATGAGACCCTGTTTGTAATCTAACTTGAAAAGATTCTCATCCTTGTGGCTGGGAGAAACATGATATTCAGTGGTTAGTTTCATAGGGCAGCTGTTTCTGAATTACTGCTGCATCTAGGTATCAAATGAGAACATAAGAGTCTAACACTGCTTTCAATCAAAATTTTAAAACAACAACTAGCTATTTGAAAAAAGAGAGAGTAAACATTTGAGCTCTTTTTCCTAACTGCTACATCTAGAAGAATGAAGGACTTGCTATTATCTGTAATCTAACTCTACCTTTTCATGCCAGGAATAGAAAGGGAGTAGGTAAAATGCTCCAAAGCTGTGAAGAATCAAACTAACCTTTCTTTTCTTCTATTCCAGTACATACTGGGTAGAGCCATATGGTGGCCGTGTGACTCAGAGGTCAGACTTGCTGCTGTTTTCGAGGTAAAAGCTACGTATCTCAATGCCCTAGAGCCCTGCCCTATTGCTGCCTGAGGAGGAGGAACCATGATCACGTGTCTCCTGGTGGCCAGTGATGCCACACAGAAGGGATGATGGCCACGTGGCTTGTTCTTACACCCGGTAAGAGTGTGACTGAGCTTTCTGGACCATTTAATGACCTGCCAGCAAGCCCCGCTGCCTTATTCTCTTCAACACACACCAGGTCCTAGGCACTGGTACAGAGCCGTGGAAGAGACCGATGTCCCTGGTCTCATGGAGTCTGTCTTTGAAACCTCCGGTTCCCATACCTGGAGGTTGACCGCCATCCTCCCAGGCTCTCAGAACTGACCTGCAGTCAGAGCTTCCCCACCCAGCTGTCACACCAATTCAGCACCTATCACCTTTCAGAGGCATGAAATCTACTGGTGTCAGGCTCTGGGGTGTGTGCTCTAGAAATGAATGACTGGATTTTCTGGAAATATCCCAATTCCGATGACTCCACAGACGTTAAAGAAACCATTGAAATTCCAACACTGTGGCTTCCAACTGACAAGCTCCAAAGTATCCAGGCCTGGGAAGGAAGATAAGGGGCAAAGAGACCTCCTGTTTAATCACAGAAAGAAGTACAGGGGTCTGGGGAAGCTTCTGGGCTCCCATCTGGGTCTGCCATTTACTAGCTGCAACTTCTTGGGTGAATTAGAGAACCTGCCATGGTACCATTCCCTTGTCTGTAAAATGAGGTCATGAGAACACACCTAGCTCTATGTTGTAGTGATTAAATGACTTAAAACATGTTCTGTACCTAGAAAGAACCAGTCACAGGGAAAGCTGGATAGATATGAACTAACATTATGTCGTGCTTGTTACTGTTATTACTTGCCAGAGATTTCTTTTCTTGTTTGAGAAACCCAGTCACTACATGATGGGGTGTTGCCAACAATACCAGGGGAAGCCCGAGGTGTCTTCAAAGTCTGCTATTAAGACTGACCTTGAACCCGGCTTTTTCAACTTCTCCCCATCCCCCCCCCACCCCCGCTTCCACGCGAGGTGTGGCTCACTTCACTTTGGCCCCTGACTATCTCTGAGGTGAATTACTGGGACTGCTCCACGTTAATCGCCGTGGCTCCAGCCTGGAGCAGCATCACCGCCGGGGTAATCCTCCTAAAACACAGCCTTAACATGCTCTTCCTATCCCACAACGGTTCCCTCTTGTAGACGGGATTAAAGGTGAGCTCCTCATTCCTTCATTTTGGCATCTCATCACCCAGCTCAGCCCACCTGCCAGCTCTCACCTTCGCCCAAGTTGGGTCAGCCCCTTTAAATCACCTACATCTAAATTCCAGGCCATTTCTTCCTTTCTCTAACACTGCCACACCTTGTCTCTTTATCTCTAAATCTGCCTGTACTAATATGCTTTGATTTCTTTGTGATGCCTAACCCATTCACAGCAGACCCTGTGAATTTTTCCATCAACTCTCAGCTCCTTTGGAGCGATGTTTTTCCTTTTCTTGTGCTTAGTTTGTTGGATTTCATCTCCCTTCTGCAAGTCTGATCTCCTGAGACACAGGTTTTAAATTTCTCAAGTGCAAGCGTGCTGTCATATATATTTTTTTGCATTCCTTCTTCTTCCCCACCGCCCCCCCACAAAAGTAGTCAGGTGATTCAGAAATCTTGTAATCCTTGACACTATCTGGACATATTATCAATACAAACTTTCACTGAAATTAGCTATGACTTCAGTAAGCTGATTCGAGTTGCAAAATCCAAACGAGAAACCAGAGCCAGCTTGGTTTTCTCTTGGGCTCTTAACAACCAAACTAATTCCTTCACTTGATTTCCGCCTCTGATGAAGATCATGCCTGCCTCCTGTCCTGAGCTAAGGGTGTCTTTCCAAGTTCTTTCCACTCTCAGCTGGGAAGGAGCTTTCAGAGATGTTGCCCTCTACTCAAGATCTGTCTCCTCTTAGTAAATGTGTTTTCTTTGTTTGTTCCTGGGTTCTGTGCTATGTGCCTTTCAAACAGGGCGCTTCCAGTCTCAACTTCCTGACTGATGCCACATACAGGGCAGCATCCTCACTTGCCGTGATAACTGCAGAAGACTTACCTATTCCCTCCACCTCCATTCTCTCCTATTCCTAATGTATGGAGAATTCATTCAGCAAACACCTATTTGTGCCTTCTATACAGAGAGCATGGACAACAACATTGGGAGAAGAGGCTCGCAGGGTGTCTAAAGGAAGACTGATTAAATCTGACCCTCTGGCTCCATCCATATTTGGTGGCAACAAGGTAGCTGACACTGTCATCTAAATTGTAAAACAAACCACCAGAAAACGAGCTGTCTCCAGCTTTGGGGTTCATTGAGACCCTTTTCTTAGAGCTGTGTAATCAAGCAAAGAGGAAAACAGAGCAGTGACAATACGCGAGAAGATGAGGGGCTAGTTTACAGGCATCTTGATTCAGCTGGCTCACGAATGCACCGAATCAAGTGTGAAACCTTTTGTCTGAGGTAATGACTATGTTTTCAGTCAAAATTACAACTTGGTTGCAGCCCAAATGATAGGCTTTCATAGAGAAGATTCCATTGCCATAATGGTGCTCTTTAGTGTCTAAATAAATGGCTTCCCATAAGAGAGCGATTGTCAGATGGTTGAGAGAAGAGAAAAGAAGATGCTAGGTTCTTGATAAGTTTAGGCCACTAATAAGTAAAATTATTCTCTTCAATGTTCGTCAGTTCTATTTAATATTCATCTTTCGGAATGATCTTTTATTGCAACATTTTCCCCTCCCAGCATCTTCCCACTCCAACACATGTAAGGCCACTGAAGGAGAGTTCCTCTTTCGTGATGTATTATGTTCCTGTGTTCTGGGCCTGGCATCATGAACCTAGGCAAGTGTAAGAAACGAGAATGCCAGTGTACAACTATGGACAGAGCAGCTTGGTCAAGGAGTGGTCAGACGGAAGGCAAATCACTCAAGGATCCAGATATTTCTAAAGACAAGCTATGTGGCATCTTAGAAAAGATCCAGGAGTGTGGCATACAGTGTGACCAGCCTGTCTTGTGTGGAAAGGAAGGCTGCAGAGATATGGAATCAGATCGCCACCTTCTGGCACAGCTATGGCAATGTTTTATACACAACACACTTCTAAAGGACACTCATTTGATCCTAAGTAAATAAATTCAAAAAAAAAAAAAAAGAAGAAAAAAGAAAAAACAAAACTCTTCCTATGAGCAAAAGAGACAGGCACGAAAACACAGCTGTGGTTTTGCAGTATTGGGGCTTGGTATATGGATATCACTGATCAGGGAACATTATACCATCAGGGCTAGTTGTTCTGTCATTTCAGGGAAGGCAATTTTATTGAGATCTTAATGGCTCCTTGATCTCAACTTTAAAACTCTGACATTTTGTTATAAACATAAGATATCATCATGAAGAATTTTGGTGACTCAGTCTTACCAAAAAGAAACTAAACAAGTTTTCCATAGCTGTGTTTCCTTCATAAGCTAGACTTATTTTAATGGTTCCTTCAAAGTGGAAGTCACTCAGTCGTGTCTGACTCTTCGCAACCCCATGGACTATACAGTTCATGGAATTATCCAGGCAAGATACTGGAGTGGGTAGCCGTTCCCTTCTCCCGGGGATTTTCCCAACCCAGGGATCAAACCCAGGTTTCCTGCATTGTAGGTAGATTCTTTTACTAGCTGAGCCACAAGGGAAAACCTTTCAAAAAATTTTTTTTTCAGTTAGGTGCTACATTTACAAGCAAATGTTGAAGTGGTCCATTATTTACTTTGAAGATTCTCCTGAGGTCATAAATCTGCTGTGACTTTCATTTACAAGTTACATACCTGGAAATGCATAACCAAATTTAACATTACACATGGAAAATTCTTTATTTTAAAACCTCAAGGAAGTATGATTTCATGGTTTAAATATCAGACTTGAAAAAAAGCAATTTCTTCACTTTAAATCAATCTCTTATCTGTAATGTTTTATTCTAAGTATTATTCCCATTACTGTCTACTCAGCCCCACCTAATGAACAATGAAAAAACTCCTTCTTTTACTTAGTTTGGTAGTTTCTGATTATAGAGGACATCATCTAATACTTTTCCCCATGCACTTTGCAAAGTCTTAAATGACAGAATACATTTCCAAAAATATAACACAGCATCTATTGTGTCTGAACTCAACTGTCCCAGTGCAACCATGAATGTGTCTCGAGAAACTTGGTAAAAACCCTTTGAACTTCTTTGGGGCAGAAAGGCATAGGAAACTGAAATTAAAAACCTCCAATTAAAGCTTTTTATACTAAACTTACACACAGATCAAGCTGTGCTCTCTGACACAGAAGCAAGAAACCACGGCGGGTGGGAGCAAGCTCGCACAGATCCGTTTTTGTATTACGTAGACGACCTCGCCATCTGAAACACAACTCAGTGAAACTGAAATCCCAGCTGTGTTATTCCTTTTCCGAGGAGAATAGAGATGCAAACTTGGCATCCCACAGCCACTGTACGCATACNGCAAGCTCGCACAGATCCGTTTTTGTATTACGTAGACGACCTCGCCATCTGAAACACAACTCAGTGAAACTGAAATCCCAGCTGTGTTATTCCTTTTCCGAGGAGAATAGAGATGCAAACTTGGCATCCCACAGCCACTGTACGCATACTGGACCGTCATTTAGTCGCACATCAAGAAGATGTACGTACCCCAACGTTCACAGCAGCATTGTTTACAGTAGCCTCCGTTATGAAATGGAAATTAATATTACACGCTTGGCTATGCGTATCTGTCTTTCATGGGTACATTCTTCGTTCCAAATCATCTCCCAATTCTCCTCATTCCCACCATTAATTAAAACAGTTATATGGTTAAACATATAAGAATATGGAGTTAGCAAGTGCTGTGTAACAAAGGAACTCATAAAATTTACATGTGATTTAATTAGCTGATAATGGGTCATTAGTTGAGGGGCTAAAGAAAGGAAACAGATTTTTTTGAACATATAAAGGAACCATTCAGGAAGGAGAGAGCTGTTTTCGTTTGGCCCTTCTCAGCTAGGAGAACCACCTGTGCAAACATGGGGCTCAAGTCAGATGACAAGCAAGGTTTTCATGGTACCAGGAAGATTTCCATCTCCATGACAACCTTCCTGGGCCCAAATAGAGGATGTTATTTTTCTGGAGTCAACATCTCAGCCACACTAGCGAGGAGGGTACAGTTCGGGCCTGGTGTGAACCTGAACACTCTTTCTTGGGCAGCCATTATGGACCAGGGCTGCTTGTGCCAAATCATGACTCATGGGAGACTGTAGATAGAGATCTGACATATTTCACAGTGACTCCATCTTCTGAGTGCTTCATTTCCAAGAAATGAAGTAATGCTCCGACTCAACAACTCACAGGAGTTACAAACCACTCTTCCCATCTCCAAAGTACAGCACTTAGTATTTTAAGTAGGTCACATGAGTCATGAGATCTTATATGTAAAGGTAACTGTGTTAGTATCACTTATGAACGTGCATTAAAATAACTGTTCAGATATCAGTGAACAATATGATCGATTGATATGTGGGGGTGGGGAGAGAAGCACACAAAACGACTTTCTGGAAAATTCTTTCAAATAAGCATGGGGATAAAAAACAAAACCACCATGTTCTTATACAACCATGCTTTAGAACTAGAAAGGACAGTTTTTTTGCATCAGATTCAAGTGCTTCTGCTGTTTGGAAGTCTAAGTTGTTGATAAGAACCAAATCCCATGTCTATTCTAAGAGAGAGCCACCCCTCAGAGAGGCAGTTCAGAATAGATGAGTATGAAATCACAGAACTGCAGGTTAATTAAGAGCTAAGTCAGAGCTTCCTGGTGGCTCAGTGGTAATGAATCTGCCTGCCGATGCAGGAGACAAGGGTTCGATCCCTGATCCAGGAAGACCCCCACGTGCTGCGCAGTAACTAAACCCACGCATACCAAAACTATTGCGCCTGCGCTCTAGAACCTGGGAGCTGCAACCACTGAGCCCACACACACTAGAGTCCATGCCCTGCAACAAGAGAAGCCACGAACCACAACTAGAGAGCAGCCCCCGCTCGCTGCAACTAGAAAAAAGCCCACACAGCAATGAAGACCCAGCACAGCCAAAAGTACATACATAAACCTTTTTTTTTTTTAAAGAGCTAAGCTATACTTCCACACACAGTGCCATTTTATGTATGTGGTTTCCCATGAGTAATCATTTTGGGCATTTTTGGTGGCAAGTCTTCTCTGACCACACTCTTCTTATAAACCCAATCCCTTAAAGTTCCAGACTTTGATTTGGGATTCAAGGCATCAAGTTTGGCTCAGAACTAAAAGCCATAGTAATTCATGCAACTTTCTTCACTGTTAGGTATCTTGGTGGCAGTTTTAATAGAACTGGACTCTGATGCACTGGGTAGCAACCATAACCACATCAGAAGAAACACGTTCCACTGAACAACCAGCAGCCCTATCAGCCCGAATATCACAATTTTCTAACTGTCCATCTTGTGAAAGGTAGTTAATGACATTTATCAATTCTTTGAAGGCTGAAATCTTATGCATTATTTACTATATTACTTATTAAACTTAAAAAAAAATTAACCAAAAGTTGTTTACTTGTAGCTCTCAAATCTCAGGAAGAGGCACAAAAAAAAAAAAAAAAAAGAAAAGAAAATGGGAATGCCTGTCTGCAACAAAGATGCAAATGTTGCATATAAATGAAGCTTCCCTACATCAATAAGGTGAAAGACGAACACCCCAAGCAACACCCAGGGCAAGCAACAAGGCTTACACCAAAGAGGAAATATGACTAGCTAATGAGTAAATGAAATGAGGTCCAACCCAGTTAGATATAAAACAAGTACTAATTTAAATAATGAAGTGCTATTTTTTACTTATCCCATAGCAAAGATTAAAATCACCCAGTACTGGTGAGAGGGCAGGTTAAAGAGCTGCCCAGACACCATCTGTGGGAAACCAGTCCCCACCTTTCTAAGGAGATATTCATAATGGCACAAACATTCCATCCTAGAAAATTTTAAGACATATAAATGGATATAAGGGTTTCTACATAAGAATCATCAGTCCAGCAATGCTTATAATAGTATACATGACGATATGTAAACTAAACTACAGTATGGCCACATGTTGAAAACTAGACAGCCATTAAAAGTGCTGAGGCTAAGAAATAACTGAAGGACACAAAGTATACTGCTTACAATATGGTGCTAAGTGAAGAAAAAAATAGCTATAGTACCCCAGGAAACACATGATCTCTTTAAAAAAAAACAAACAAAACTCTGTGTGTATGAGTGTGTAAACATCCATTTTTATTCTCACTTTCTATCACACATATTCCTAAGACACACCCACACCATTAAATACAAATAAGGCATAAAGTAAGAGTAATAGCTTTACTCTAGCATCATCAGACAACAGGCAACCTTCTCACTCTTGGTTTTTCCTGACGCTTTATGAAACAAGCCTATATTACTTCAGCAACTTGGAAAAGTGATGGAGTTTCATAAGGTCGGGTCTAATTAGAATCAGCCAAACGAGAAAATCACTATCGGCAGGTAAACATTTGGCAAAGGAAAGATGGATTTAAATGGAGCCTTCAGTTCAGTTTGATTCAGTCGCTCAGTCGTGTCCGACTCCTTGCGATCCCATGAAATTGCAGCACGCCAGGCCTCCCTGTCCATCACCAACTCCCGGAGTTCACTCAGATTCATGCCCATCGAGTCAGTGATGCCATCCAGCCATCTCATCCTCTGTCATCCCCTTCTCCTCCTGCCCCCAACCCCTCCCAGCATCAGAGTCTTTTCCAATGAGTCAACTCTTCGCATGAGGTGGCCAAATTCCCGGAGCTTCAGCTTTAACATCATTTCTTCCAAAGACATCCCAGGGCTGATCTCCTTCAGAATGGACTGGCTGGATCTCCTTGCAGTCCAAGGGACTCTCAACAGTCTTCTCCAGCACCACAGTTCAAAAGCATCAATTCTTCGGTGCTCAGCTTTCTTCACAGTCCAACTCTCACATCCGTACATGACTACTGGAAAAACCATAGCCTTGACTAGACGGACCTTTGTTGGCAGAGCAATGTCTCTGTTTTTGAATATGCTATCTAGGCTGCTCGTAACTTTTCTTCCAAGGAGTAAGCGTCTTTTAATTTCATGGCTGCAGTCACCATCTGCAGTGATTTTGGAGCCCAGAAAAATAAAGTCTGACACTGTTTCCACTGTTTCCTCATCTATTTCCCATGAAGTGATGGCACTGGATGCCATGATCTTCTAAAACTGTATGCAGCATGGAGGTCTCAGGCATTAGAGACCTTAGGTCACACTTCAACAAAATTTTGCCATTAAAATGCAGCTACTGCCAGCCCCATTCCTCTTTCTCAACAGTGGATCTAGCTATCGGTGAAGCTTGCTTGAAAAACACTGCTCCTCCTCCACATGCTGGACACCCCAGCTGAACCTTGGTCACCTCCAAATAGTTCCTCCCATTATGTGGCCTTGGACAGAGTACTTGCCAAGGAAGGCCTCCCTCTTTGGTTATCAGAGCTTTGTGCATAAAATCAGTCTTGCATCATTTCTACAACTTGCATCATCATCTCTACAACTCAGGGGACAGCACAGAAGTAAAAGAAAAACTGTGGGGATGAAAGAAGAAAAGCCAATCGGTTGCTCCATGCATATTATTGTGGTGGCCAGTTTCACCTCTGAGCAACCCAAGAAGCTAATGGTGGTGCTTCCAACATGAACCAGTTTTGTCAGCTGCCTTTCAATGAGACCATCAATAACCCAGGTGGTGCTAGTGGTAAAGAACCTGCTTGCCAATGCAGGAGACATAGAGATGTGGGTTTGATCCCTGGGTAAGGAAGATCCCCTGGCTACCCACTCTAGGAGGAAGTGGCTACCCACTCCAGTATTCTTGCCTGGAGAATCCCATAGACAGAGGAGCCTGGCGGGCTATAGCCCATGGGGTCGCAAAGAATTGGACACAACTGAAAGGACTTTTGTTTTTGAACTGTGGTGTTGGAGAAGACTCTCGAGAGTCCCTTGGATGGCAAGGAGATCCAACCAGTCCATCCAAAAGGAAATCAGTCCTGAATATTCATCGAAAAGACTGATGTTGAAGCTGAAACTCCAATACTTTGGCTGCCTGATGTGAAGAGCTGACTCACTGGAAAAGACCCTGATGCTGGGAAAGATTGAACGCGGAAGGAGAAGGGGATGACAGAGGATGAGATGGTTGGATGGCATCACTGACTCAATGGACATGAGTTTGAGTAAACTCTGGGAGTTGGTGATGGACCGGGAGGCCTGGCGTGCTGCAGTTCATGGGGTCGCAAAGAGTCAGACACGACTGAGACACTTGAACTGAATTGAACTCAACTGAACTGAAAGGACAGCACTCATGCACATACGTCAGTAACCCATGGGACCACTAGGGGGCGAACTTGGCATGAATAGCTTTCTATCCTTAGGACAAGAAAGCTAATTTCCAACATTTAGTTGTTTGAGTGGAACTAGCTCCAAGGTAAGGTCTATTTTAAATGTTGACTATAAATAGAAGCAAGATTTTTCTTAACATCTCTGGAAATGTTAGCATAAATGGCTTTGTGCTAGAAATCTGAGTAAGCATATGGCACACAAAATTTAAGTTTGAGAATAAATGTTTTTTCTCTCTACTGTCTACTTCTGCAGCCGTCCCAAGGCTTCCTCCTCTAAAAGGCAAAATAAACAAATAAACCTCTGGCAACTGAGCCTCTAGTGTCCCTTTGAGGTTCTATTTATATATTACGACTGTGGTTTATACAGACAGCCCTACAAACAAACGCTCTTTAGAGGAAAGGACAATTTCACCCACCCCCGGCCCCTTGGCGTTTGTTATCTGTAAGCCTCACATGGCAATTAGTTACTTAGTGCCGAGTGAGGGCCCCGCTATTGGTGCTTATGCTCATAAGCTGCTTCAAATCCTTTGTGGAAGGAGGCAAGATATAAACAGTAATTTCAAAAAACAGGCAGGCTTACTCCACTGTTTACATTTTTTATGCATTTGACTTTTCCTTTCTGATTTCCCAAGACTCCTGTGAGGAAGTGACTTCGCCTTCATATGCTGGTTGGAAACCAGCCACTCCAGCATGGGGTGTGGAGGCTGGGTGACACGTTTGCTGAACACCAACCATATGGCCAATGCTGGTGAGGTTCTGGAGCACACAGAACCTCAGGTCCAGGAGGTGGTCCCTGCCCTTGGCAGGCAGACGAGCTGATCCTCTGCAGTGCTGTCCCCTGCCCCGCCCCCGCCCCAATTTCTCAACGTGAGTGAGCTAGTTTGACCATCTCCCTTCCTGTGCCTCAGTTTCCTCCTCTGTAATATCCAAGGGGTTGAACAAGATGCTGGCTCATGTCCCTTCTGGTTCTCCCAGTGCCATGGACTCAGAGGGACATCCATCAGTAGTGATTAGCTTACTGTGAAACGAAGCTTTGAGCCCTGGAGGGCAGATGTATTTCACTGGGAGAGTCGTGCCAAAATTTGATCTTCCATTGGAGTCTCAGGCTTTTGGAAGGAAAAGGAGCCTCTTCCGTCACCACTTCAGCGATCGTAAGCTGCCACTTTCCACTCTGATTGAATAATCATTTTCTGCCAGAAGATGACTGAGTAAATACCAAACAGACAACTTCCTGCCTCGAGCCCTTGCCTGAGGTGGCACTTCGTGTGATGTCTCTAAAAACCTGCTGCGCATGTTTCCACCTGGGAAAACCAGGGCCAGGGCCTCCCGCCACCCATTCTTTGAAAGCAATAGTTGGAAATGTTTTGAAAACAACAGATTATCTTTAAAGCAGCAGCAGCAACAACAAAAAGCCATTTGTTTCTTCCACCATGACTGACTCACGTGTTGTACACTTGGGGGACAGAAGTGGGGAGGAGAGGCCTTCCACCAAATGTTTCCTATCAGAGGCAAGCATTTTGATGATCAGAAAATCCCTGAAAGACGTTCCAGTAGCGTGGTAACTCACCGAGCTTGAGGATTCTGTAGCATCCCTACTCCATTCTGTCTGTGTCTTTCATTCCGCTTTCGTGTCAGTTAATCCACTGGCTAGAAATCCAGCACGACTATCATAAATGGCCTTAGCAGGGACATGAAGTTAGTGCTTCTGCCTATAATGTGTAAAGGCTGGTCCTGCCCAGAAGCCTGCAACCCTGTTGCTAGATCTCTACCACAGAAGAAATGCCAGTATGCACGCATGAGGACCACTGTTTAAGGAAGCCCACAGCAGAATTGCTTGCAAAAGCCAAAACACAAAACTAAAATGGCAAACAACCTTGATATCCAATCAAAGGGGAATGGATAAAGTGTGCTTGCTCTAGGCTGGGGAAGAGACCTGAACCAGAGGGCAGTCTAAACTATACTCCAGTAAAAAAAAAAAAAAAAAAGAACAACAAAAACAAAACAAGAAACCACAAAAGCAGGCAGAGATGACCTGTTAGGAATCAGAATAATGGTCACCCCTGCGGTGCTGAGGAATAATGATTGGCAGAGACACAGTCATTATTATGTCAAGAATGTTGTTTCCAAATCTGGGTAAATGGCTATATAGGTGTGTCAGTTGGTGAAAACTGAATTGTAAATTTATTATATATTTACTTTTTACATATACATTTATTATATTTACACTTTGATGTATACAAGTTAATAAAATGTTTTTAGAAAGACACAAAAATATACAGAGTAAAAGACTAGTTGCTAGTTCCTTTTCCAGGGGATCTTCCTGACCCTGGGATCGAACCCACGTCTTCTGCATTGGCAGGCAGATTTGTTACCACTGAGCCACCCTGGAAACCCTCACTCATCCCTTGCCCTTCATGAAAAAACAAACAAACGAGGCTTTCGACTCTGTGTTCTCATGGACGCCCGCCACTTGGGAGAATGAAGTCTACAATGCAGAAAAGAAGAGCCAAAGCAGGAAGGAGGGACTATTCTTCTCTCCCTTCTTGTCTGCGCCAGAAAAACAGTGCTTTCCAAACCACCGCACCCCAGCCCAGCCCTGGGCATCCCTGGGCCCCCGTCCACAGCCAGCAGCCCCGGAGCTGGCTTTCTGCTGGGTGGATCTGCTTGGATCCCACGCTCGGTCCTGCCTGTGTCTTTGGACTGCTTTTGTGGGGCGAGTTTTCCACTATCGTGTTCCAAGTGCTCCTAGAGGCACTGCTTTGCTGCACGTCTCATCCTGCAATCCCGGGCCTGGAGCAGATCGGAGATGGAAGGAGAAAACAGCAGTGCTTCTCACTGCCCTCAAGTCCCGTCTGCAGCTTTAGTACACAAAGCAGGGGATGTTGTTTAAAAAAAAAAAAAAAAGAAAGTAATTCTGCTGGCACATGGAAAACAAATCCGTGTAGTATTTGGACCCAGGCTTGGCGGCCGCATCTAAAACAGACATCTCATTGTGCTCGGTCTTAAAAGGAGCCCTCTGGAGCAGGGGCCTTTTGGAGCTGACAGTTAAATCACAATGGCAGATATTTACACGAACGGCTTCCAACTGTCTAGGCGAATACATAATATTTCTATTTCATAGAAACCAGGAATGGTTAACAACACAGAAGCTGGGGCCACCAGAAAGTAAACCCTTGATGAGTAAGAACGTGTTTCAGACCTAGACCTTACATACTTGCAGGAGTGAACACACTCCTTTTGTAAGCAAATTTGTTGTTTTTCAAATCAAGTGACAAGTGTAATAGATCAGAATATACTTACACATATACGTCTCAAGACAGCTTTATGCTCATTAAATCAAGTCTGTTCCTGGGAGTGCTTTCCACCATCCAGGCATTAGCAGGGAAACTGCGTGACTCTTCACTTCTTATGAAAAAGCTAGGAGAGCTAAGCACCAGCAAACCATTCCAAATGCAGACAGGAAACACCTGGAACTAACTCTCGCGCCACTCGGCCCGCACTTTACATTTCAAAACAGATGATTCTGAATTGTTCATAAATATTTGCCTTGTTTCAATAAAACACTTTTCAACCAATTTCATAAACCCTTGGTTCAGGAGGCTAAAACATACACGCTACTAGTCAACCACATTCTTTTCACATTGCATATATTTACATGGATAATATCCTAGAAGCATAAAACCCAAAGGAAGGCGTTTAATGGCATCATAAGGAAATTTCAGGGTTTTTTTTGCGGGGGGCGGGGGCAGTGCAGACAATTCCTAGCATCATTAAAGCCCAAATCAGGTTTGTTTTTGACAGTCATGAAAAAAATACTGAATTGAAATATAAATTAAGCCCGTTTCCCTAATGTGCCTATTACAGTAAATAAGACCCAGACAAACCCTTCTAGAGACTTATAGAAAAGCTTTAATATAATTGATTATTAAACCTCCAGCTAGAGAGTAGAATCACACCACAGGCCCCACAGCCAAACATTCATACTTGCATGCTGAACCCTTTAAAATGTTTTAAAAAGCTCTTTTTAGACACTAAAATGAAAAGCAGCTCAGCTTTCTTCGTGAAAATTAGATTTTTGAAAGCTATTTTTAAATGTAGACTCTTCCAAATTTTTCACCATGTACGTAAACATGTACAGATTTCATTTCTTGTAATAAATACTTTGAAAATCAGACAAATGACCATGTCACACACACCCGTTTAGACACACAAAGAGGGAAGGATCAGGGAGGAAAGGAAAAAAAAAAAAAACTGGACTTCTGAGCAGTGTAGAGATGCTGTGTGTCCCCTGGGAATGACTGGAGCCCTGAGACCATTTGTGAAAACTACTAGGGCTGGTTCCAGGCAGGGACTCTGCCAGGAGCGGAGCTGACACAGGAAGAAGAGGGGCGCTGAGATGGGGCTCTGAGGAGGTGCCAGCCAGGCCTCTGAACCCAGCCTGCCTGCCAGGGAACCCGGACTTTCCCCAAAGTCAAAAAGAAAACAAAGAAGCCCGGGGTTATCAAGAGTTAAGCGGAAAAGTAGGTCACGAGAATATGAACTTCTAAGCATGGTCCCAACACTGCAATGAGTGAGCTGATTTTTTTTTTTTTCTTTTATCCTCCTTTTCTTTCTCTCTCTTTTTAAGCAGTTGTGATGAAAAATTCTTCAGTTGGCCATAAACTGCTTACTCTGGTCCAGCTCAGAAATATCAGAGCGCTGCCCCCTGCAAGTTAATGAAGATTAGGCTTGGTGGTGATAAGGGATTTCATAGAAGCTCTTCGGAACCATAAAAGGCAGTAGTTAGAGGTAATGATAAACTAATTCTGAATGCACGGGGCAGCAGACGCTCAGGCCTGGGTTGATGATTAACGTGCTGGACTCTGGCCAGTTAAAAAGTTGTTGAACCAGCGCCCCTGAGAAGCAAACCTGTTAGCATTTGCGTGTCCATGACGACGGCCACTGTGTTCCCCCTCCGTCTACAAAGAACTGAACAGCAAGCAAGTTTTCACCTTTCCCTCCTTAAGCCAGGACATTCAGCATCCAGGTCCTGAACATCTAAGAATGAGGCACCCACAATTCTCTGGAATCCCTGAACCTTGATTGAAACAATCCACCAAAGAAGTATGGGTTTTCTGCTAAAAGAAAACATTCTGACCCACGGCTGAATGCTAACCTCTCAGAGCTGAGTCTGCCGTTCTTCAATTAACTAATTTTTATTACTTTTGAAAAAAGATACCCACAAAATTTAGGCATGTTGATGAGATGACATTTAAAATATAGGATGGAAAAGAAGAATCCCATTTGCTACTATATACAAACCTTCTGTGACCTTCTTGGAGGGACCTGCACAGAAAGCCCAACCCATAGTGAAGGGTCAGACTGCCTTTGACAAGTGTGAGGGAACTCTTTAGGGACATTTAATCTGAGAAACAAAGCATCTGAAGACAGTGATTAGTAATGCAAATGAAAAATCACCTTTGGTTGGCGATAAGCAGGACAAACAAAGGATTCTTAGAAGCCCTGATGCTGTCTTCTGGGGTACAGCTGCTTTGATCATGCTGAAAGGCAGAGTTTTAAAAGACTGAAAAGACAGGACTCCAGGGTAGGAGGTCTGCGGTCTGTTTATCCTACTTAGTTCAAGTTAGAATTATTGCATTTAAAAGTTTGGGATGACCCTAAACTACTCTTCCTGGGGCAGGCCTTAGCCAAAGTGGTTGGTTTAGGCAAATAGACTCTAATGAGTATCTTTGTGTTTGTCTAATGATAAATGTCATCTCTTGAAGGTTTTGGTTGAAAAAAGATGTGACAGAAGTGGAGAGGTTGGAAGACTGGAGTGGCAGGGGAGAAGCAGGGGTGGTATTTAGTTCACCTAGGTCTTTTTATCTGGGCCAATTTTCTGGTCTTGGTTTGGGCTAGGAGGGCCATGACTACACGAATACACTTGCACCCCTCCACTTCCAGTGAGTCTCTGACCTAAGAACTCTCCACCAGCACAACTGGATCTTGCATATTCTGCACTTCACATCAGGTGACTAGCCAACAGTTCTGAGTTCTGATCCTCTGACCAGCTTTCATGATCAGTATTGGTTGATCCCCAACCCAATTAACAACTGTCAGAATCCCATGCCGGTAGCCTATCTGATCTAGGTTGGGCTGCTGCTAAGTCGCTTCGGTCATGTCCGACTCTGTGCGACCCCATAGACGGCAGCCCACCAGGCTCCCCCGTCCCTGGGATTCTCCAGGCAAGAGCACTGGAGTGGGTTGCCATTTCCTTCTCCAATGCAGGAAAGTGAAAAGGGAAAGTGAAATCGCTCAGTTGTGCCTGACTCTTAGCAACCCCATGGACTGCAGCCCACCAGGCTCCCCCGTCCCTGGGATTCTCCAGGCAAGAGTACTGGAGTGGGGTGCCATTGCCTTCTCCGCTAGGTTGGGGAGAAATGCCTAAATTCTTTAGTTGAGATTGTGGAGCTACAGTTCAACAGGGATGACAGGTACTAACGAAGACTTGCCCTGTGCTGCCAGGACCATTCTACCTGCCCTATCCCGGCCAGCAGCTCCGTAAGCTAGTTATCCTTCAAAAACCCATTTTACAGATGAAGAAACACACCTGCGAGATGACAAAGTGAAAAATGATGGAAGCCAGTCTACATGTGGTGCATCAGTCTACACAGCGAATTCCCCTCACATGTTTCCTAACATGAAAACCAACTCCTCAAACAACAGTTTACCCTTCTGTGCTCTCTACAGTACGGCACAGAAGGGCTCCACAGATACAACAGGCTAGGTGGTCTCTTCTGACCAGGGAATCTAGTGAGCCTCCTTTTCCACCCAAAATCAGGCCTGCATAGAGCCTAGAACCAAAAGTGCTTTCCTCCCACTCCAGAAAAGTTCCTATAAAGAAATGACCTCACCTGCACATTCTACTACCAATGTAACTCCACCCGAGGCTTTTAAAAGCTGGGTTTCCACAGAAAAGCTGAGCCAAGGATCTATATCCACATCATAGTCTGCTTCGGAAAACAGCTCTCAGCTCTCCCCCACAATAGGTAACTCTGTATTCTTCCCTCCCCAAAGAACAGCTCCAGACAATTGTATTGCATAGACGAGACCAAGACTTAAAGCTAAATATGGTTATCCATAACTGCTAGGATCATTTTCAAATGGATTTCAATCAAATTTCAAATTTTTTCAATGAACAGACTGCATTGGGGAAAACCTTTTTTTCTTTTAAACAAAGTAGAAAACGTAAACAGGGAAAACAAAAGCTTATCCATATCTCTACAACGGTGGTGCCAAAACTTTAGAACCACATACTGAACACACAAACAACTAGTCCTCCATATCCATCGGTTTCACAGATGCTGATGCAACCAATCGTGGATTTTCTACCATGAAATTTCAACCTGTGGACGCCAAGTGCTGACTGGATTCATGTATAAGGCCACTTATATAAGGGACGTGAGCTTCTATAGATTTTGGTATGTGAGGGCTTCTCTGGTGACTTAGCTGGCAAAGATTCTACCTGCACTGCAGGAGATCCTGAGTGGAGAAGGAAACGGCAACCCACTCCAGTATNCATGAAATTTCAACCTGTGGACGCCAAGTGCTGACTGGATTCATGTATAAGGCCACTTATATAAGGGACGTGAGCTTCTATAGATTTTGGTATGTGAGGGCTTCTCTGGTGACTTAGCTGGCAAAGATTCTACCTGCACTGCAGGAGATCCTGAGTGGAGAAGGAAACGGCAACCCACTCCAGTATTCTTGCCTGGAAAATCCCATGCACAGAGAAGGCTGGTTGGCTACAGTCCATGGTGTAGCAAAGACTCAGACACAACTTAGCAATTAAACTACCACCACCATCTGAGGGTGCTGTCCTGGAACCAACCCCCCTGGGATACTGTACCAGTAGGTTGTATCATTTTTAGAAATGACTTACAGATGGCCGAAAAGCACATGAAAAGATGCTCAACATCACTAATTAATAGAGAAATGCACATCAAAACTACAATGAAGGATCACCTCACACCAGTCAGAATGGCCATCATCAAAAAAAAATCTATCAACAGGAACTTTCCTGGTGAGCCAGTGGTTAAGAATTCACTTTCCAATGAAAGGGATGCAGGTTTGATCCCAGGGTGGGAAATTAAGATTCCACTTGCCCTGGAGCAACTGAACTGGAGCACTGCAACTAGAGAGCCCACAGGCCGCAAACTATGCAGCCCACACACCCTGGAGCCCACGCACCACAGCTACTGAGTGTGTCAGCCACAAGTAGAGGGAAACCTACATGCTGCTAGGAAGATCTTGCGTGACACGACTGAGGCCCCATGCAGCCAAAAAATAAACAAGCAAATATGAAAAGATCTACAAACCGTCAATGCTGGAGAGGATGTGGAGAAAAGGGAACTTTCCTATACTGTTGGTGGGAATGCAAATTGGTGCAGCGACCATGGAGAACAGGATGGAGGTGCCTTAAAAAACTAAAAATAGACCTACCATGTGATCTAGCACATCTCACTCCTGGGCATACAAAGAGAGAAAAAAACATAATCTGAAAAGACACAAACACCCCAGTGGTCATTGTAGCACTATGTACAATACCTAGGATATGGAAGCAACCTAGATGTTCACTGATGGATGTATAAAGATGTGGTGCAGACATACAATAAAATACTAGTCAGCCATGAAAAAGAACTAATGCCCTTTACAATGGCACGGAAGGACCTGCACTGTCATTCTGAGTCAGACAGAAAGACAAATATCGTATGGTATCACTTACATGTGGAACCTAAAAAAAAATGATACAAATGAACTTATTTACAAAACAGAAGAAGGGTCACAGATGGAGAAAACAAACTAAGGGGGAACCAAGAGGGAAGGCTGGGAAAGGGATAAACTGGGAGACTGGGATAGACACATACATACTACTATCTATAGAATAAATAGCTAACAAGGCCCTACTGTAGAGCACAGGGAATCCAACACTCTGTAATGACCCATGTGGAAAAAGAATCTAAAAAAGGATATAAGTATAACTGGTTCACTTTGCAGTACAGCAGAAACACTCCATTGTAAATCAACTATACTCCAATAAAAATTTAATTTGCATAAACAAATAAAAACGAATTGGAAACAATGATTTATACAAATATTTGCTGTTTCACATGACACCGAAGCTCAAAAATCTGTCCAGTAGCCCAGCTGCAGATCTACTTCATTCTTTTTAATAGTGACGATCATTAAGTTTAAGATTCAGCTTGTTTCTAATTTGGGAGGAAGTGCTATCTTGTAGCGTTGGTTTTCCATTACATAATATTATCCGTAGCATCCTTCTCTGTGTGTGTACTCACAAACCTTGGCATACTGTTTTGTGATTGTATCTACAGCGTAGACATCTAATAATGGAATTTATGAGCCGGTCAGAATGCACATTTTAACAGATATTGCCAAAAGCTTCACCAGTTTAAACTCCCACCAACAGTTTATGAGGGTGCTTACGTCGACACACTCATCAGTGTTGCATATTATCAGATGGTTACATCTTTGCCAACATCATCTCATTTTGCATTTTCTTAATTATGAATGAAGTCGAGCACCTTCTCATTTGTTTATTGATGGTACTGTTGGCTTACTTTTCTATTGAGTAGATCGTATTTATCCTATAGACATGTAGGAGCACACAGGGAAGGCAGGAAATCCATCCACTGTCTGCTCTTGCCAGATTACTTTTTATTATATTTCTATCACCATATGTAAGTTCTAAGTTTTATTCCATCAAATGATCAATGTCTTTCTTTATAGCTCTGAGTAGACTGGGTTAAATAAAAACAGATTTAGATTCAGACCTATAAATAGGTACCCATGAAAAAATGTACAACCAAGCCTGGCCAAAATTATCCTCGAGTTCTGACATTTACAACAAACACTCCAGAAAGAGGTCTACACTTGTTAGAGTACAAAGAGTTCTGGACACCTGCCCAAAACCTTCCGGAGCAGAGCACTGAAAAATCCATTTATGGTCTTGGTCTGCTGCTGGCTGTGCTCATTTGCCTGCAGACTTGGAGGATTCTTTCAGGTTAGGGCAAATACTACCAACAGTAGAGAGCTGAGTTCAGGTTCTGAGTGGAGCTATTGCCATAGCCGTGCCAGACTTCCAGTGGATCTCCCATCAATCCTGGTTCCTCCAACGGGAGAAATACAAAGGACTTACTTATTTAACATGTGTTGAGAGTACTCACTGGCTACCACAAAGGAAGTGTGGAAACAGTCCAGATATCTGAGAAGAGTGGTGTGCATGTGTGTGTGTGTGAGTGTGTGTGTGTGCGTGTGTGTGTGTGGTGTGCGTGTGTGTGTGTGAGTGTGCGTGTGCGTGTGTGAGTGTGAGTCCTTTCACAGCTGGTTTTATGAGGAAGGACAGAAAGCAGGGACGCAGTGGAATGGCCAGGGTTTAAGTTCTGTAACCTCCATTTACTAGCTCTGTGTCTTTGGTTTTAACCTCCCTGAATCTCAATTTCTCTGTCCAGTGAATGAGGATAATTCTATTATCTTCCAAGGTTATGCAAAGAATATTAAGACCAGACATCTAGGATAACTGCTAAGTGCTTGGGCTGTGTTAAATACTTAGTAAATGTTACTTGCTTTTAATATGTAAAATAACTCACCTGTGCGTAACTTTTTGGAAAGGTATAAAACAATTTTAAAGAAATGACAGTTTCTTTTACATGTATAATTCTGGTATACCAAAGATCTTCCAAATAGATATTCCTACATGAAAAGAACTCTCAACTTCAACATGGCATAACATCTATTCCAAGTATCAACAATTTCATTATAGAAAAATAGGCATTAGATAAACAAGCAAAAACAAGCAAAGTTAACATCACATCTAGGTTAAGGACCAAAAGGATGCTGAGAGACTCTTTAAAAGGTTGCAGGCCTGGACCGCTGAGGTACACACAGGAGGATACTCTCAAAACAATAGAGAGGAAAATTAGAGACTATGTGTAGAATCTGTAGCCATGGCAATAAAAATATTCAGTTATATCATATAATTGAATCCATATCTATAATTTATACATCTGCTTTGAAAGCCAGCTTCATATTTCACTAGCAAGATGATGTAAACTTTTTGCCATGCACTTGGCTGAAACTTTCTGTGGACCAAAATATTTGCCAGCATCAAAAGGATAAATGGGTTAAGACAAAGCAGTCGATCTCACAGACATGACTAAAAATGTTTCACTGACGTGAGATACCATATAGCTAGGACAAGTGTAAGAGTGAGCTTTCCAGGTCAAAGCAAGTAATATAAATAACAGAAGAGGAAAACAGTACAGTGGATCCTCAAAAAACTGAAGAAAGAATTGCCATGTGATCTGGCAATTTCACTTCTGGTTATATATACCTAGAAGAATTGAAAGCAGAATTGTGAAAAGGTAATTGTAGATCCATGTTACGGGAGCATTATTCACAACAGCCAAAAGGTGGAAGCAACCCAAGTGTCCCCACTGGTGGATGAGTGGATCAACAAAATGTGGTATATATGGACAGTGGAATGTCATTTAGCCTGAAAAAGAGAGGGAAATTCTGACCTGTCCTACAACATGGATGAACCCTGAGGTCATGATGCTAAGTGAAATAAGCCAGTCAGAAAAGGACAAACACTGTTCTGACTCCACTTCTAAAAAGTGCCCGCAGAAGTCCAATTCACAGAGACAGAAAGAATGGTGGCTGTCAGGGACGAGGGAGTGAGGGAACTGAGAACTGCTGTTCCTTGGGTCGAGTTTCCATCTGGGATGATGAAAACGTTCTGAGGATGGGCAGCAGTGAAAGTTGCACAACGTGAAATGTTCTTAATGCCACTGAATTGCACACTTAAAAATGGTTAAGATGGAAAATGTCATGCTTTGTATATTTTACCACCATTGAAAAAAAAAAAAATGAAGCATGCCTCTGTAGTGAGGTTCGCAGCAGGAAAAGGATGACATGGTGCTGCTGCTAAGTCGCTTCAGTCGTGTGCGACTCTGTGCAACTCCATAGACCGCAGCCCACCAGGGTCCCCCATCTCTGGGATTCTCCAGGCAAGAACACTGGAGTGGGTTGCCATTTCCTTCTCCAATGCAGGAAAGGGAAAAGTAAAAGTGAAGTCGCTCAGTCGTACCTAAGGCAAATCAGCTTGACTTGCAAAGCAGGCACGGGGCAGCGGGNCCAGGGTCCCCCATCTCTGGGATTCTCCAGGCAAGAACACTGGAGTGGGTTGCCATTTCCTTCTCCAATGCAGGAAAGGGAAAAGTAAAAGTGAAGTCGCTCAGTCGTACCTAAGGCAAATCAGCTTGACTTGCAAAGCAGGCACGGGGCAGCGGGGCGGACCACAAGGACCAACAGCAGGGTCCAAAGAAGAGCACATTCTACAGAAGGTGCCTGGAAAGAGGCAGGGGGTCTCCACCCACAGCTGGAGCCAGCCTGAGACAACCTCACAGCGGGAGGACAAGAAACGAGTCCCTAACTCCATTTTCCCTCCTCACTCAGATATTCTGCAGGGCTCCCCATGGCCAAACTCACCAAGAAGGCAGGGAGCACTGGAACTGCTGAGAGCGGTTCCTGGGCAGAGAGCAGGGGTCAGAAAGAAGGTGTGGCATGAGATATCCAGGGCAGAGGTGAAGGGCCATCCAAGGGACTTTAGACTGATCTGTAATGTTTCCACAGTTCTCGAGAAGAATGTGCTCTGGCATGGCTTGTACAGCTCAACGTTAACATGAAAATAGGTAAATGTTGTCAGTTCATTTAATTTTATGAAATGGCGATACCTCTAGCTCTTACAAAACTGAATTAGGGAACCCATGCCCAGGGATGTCCTAGAAGCCTAAGTGAGTAGTGTTACAATAAAACTCGTTTCACAGTATATCAGTGGTTCTTCAAGTGTGGCCCCTGGATCAGCAGCATGACATCACCAAGGAACATGAAAGAAATAGATTTTCAGGCCTGGCCCCAGCCATANATTAATTTCATTAATAGCATATATTTCAGCATTTACAAGTATGATGCTCTTTTGAGGGCTTCCTTGCTCAGAGTTATGACTCTGATGACTCTGTTAAATCTTTTTTTTTTTTAAGAAAAAGAATGTATATAAAGGCAGAGGAACATCATGTTTTATGAACATGTCAGGTTCTAAGGAACCAAGCCCCATAAAAGAACACTAAGGAAATATTTAGAAGCAGAACTTCAAAACTTTTCTGTCCTTCTGGTTTCCCACATTTGGGAGAGGGGAGGAGATGGTGAAATGCACTCAGTTATAGGCATTCATGAAAAGGCTGAATCCCTTTCATGTTTGTAAAACTGAACATACGTAATAAAATAGAGNAACACTAAGGAAATATTTAGAAGCAGAACTTCAAAACTTTTCTGTCCTTCTGGTTTCCCACATTTGGGAGAGGGGAGGAGATGGTGAAATGCACTCAGTTATAGGCATTCATGAAAAGGCTGAATCCCTTTCATGTTTGTAAAACTGAACATACGTAATAAAATAGAGAAAACACTAAAGCCACAGAGGCAGCTGCAGAGACTCTTTTTTCGACTGATTGTGAAGAGATTTTAAGCTGAAAGTAGTCCTGAGCGATAACTTTCGTTGTTCATTTTGAGCAGCTACTCTATATGAGTGGCTGGTACCCAGACTTTTCCCATCTTTAGACTTTCCCACTTTTAGATATACCCCCCACCTTGCTGAAGTCCTCTGTTCCCCACCTGTCACTCAGCTAACTGCTATTCATTTCTAGATCTCGATTAAACATCACTCCCTCCAAGAGGCCCTCCGAGATTGCCCCCTCACTCAGGACATCCTGTTTATCTCCTTCATTGCATTTAGCACAGTATGTTGTCCTTATGTTTGTTTACTTTCATCCTTTCTCTACTGGACTCTGAGCTCCCCGAGGGCAGAGACCCTCATGTCAATAGACCACAGACATTATGATATCATGGTTAAAATGCCGGTTTTAGACGTGGCCAGTTGGGTTCCAATCCCAACTGCACCAATGCAGTAGCTGTGTGATCTCAGCATGGTATTTAACCCCTCTGGGCAATCATTTCTCCCTCCTATGTAGAGGTAGGGTATGTGGAGTATCTATCTCACGTTTTCTAAGGTTAAAATCAAATGTGATGATGCAAGTAACGTACTTCATAAATGAGCACTGTTATTATTTGCCACTGTACACTAAACTGATACACTTTAACACAATTATATCTACATATTCTCAGAACAACTTATGAAGTACGTCTACACCAACTTCACATGTAAGAGGCTAGAGAGATTAGTAATGCCTTTCTCAAAGCCTCACAGCACTCTAGAAACTTCCATTCCTTGAGCCCCAGCCCCACCAGCATAAACTGAGGACACTATTTCTACCAGTTTCGCATGAAAGGGTGTCACCATCAACCTGTTATGGGCAGGGGCAGTCAAAAAACAAAGTACACGCAATAAAATCCAGTAGGAATCAATCTATATTGATATTTATCTGATTACAAACATAGTGTGATATGGACGTTCTGTCAGATCCTATAAACCCTTTGAGCCTCAGTTTTTACCTTTTGTGAAATGGGGATAATAAAGACAGAGGAGAAATATATGAAGCCTTGCATGGAGTCTGGTATTAGTCAGGTGCTTGAAAAAGGCAGCTCCTACTCTGAGAGGATGTGAGTCCCTAACTGATTCTTTAAGGTCTTAAGTTATACTTTATCCTGGATCTCATTAGTTCAATGCTGAGATATCATTAGAAATATTGATTCTGCTTTCAAAGCACAGGGTCTGGGTTTGCAGCAGATACTGTATGATGTTACGCCTTAAAAGTTTCCAGGCAAGAGCAAAATGGCAGAAGAGCACGTGGTCGTGGAGTACATCTCTCTCCACGGATATATCAGGAATACACCTTCAGACACAGAAGTGCGTGCAGAACACCAGCTGAGAGTGGAAAAGAAAATATAGAACCATGCACAACTCGATAGGACAAAGGAACTAGGGGGGGAAACAAGAGTGTTAGTAAGACTGGACCTGCCTTCAGCCGGTGAGGCAACTGAAGCAGGGGGTCCGATCCCCACATCGGGGCAACTGTCTGAGTCAGAGGAGAAACATTAAGGCTGAGAGTGAAACAGCTGATCTGTGGCAGTCTAAATGGAATGAGAATCAGATGGTTCTTGCTGCGGCCATACATACCTGGACAGGGACACAGGTCCCCTGGAGGGTACAGCGGCTGGGAGCTGGAATATGGGGATTGTGGAGCAATACCAGGGCAAGGGCTGCTGTTGACTGTGGAGAGACAGATCAAGGAGAGGATGTGGGAAAGGAGACTGTGGTGGGAGATGCCTGTGGAGGGAGGCTGGGCAGCCATGGAAGCAAGGTGATGCTGCTGAGTCGAGGGTGGAGCCATCACCATAGCCTCTCTCCCCCCACATGCCAGCATCAGCAGCTGAACGATAGAGAGGCTGGCCCATCAAATGCCTGACACACTGAACTACAGAGTAGGACCCCACCCAGGGTACCTCTTTAAGTGCCTGTCCCTCCATCGACAGAGTAGGACCCCAGGCAGTGGGGCCCCCTCTATGTGCCTGACGCGCCGAACAACAGAGTCCTTAAAGTGCCTGAACAGGCAGAGCTACGGAGAAAGACTGGCCAAAGAGGCCTTCTGATCACCAGCTAAAAGAGGCTCGGAAAAAGACTCTGATAGGGCCATAACTCCTGCGGCAGAGGCAGTCCACGTTCCTGCACACTTGGCACTGCCAGGGTCCCCGCAAGGCAAACAGCTGCGCCACCTTTACACTCAACTGTCACTGGGGCAGAGCTGTCACAACAAAAAGTCTTGCATCTATCTGTGCAGGGTTGCTTCGGTCCTGTCCAACTCTGTGACCCTGCAGACTGTGGCCTGCCACTGTTAGAGGGCAGGGGGCTCTCCAGGCAAGAATACTGGAGTGTATTGGCCAATACCGGTTGTCATACCCTTCTAGAGCACTGTATTTCCTGCTGCCCTAACCGCCAGCTCCCCTGAGTACCTGGTGCTGCCAGAACCCCTGCAACCCAAGCAGCTGCACGACCTCCACACGTGGCCCTCAAAGGGGCAAACCCAAGTCCTCCAGGGCAGTCTCAGGAGCAAACCCCAGTGGATGACCCACATGCAGAGGTGGAAATAAAATCACGATTGAAACCCAGGGGCAGTGTGGCTAAGGAAGAAGACGCAAAACCTTCCCACCCGAGGTACAAGCTGCAGGTTAAACCCACATGATCCGCTAGGCAGACTCTATGCCTATGGAATATATAAAAGGTTGAGAGCATCCACAACCTGTGGACACTGGAGGCAAAAACACACAGGAGTAGAATCTCTGCTGCCCCCACAGCAGGTCCAGAGACCAGCAGAGTGTTGGAGGGCATCCTAGGGAGGTGAGGTAGACTGTGACTCCCAGAGAGGGGAAGGACTCTGACAGCAGTGACTCAAGAAAAACATTATTCTTATGTTTTGACTTGTTCTGTAGATTCTGTTGGATTTTCCACCTGCCTCCACCCCGGTTGTAGTTGTCGATTTTATTAGCACTATGAAATCTAATTACGCTTTTGAGCTTTTTTTTTTTTATCCTCAGTCACATTTTTTATGGTTGATATAAACCTCTGCCTCTATACTGGGCTTTTGCAATCCTGTGGGGTTTTCCTTTTTTTTTTTGCTTTTCTCTTTATTTTCAATTTTTAATTTTTTAAACCTATTATTTTTTCTACACTTACTCCTTTGTTTGCTTTTCCTACTGTTCTTTTCCCCTTATAGCTCATCTTTAATGTGTATAAATCTTCATCCACCTGTTTAACTTTGCGTATCTATTCTTTCTTTTCTTTCTTTCCTTTCCTCTCAACATATTTGTTGGTTTTATTTTCATTGCTTCATTCCCCAGGTGGCACCTTGCTTTAGTTCTGTTTTCCAGTTTGTGCTTTAGTTAGTTTTGTTCTGGTAGATATAATTTTTGGTGTCCTTTGTTTGCCAGGTCAATCTATGGTACTTTATATTTTTGTTGGACTGTTTTGATTTTGCTTATGGGTGTATATGTATATGTGTATATTCACTGACACTTTTTATTGTGGTTATAAACCTCTGCCTCTGTGTTAGGCTTTTACAGTTCTGTGGAGTTTTCCCTTTTTTTTTTTTAATTTTTAATTTTTTCTTTTTCCTTCCATTTTTTTCTTTTTTCTTTTTTTCTAATTTTAATTTTTAAACCTATTATATTTTTCTACATTTATTCCTTTGCCTTTCCTAATGTTTTTTTTCCCTTGCAGTTAATCTTTAATGTATATAAATCTTCATCTACCTCTATTTAACTTTGCTTATCTAATCTTTCTTTCCTTTCCTCTCAGCGTATTTGTTAGCTTTGTCTTCATTGCTTTATTCCCCACTTGGCACCTTGCTTTAGTTTTGTTTTCCAGTTTGTGCTTTAGTTTTGTTCTTAACTGGTAAATGTAATTTTTGATTTCCTTTGTTTGTTGGGTCATCTTTGTTGGACTGTTTACTTTGCTCATTGGTATATATGTATATTCCATTATTTTAATTATTATTTGCCTGATTTTGTAACTGCCATTTGTCTAGGGTTCATCTTTGGTTCAGAGAAGGTAGTGGCACCCCACTCCAGGACTCTTGCCTGGAAAATCCCATGGATGGAGGAGCCTGGTAGGCTGCAGTCCATGGGGTCGCAAAGAGTCAGACATGACTGAATGACTTCACTTTCACTTTTCACTTTCGTGCATTGGAGAAGGCAATGGCAACCCACTCCAGTGTTCTTGCCTGGAGAATTCCAGGGACGGGGGAGATTGGTGGGCTGCTGTCCATGGGGTCACACAGAGTCAGACATGACTGAAGCGACTTAGCAGCAGCAGCAGCATCTTTGGTTTCTCACTTTTGGATATTTGTTGTAATCTCACTTAATGCCACAAGCCACTTGTGGAATCTTTGTTCCTGACCAGAGATCAAGCCCTGAGCCTTTGAAGTGGGAACACTGACTCTAAGACTCTAGACTACCAGAGAACTCTAGTGAGTATCAAATAGTGAGAACTCACAAAGTAAACCATTTGAATATAAGACCTGGCATCACCCAAATACCAGTAGCACCTTGTGCAACAAACAAAACAAAAATACAAATCCAATCATCAGCAGACAGGATTACCACCTCACTCAGCCTTACCCATCAGAGGAAAAACAAACAAACAAACAAAAACACAGCACAAATCTCACCTTATAAGAAGCTTACACAAACCACTGGACCAATCTTTAGAGGGCAGAAACCAAAAGGAAGAAAGAGTTCAACCTTGAAGCCTGGGAAAAGGAGACCTCAAACACAAAAGTTAAAAAAAAAATAATGAAAAGGCAGAGAAATAGTACACAAATGAAGGAACAAATTAGAAACACAGAAGTCCAAATAAATGAAGAGGAAACAGGCAAACTACCTGAAAAAGAATTCAGAATGATGATAGTAAAGATGATCAAAAACCTTGAAAACAAAATGGAGAAAGTGCAAGAATCAATCAACAAAGACCTAGAAGAATTAAAGAATAAACACACAGAGACAAACAACACAATTACTGAAATTAGAAATACTCTGGAAGGAATCAACAGCAGAATATCTGAGGCAGAAGAACGAATCAGTGAGCTGGAAGATAAAATGTTGGAAATAACTTCTGAAGAGCAGAATGAAGTAAAAAGAATGAAAAGAACTGAGGATAGTCTCAGAGACATCTGGGACAATATCAAACGCACCAACATTGGAATTATAGGGGTCCCAGAAGAAGAAGAGAAAAAGAAAGTGTATGAGAAAAGTTTTGAAGAGATTATAGTTGAACATTTCCCCAACATGGAAAAGGAAATAGTCAATCAAGCCCAAGAGGCATGAAGAGTCCCATACAGGGTAAACCCAAGGAGAAACATGCCAAGAGAGACATTAATCAAACTAACAAAGACTAAACACCAAGAAAGACTATTAAAAGCAGCAAGGGAAAAGCAACAAGTAACATACAAGGGAAACGCCATATGCTTAACAGCTGATCTTTCAGAAGAAACTCTGCAGGCCAGAAGGGAATGGCAGGATATATTTAAAGTACTGAAAGGGGAAAATCTACAACCCAGATTACCATACCCAGCAAGGATCTCATTCAAAATTGATGGAGAAATAAAAAGCTTTTCAGATAAGCAAAAGTTAAGAGAATTCAGTACCACCAAAGCAGCTTTACAACAAATGTTAAAGGGACTTATATAGTCAAGAAATACAAAAGAAGAAAAAAGATCTACAAAATCAAACCTAAACAATTAAGAAAATGGCAATAGGAACATATATATCGATAATAACTTTAAATGTAGATGGATTAAATGCTCCAACCAGATGAATTAAATGCTCCACAGACTGGCTGAATGGATACAAAAACAAGACCCATATATACGCTGTCTACAAGAAACCCACTTTAGACCTAAAGACATGTATAGACTGAAAGTGAGAGAAAGGAAAAATATATTGTATGCAAATGGGAAGCAAAAGAGAGCTGGAGTAGCAATCCGCATATCAGAAAAAATAGACCTTAAAATAAAGAAGATTACAAGAGATAAGGAAGGGACACTACATAACGATCAAGGCATCAATCCAAGAGGAAGACGTAACAACTGTAAATATCTATGCACCCAACAGAGGAGCATCTCCATACATAAGACAAACACTAACAGACATAAAAGGAGAAATTGACAGTTACACAATAATAGTAGGAGACTTTAACACCCACTCACACCAATGGACAGTTCATCAAAACAGAAAATTCATAGGGAAACACAAGTCTTAAATGATACATTAGATGAGATGGATCTCACTGATATCTTCAGGACCTTCCATCCAAATACAGACGAACACACCTTCTCAAGTGCACATGGAACATTCTCCAGGATAGACCACATCTTAGGTCACAAATCAAACCTCAGTAAATTTAAGAAAATTGAAATCATACCAAGCATCTTCTCCAACCACAATGCTATGGGACTAGATATCAATTACAAGAAACACAAACACATGGAGATTAAACAACTCGTTTCTAAATAACCAACAGATTACTGAAGAAATCAAAAGGGAAATGAAGAAATTCTAGAAATAAATGACAATGAAAACATGACAATTCAAAATCTATGGGATGAAGCAAAAGCAGTTCTAAGAGGGAAGTTTATATCAATACAATCCTACCTCAAGAAACAAGAAAAACATCAAATAGACAACCTAACTTTACATCTAAAACAACTGGAGAAAGAACAACAAAAAAAAACCCCAAAAATTAGTAGAAGGAAAAAATCATAAGGATCTGAGCAGAAATAAAAGAAAAAGAAATGAAAGAAACAATAGTAATGATTAATAAAACTAAAAGCTGGTTCTTTGTGAAGATAAACAAAATAGACAAAACCTTATCCAGACTCGAGGAAAAAAGAGAGAAGACTCAAATCAACAAAATTAGAAATGAAAAAGGAGAGGTTATAACAGACAATGCAGAAATACAAAGGACTGTAACAGACTATTATGAACAACTATATGGCAATAAAATGGATAACTTGGAAGAAATGGAGATTCTTAGAAAAGTTCAATCTTCAAAGACTGAACCAGGAAGAAATAGAAATTATGAACAACCCAATTACAAGCACTAAACAGAAGCTGTGATTAAAAATCTCCCAAAAAAACAAAATCTCAGGACCAGATGGCTTCATGGGAGAATTCTGTCAAACATTTAGAGAACTAATGCCTGCTGCTGCTGCTGCTAAGTCGCTCCAGTCGTGTCCAACTCTGTGACCCCAGAAACGGCAGCCCACCAGGCTCCTCCGTCCCTGGGACTCTCCAGGCAAGAACACTGGAGTGGGGTGCCATTTCCTTCTCCAATGCAGGAAAGTGAAAAGTCAAAGTGAAGTCGCTCAGTCGTGTCCGACTCCTAGCGACCCCATGGACTGAAGCCCACCAGGCTCCTCCATCCGTGGGATTCTCCAGGCAAGAGTACTGGAGTGGGGTGCCATTGCCCTCTCCGAACTAATGCCTATCCTTCTAAAACTCTTTCAAAAAACTGCAGAGGCACGAACACTTCCAAAATCATTCTTTTGAGTCCACTATAATCCTGACAAAATCAAACAAAGACAAAACAAAAAAAAAGAAAAGTACAGGCCAATATCACTGATGAACACAGATGCAAAAATCTTCAACATAATTTTAGCAAACAAAATTCAGCAATACATCAAAAGGCTCACACACCATCATCAAGTGGGGTTTATTCTAGGGATGCAAGGATTCTTCAATATACACAAATCAATCAATGTGATACACCATATTAACAAATTAAAAGATAAAAATCTTATAACCATCTCAATAGATGCAGAAAAAGCCTTTGACAAAATTCAGCACCAATTTATGATTAAAACTCTTCAAAGAATGGGCACAGGAGGAACCTACCTGAACATAGTAAAGGCCATATATGATAAGCCTACAGCAAACATTATTTTCAATGGTGAAAAACAGAAAGCATTCCCCCTAAGATCAGGAACAAGACAAGGGTGTCCACTTTCACCACTATTATTCAACATAACTTTGGAAGTCCTAGCTACAGCAATCAGAGAAGTAAAAGAAATAAAAGGAATCCAGATCAGAAAAGAAGAAGTAAAGCTCTTACCATTTGCAGATGACATGATACTGTACATAGAAATCTCTATAAAGATAGTATCAGAAAATTACTAGAGCTAATCAGTGAATTTAGCAAAGCTGCAGGATACAAAATCAATACACAGAAATCATTTGCATTTCTATATACTAAGAATGAAAAATCAGAAAGAGAAATTAAGGAATCAATCCCATTCACCACTGCAACAAAAAAATTAAATATCTAGGAATAAATTTACCTAAAGAGACAAAAGAACTGTACAGAGAAAACTATAAGACACTAATGAAAGAAGTCAAAGACAACATAAACAGATGGAGATAGTCCATGTTCTTGGGTAGAAAGAATATTGTGAAAATGACTATACTACCAAACACAATCTACAGATTCAGTGCAATCCCTATCAAATTACCAATGGCATTTTTCACAGAACTAGAACAAAAAATTTCACAATTCCTATGGAAACACAGAAGACCCCAAATAGCCAAAGCAGTCTTAAGAAAGAAGAATGGAACTGGAGGAATCATCCTCCCTGATTTCAGATCATACTACAAAGCTACAGTCATCAAGATGGTATGGTACTGGCACAAAAACTGAAATATAGACCAACAGAGCAAGATAGAAAGCCCAGAAATAAACCCACACACCTATGGGTACCTCACTTTTGACAAAGGAGGTAAGAATATACAACGGGGCAAAAACAGCCTCTTCAAGTGGTGCTGGGAAAACTGGACAGCTACACGTAAAAGAATGAAATTACAACACCTCTGAACACTATACACAAAGATAAACTAAAAATGGATTGAAGACCTAAATGTAAGACCAGAAACTATGAAATTCTTAGAGGTAAACATAGGCAGAACACTTGATCACATGAATCAAAGCAAGATCCTCTGTGACCCGCCGCCTAGAGTAATGGAAATAAAAACAAAAGTAAACAAGTAGAACCTGATTAAACTTAAAAGCTTCTGCACAGCAGAGGAAACTATAAGCAAGGTGAAAAGACACCCTCAGAATGGGAGGAAATAAGAGCAAATGAACAACTGACAAAGGATTAATTTCCAAAAGATATGAGCAGCTCATACAACTCAATGCCAGAAAAACAACCAACCCAATCAAAAAGTGGGGAAAAGACCTAAACAGACATTTCTCCAAAGACGACATACAGATGGTTAATAAACACACGGAAAGATGCTCAACATCACTCATTTTTAGAGAAATGCAAGTCAAAACTACAATGAGATATCACCTCGCACTGGTCAGAATGGCCCTCATCAAAAAGTCTACAAACAACAGGGGTGTGGAGAGGGTGTAGAGAAAAGGGAACATTCCTGCACTGTTGGTAGGAATGTAAGCTGATACAGCCACTATGGAGGACAGTATGGAGACTCCTTAAAAAACCAGGAATAAAACCACCATATGACCCAGCAATCCCACTCCCAGGCAGATACCCTGAGGAAATCAAAATTGAAAAAGACACATGTATCCCATTGTTCATTGCAGTACCATTTACAATAGCTAGAACATGGAAGCAACCTAGATGTCCATTGACAGATGAATGGATAAAGAAGTTATGGTACATATACAGAATGGAATATTATTCAGCCATAAAAGGAAAACATTTGAGTCAGTTCTGTTGAGGTGGATGAGCCTTGAACCTATTATACAGAGTGAAGTGAGTCAGAAAGAGAAAGACAAATATCGTATTATAACACATATATATGGAGTCTAGAAGAATGGTTCTGAAGAACTTATTTCCAGGGCAGCAGTGGAGAAACAGACACAGAGAATAGACTTAAGGACCTGGGGAGAGGGGAGGAGAGGGTGAGATGCATGGAAAGAGTAACATGGAAACTTACGTTACCATATGTAAAATGATGGCCAACAGGAATTTGCTGTATGGCTCAGGAAACTCAAACAGGGGCTCTGTATCAATCCAGAGGGGTGGGATGGGAGGGAGATGGGAGGGAGGTTCGAAAGGGAGGGGATATATGTGTACCTATGGCTGATTCATGTTGATGTTTGACAGAAAATGACAAAATTCTGTAAAGCAATTATCTTTCACGAAAAAAAATAAATTAAAAAGAAATAAGAACATTGTAAAAAAAAAAAAGTCTAAACTCTTCTTAAATGTTTCTAAACTCTCTTAAGATACAATATGAAGAGTAAAAAAATCCCAAATCTCGGGCATTAAAAAAAAATTCATACATTCTGAGATATCCTTCAAACTCTTAGGCTCATGAATAAAGTGGCTTCAGGGAAAGTGGTTGTCTTTCTTTAAGCTATTTAAAGAATCTGCCCACTCCTAACCTTTTTTTTTCTTTTTTTTTTGCTTAGAACTCTAGTGAATGGGGACTCAACATTGGTACAAGAAGGATAAGGGGAATCCTAAATAACCATGGTTCATATCATGTTCCAAACCACCCCAAGAGACCACTTGACCTAAAAACCAAATGATGGAAATAAACCCCTGTTTACATGGGTTGGGCAAAAAACACAAAACAGAGAACTCTTCTCCCACGTTGAACAGAGAGATAAAGCTCCCTTCATGAGTCCTCCTTGAAGGTAGCATCCAAAACCCACAGGCTTATGTCTGCACTCAACTGACCTGGGCAAATCACTCATGCTGACACTCAGCTAGGAAGGTGAAGGTCAAAGGGCAGTGGGCTCTGAGGTCAAGGGCCACCCACCACAGACTAAAGAGGCCACAGGCAAGATCACTCATTACTGCTGTGATTGCTTGCCTTGGATCCCTCGTGGCCAAGACATGCCAAAGAAGAGAGTATTCTTTAGCAGCTGGCTTAAAAACCTGCTAGTTAATTCTTAAAACACCCTGTCTTGCTTTTATCCAGTGTGCTGAGAAGGTTAAACTAAATGACCTCCCTTCTGAGGGTCAGGAGAGATTGTTAGGGAGTCTGAAGACTTGTGTAGTAGAGAAAAACCTTTCAATGGGAATAATGGCCAACAGGGCAAGCAGCAAGCAATTATCAATAAGGATTAGATAAATGCAAGACATAGCAGAGCTTGGCTCACGTTAGGCAAGATAACAATGGCCTCATTTCAACCCAAGGAGGGGGAGAGACTCAGGAATAAGTAAATGCTCACCATCTTTTATAAACAATGATGAAGTAATGTGTCTGATTCCAAATTCTGCTGGTTTAAAAATTCAGTTGCATTCCTCACTCTATTTCTGACTCCACTCTTAATTTTATTCACAGCTTAAGAGGGCCATGTAATGAAGATCGAAATAAACAAAAGTAACAAAATGAGGCCATTTTCACAAGCTGGTGAAATAGTGTGAGAAACAGAATGAAGGTTGTGCATGACACTGGGACTGTGTGTCTTGCACACAGCCTGACATTGAGGTCTGTGCATCAATGCCTTTAGGAAAAGAGAAGACGACACATGATCACCAGGGGAAAATGGATATGTTTAATCTCAAGAACATTTCTGGAACAAAAAGCTGATAGGAACTGTTTTAAAACCCTGTAAGAAAGAAAGAGTTAACTCACAGGAGAGAAACCTATGTTTCTGACCAACCTGTGTTCACTAAAAGAGCTCTGGCAAGAATAATACACATTACAATATGTAAAAGCTTTAAAAAAAAAAAAATCTCCATGGTTAGAATGAGGGTTGAGGATTTGGAACTTTGGTCCATGAGTGCAAATACAAATTAAGCACACTTTTGCTGGAATGAACTGCACGCGGTGACTTTCTACCTAAGCTGTGCTGCATTCATTATCCTCTTAAATGAGGATGTATAAGCCTTACACATGTGACCTAAGGCTGCTGGGAGCTCTTATTGTTCAGGACCTGTAAGGCACAGACCTGGGAAGGGGTCTGATGGCCACTCTGGCCCTCCCTCACCTTGCAGATCAAAGCGGTCCTCCAAGACATTCAGACGAGTCAGAACTGAGGCCAGGGCACAGACCCACCCCTAGATGGGGAAGCCGGCAGGTGGCCCGTGGTCTTCACTCCAACTGGCTCCCACTGCTCCCTGTTATCTCATCCTCCCCTCTGCGCTGCTGCCTCTGCCAGCCCTCACCCCATCCCATTTCCACTTCCAACTGAAGCCAGTGAATGCTGACTCAGTCATCTGCAAAGTACCTTATTAATGAAGCAAGGGGGCTTTAGCGGTGGGAAGTGGATGAGAAGAGAAGAGACAGAAACCACACGACACAGCCTGTCCTCAAGCAGATGGCAAGGCGTCAGCTGGGAAGACACAAATTTTCTCTTTTTTAATGCCTGGGTCTAAGTACATAATCTTGGTGGTCTTACTCATTGATGAAAGAAATAAGGAAAGAAAAAAAAGAGAGAGAGGGAGGGAAGGAGGAAGGAAGATAAAAAAAAAAGAGAGAGAGAGAAAGAAGAGGGAGAAGGGAGAAAAGTGAAAAGGAAAAAAATAAATGGAATGGGAATTCCCTGGCAGTCCAGTGGTTAAGACTCTGCACTTTCATTGCCAAGGGTGTGGATTCAATCCCTGGTCGGGGAACTAAGACCCCACAAGTCACACAGTTCAACCAATAAGTAAATAAATAAGTAAAATAAATATCATATTAAGGAGTTTAAGATATCATCTTATAAGCATGGTAAGCCACCATGTGCTTAAGAAAAACGAAAGAAATGAACTAAATGGGGCCTGGTCCTGACTTTGGCTTTGAGAATCTGGGCTGTTTTCTGGTGATCATGTCACTCTTTTCACGTGCTAGCTGTTCTGTCTTCCTGTCTATGCTGTGCTTAGTCATTGTGTCGTGTCCAACTCTTTGCAACCCCTGGACTATAGCCCTCCAGGTTCCTTTGTCCATGGGGATTCTCTAGGCAAGAATACTGGAGTGGGTTGCCGTGCCCCCCTGCAGGGGCATCAGAAGCAGGAGGAGAGGGGAAGGGGTGGGGAGATTTGCACTCAAAATTCAACAGTAGGGAGAAGATCAGAAAAACACACAAAACTTAAAGGTATAGATGTATGAACTTCACAGTACAATTTGGGGCTTTAAAGAGTAAAAGGAAAGTACCTGATACAATGACTCCTACAAAAGGAATAGCGTGCTCACTGTCCTGCCTGGGAGTAACAGCCATCGGAACAGATTTGCATTATACCCGCTATCTGCTCTTTAAGACAACAGGAAGGTATATAAAGTGATACACTTTATGAAGAGCTTCATCCAACTGGTATTGTTCAGTGCACTCCATGAGAACGTTTCCATTCGTTTCCTGACAGCACAAGATCAGCATTGCCACGCCACCTCAAGAACCATTCAGGCCAGAGTGAATTCATCAACAGGTGAAAAATAAATGTTTCTCTCTGGGCTGCTTGTTTTCTCCAGCTGCTCTTAAAAGGAGACAGGAATGCAGAACGCCAGCTAGGCTGAATGGTCTAAATCCTGCTTCATCACTAGCACTGAATTGAGCAAGGCATTTCATCTGCCTCAGGTTCCTCGGGTGTAAACAGAGGAGAGTAAGAATACCCTCCTTATAGGATTGTCGTGAAAATGAAAGGTATTCACGCAGGGCAAGCCCTTACCGCAAGGCCTGGCACGTGTAAGTTCTGCAGTGTGAGCTATCAACATCAGCAGCAGCATGGTTTTACTTCTTATCCATTCACTGAACTGTGATTCCTTAAACATCTGATAACCACCATAAAAGCCTGATGCAAAGCCACAGGACACAAAACCTCTTCACATGCTGGGGGTCAACCTTTGGCCTCACTGCAGCGGTTCTGCTCAACCATACCCCCTCTATCAGCTGAAGTGCACTTGGGAATGCTGGAACAATGGCCACAAAGATGTCTAGAGAGCTCTGGTTCTTTCACTGGGCACCGTGTAGACACTTTTTACGACTTAATGCTCACACAATAAAAATTAAGTGCTTACATAAGACCTCTACCAAATGACAAAAACATGATTATATATATTGGCTCACTACAAAATCCTTTAGAGAAACGGATGCTATAATTGAGAACTGGTTATTAAGAATCAATAACCTCAAGATCAACACCAACACAGTCATATTTTTAGGGAAACCAAGGTAATTCTTGGTTCCTTGAAAATTGCTAAAAAAGTCAAAATCATCATCAAAGTGACCTTGTTAAAAAGTCCTGGTATACCAGGTTATGCCAAATTTGGGTCTATTATAAGAACCAAATGGCCTACAAAATTGTAGCTTTGAAAGCAGAATGCAGCCCCTTAAATGGCAATGAGAAAAATATAGATTAAATGTTATTTTTCTAAAGCAAATTCAAGCCAAAAGTCTTCAATTTATTTCTCGGGGAGAAAATCATGGATATCTTTGATTTATATTCATTTCTTACATACCTCAAAATGCACTCAATCAAACCTGTGGGATTTTAAGGAAGAAATGTCATGAATTCAGTGGTTGCACCAATGAATCAGCTGACAACTCTTCTGTCACTGGATTGTGAAAAATTTAGCAAGTTGTGATGAAGACCAGATTAGGGATATAGCTTTGAAGAGAAATCTGGGCAATGCAAAACTTTATTACTGGACTATAATTTTTATTATCCTAACTCGATCAAGAGTGCTGATTCTGTCCCAAAATATGTCTGGTAATGAATTATCCTTTTTGTTTTGGACCAACTAAATCCTATCTTTTCTCCTGATTTCTCCAATATAAGCTTTAGGCTCTGTTCACTTCATGGTACTGCTACAATTTCCCCCATTCATAATCTCTGCCATAACCATGTTTGCCTTTGTTTTGCTGAGGATGACTTGGGTATGTATCTATCACCCCACTCAGTGGGTGATTGTAGAGGCTGATATTCTTGCCTGGTCCAACACCCTCCCCAAATGCTACTTTTTATTAGTTGGAGACAAAGCTGCACTGTAGGTCAAACAGATAGCCCCTCTGGGAAGGAGGTACTCTTCTTCTTCAGTCAGGGGTGTGCAAGGGGTTACCTTTCCTTGCTAGAGCCAAACATATCTCAAGGCCCATACTGAAATGGGCCAAACATCTTAACACCATACAGAGAAAATATACACAGTGGCTCAGTAAATCCAATCAGCCTAATGTCTAGATTGGGTGCTGCTAACACTTGAGGTGGCCTCAGAACAGGCAGAAGCAAGGAGGAGAGAAGGGAGGTCAGGGCACACATCCTCTCTGAGTGAAGCCACTGCCCCTCAGCTCCTGCTGGGTGTTGGCTGTGCAGGGAAAAGTAGGGGAGGTGCTGCCAGACAGTCTCAATTTTCAAATAAAGCCAAGAACCCAGACATTTCTGTAAAAACTCTCTTGATTTTTAAATGTCGGCAACAAATTCCAAACATTTTTAAACACAGTGCTCATTGAGCCAGACACTTCTTTTAGCCACATACAGCCTATAGCCTGCCAATTATGGAGATGACTCCCCCAAAAGGTCAGGCAACCCGAGTAATCATTTTCATCTCTGCAGTGTTTGCAAAGGACTGACCAATAATGGGCCCCAACTAATTGCTAGGCACCCTGCTCACTGCTCTCCATGAGTCATCTCATTTTGAAACTCATTACAAACTGACTGCACCATCGTTACCCAGGTTGACGAGATAAAGAAAGGCTCTTAGGAAAGTTGAGATCTTGTCTAAGTTCTGAGAGTCAGGCAGGAGCAGGATTCGAACTTGCGTCTTCGTGACTTTAAACTGCACCTAGTTCCCATTACAATGGCAACCCACTCCAGTACTCTTGCCTGGAAAATCCCATGGATGGAGGAGCCTGATAGGCTGCAGTCCATGGGGTTGCGAAGAGTCGGGCTGAGACTGAGCGACTTCACTTTCACTTTTCACTTTCATGCATTGGAGAAGGAAATGGCAACCCACTCCAGTATTCTTGCCTGGAGAATCCCAGAGACAGAGGAGCCTGGTGGGCTGCCGTCTATGGGGTTGCACAGAGTTGGACATGACTGAAGCAACTTAGCAGCAGCAGCAGCAGTTCCCACTAATGCACAGGGCCCACCTAGAAACAAGAGTGGAATAAAGCAATCCTTGCAGGAGGGGCTTCTTCAGCCCTGGGGAAATAGCTGAGGCGGCACACAGACCTCTATGGCATTTGTTGGGTATACACTACCAAGTTTACCATTTCAGAGTCAGTGATTTAATGCAGTCACCTAAGTAGTGATAAGTAACAGTGTATTTGACCACATTTCAAATTTATGATTCAGCCCTTCAGTGTGATAATTGCTGGCTGGTGTGCAGTGGGCCAAAGGAGGCCAGAAATCTGGTCACTAACTAGAGTTGCAAGCGAAATTATTCTTAATAATAACAAAAGTAACAATAATCACTTCTTAAAAGGCAAACTAGAAACTTTTTGTTGCAGAAGGCTTTACGCATAATGACTCTTTCTTATATCTAGAAGTTTCACAGCTAACAAGTTGATTTTAATCTCCTTATTTCAACATCAAAGAGAGAAAAAAAGTTCAACATCAAATGGATCAGAAACGAAGGATTTTATAAAAAAAAATTCTGGTAACCTCATGCAGCACTCTTTCCTAATTATGTTAAGTTAATCAAGTTTCCATATTGCTTAATGCTCACTTTTGGCAAAAATTAAAGCAAAAGCAACTGAGTTCAAAATTAGTGCACAGACCAGTTGCGATTTGTATTTGCCTTAATTCAACTTGACAATAGAGCAATTGTGAAGGACACAGCTTCCTCCCAAATATTCCACCTCCACCACCTCTCACTCTAGCCATTTTTGAGAACAAACCTCCAATTATTTACATAGAGCTACACAACTACAGGAGTGTTTAACTGTGTATCAATCTACTATTTCCAACTCCAAGTGGAAACTCTCAAAAAATAAATTGAGAAAACATCTATCTATGTTATAAACTCAAAGAGTAATTTTTTTTTTAAATTAAATACATGGGGCTGCATTTCAGAGTGCTTTATGTAACAGAAGCAGCTTACTNTAGAGCTACACAACTACAGGAGTGTTTAACTGTGTATCAATCTACTATTTCCAACTCCAAGTGGAAACTCTCAAAAAATAAATTGAGAAAACATCTATCTATGTTATAAACTCAAAGAGTAATTTTTTTTTTAAATTAAATACATGGGGCTGCATTTCAGAGTGCTTTATGTAACAGAAGCAGCTTACTGGAACTGTCTAGGTGACCCACACCACAGAGCAGACAAAATACCCACTGCCTGTCCATAGCAATCACCATTCTCTGCGAAAGGAATGGCCACCTCAGCAGGAGAAGAGGGAAGTTCTTGTAAAGAACTTTCTTAGTGAGAAGCCCAGGTGAGAGAGCACCAAAGACATCGACTCTGAATGGTCCTGCTGGGCGCTCCCCTTTGTATCTGTTACTGCCTTACGCTGGAACATCCTTTTGGCAAAGGATGTTCCAATACGACCTTTTCCTCCAGGTCTCTGTGTCCACATCACCTCTTCCATGGGGCCTAACCTGGCCACTCAAGAGCCAAGAATACACTCAACATCAGCACTCCACATCCAAACTCCCTACCCCACTCACCTTTACAGTGTATCACTGCGCTCTGCAGCACTGTACATTCTGCATTTATCAGTTCATAGTTCATAACCTATTCACCCCCTAGCAGGATGGCACATCCATGAGGGCTGGACCTTGGACCATCTAGTTCACTGCTGAGGCCCCAGTATCACACTTAATCAACATGTGCATATATATATATATATATATATATTTCAATAAAGTAATTAATGTACAAGTGATAGTTCATTCACAAACATGTCCACTAGAATGCAAGCACCTCAAAAGCAGGGTTCCTGTCTCAGTCTCCCCTGCAGTCCCCCAACACCTACAACAATGCCTGACAAACAGGACCTGATGCCTGAATCAGCAGGTCAGTGAAGGATACTGCCTGGCTTACTGCGAAGCTAATAAGCCAATGCCACTGGCCAGGCAGCTGCATTCTTCCAGGTGCAGGCAAGTGTCCAGTGGACGTTCAAGATCCTATTTTCCTTTTGTGGATCCTTGGAGGTGAATTCCGCAGTTAATTAATCTCATCTTTTAGGTGCTAATTTTATTTTAATCTTAAAAGGGCACTGGTGAAAGGAATAGATGGAATGTTTTTGGAGAGGAATATATGTACAGGAACTGAGGGTAAACAATGACCAGATCTCCGAAGGTTCAGAAGATCATGGGTCAAGACTGACAAGGAGTCTGAACCCTAAAGCAGGAGCTCCTTGGCCTTGTCTGGGTGGCCCTCCCTCTCCCGTAAGCTCCCATTCTTCCACGCTTGTCACACACTTTCTAGTTTTCACCTTACTTCTTATAGACAACACCTTTTGACATGAAGAGTCTTTTTTTTCTCCTACTGTTTTTAAAATTAATTTTTATAGGCATCTAGGTGCTTTGTAGTGTTGTGTTAGTTTCTACTGTACAGCAAAGTGAATCAGTTTTACGTTCACATATATCCTTTCTTCTTTTGGATTTCCTTCCATTTAGGTCACCACAGAGCACTGTGTAGAGTCCCTGTATTATACAGCAGGTTCTCATTTGTTATCTACTTTATACATAGTATCAATAGTGCATGTCAGTCCATCTCAATCTCCCCATTCATGCCATACCCCCTTACCCACTTTGGTTGGCGCCTAAGATTTCTTTGTCCCTCTGGGGAAGTGAGGATTAGCAAAGATAAAGGATTCCACTTCTATCCTTCCCCGAGTCCGTCAGCCTCCACTGGCAAGGATGAAATACTCACAGCTGTCAAAGGCCAGCAGGGAGAAAGTCGACGTTGCCCTGCCGAGCGCGGCAGGATCCGCTGCTGCTTAGGATAAGCACTGACCTTCCCTGTGGGAGGATTCTACGTCCCTGTCCTGGTGACGTCAGGCTCACCCAGGTCACTCACTCGGGACATGTGACTGGGAGGGATGTCCCTCTTCTGAGCTGAAGATGAAGGACCATCGCCTGTTTCTGCCTTTCCTTTCTCCCTGGAGACCAGCAACAACCTAGGTGGGATGGGGGGTGTGGGGTCATTCCTTCAGCCTGGGTCCTGGAAGGCTGATGATTTTCCAAAGGCGTTACTGTAGCAGAATGATACACTGATCATAGTTTCGTGGTAGTGATGACTTTCTCACAGTCCAATCCCTGACTGAGACATGGGAATGAGGACTCTGCCTTGCTTTCACAGTCCCCAGGGTTTCCTCTTTCTACATGGAATGGAGGCTCACCAGAGCCTCAGNGTTACTGTAGCAGAATGATACACTGATCATAGTTTCGTGGTAGTGATGACTTTCTCACAGTCCAATCCCTGACTGAGACATGGGAATGAGGACTCTGCCTTGCTTTCACAGTCCCCAGGGTTTCCTCTTTCTACATGGAATGGAGGCTCACCAGAGCCTCAGTAATGCACATGCCCAAGTACCGCAAAGGCCAGTGCAGTCCAGCTGCTTGGTGTCTGGCCCCAACCCTACTCCCAAGCTCAAAATATGTTTGAAATGAAAGCAAAAGCCCTGGGAAAAATTAAAACCGACACACAAAGACAGAACTTGCCTCCTTGGGGGAAATTATCTTGTGAAAGTTTCACCTGACAGTTCACATGGGCAGACGGTTCTCTATCGGTCCATAATTAGATAATTGCATGCTTATAACGTGTGTTTCCTCAACTGTCATCTGTTGTTTATGTAAGGTGCAAGCCTCACACCTAATGTGCACCTTGAAGGTGATTATAGCATAGTATTTATGGTGCACCCACATGCATGGGGCACAGCACAAACAAGAAGGGCAGACTCCAGCCCTGGAGTAGCTTGGCTCAGGATTTAACTGTGGGGACAAGGGGAATTCACAGGGATACGAACGAGGGGGTTTCTCCCTAATTATACATGATGTAACACAACTATAAAAGGAAAAATGATACGATCTAGACAGACTCAAACACACACAATTTGATGAATGTGACTGAGAAATAAAAGCTAGAACGTTTTGGATGCTAACTTGACTTTAAAAAAATCCATGAAAGTGCTGTAATTTCTTTCTCTGTGTCACGGTAACCAAGACAAATGTCTATGGCACACCAGAGTAAGCCATTTCTGACAGATCACGGCATTTACTATCTTTAATGCCTCACAGCCACCAAGTGTGTACCCCAGAGCTGTTTAAAGTTGCATTAAATCTGATTAATAGATTCGCTAGATTCAGCATTCCCAGTCAAATTCTCCTGGAGTCCTTTCAGCTTGCCTGCCAGCAGGGTTGACCAGATGGAAGTGGAGAAGCCCCCACAACAGGACCCCGGGAGTGAACNGCCACCAAGTGTGTACCCCAGAGCTGTTTAAAGTTGCATTAAATCTGATTAATAGATTCGCTAGATTCAGCATTCCCAGTCAAATTCTCCTGGAGTCCTTTCAGCTTGCCTGCCAGCAGGGTTGACCAGATGGAAGTGGAGAAGCCCCCACAACAGGACCCCGGGAGTGAACTCTGTGTTGGCCCAGAGCTGCTCTGACAACCCAGGCATCACTTCTGCCCAGGTGTCCACCCTGAGGATATGGCTCTGCTGGCCTGACAGATAGTGTGTGTCATCTCCAATCATCTGCCATAACTACTGAGAACATACTCAGACGCATCTGAAACCTCTGTCCCTTTGCACAGATTTCCAGCTGCTTCTAATCCTGAGCACTGAGAACTTAATAGACAAAGGTTTCTTCAAGCCAATATCCATAATTAAGAGACTGGAGGGAGGGACTGCATCTAGAATGCCTCATGTGTTCTTCAGCTGTCCCTGTCCTTAAATCCTCCATGGTGGCAGGTCTCTACACAAGGAAAACATGCTTTCCACACTCAGGAACTCCTGCATCCCAGACCAGAAAGGGGATGCATCCAGAGGTAAATAGGGCTATGTGACCCAACTTCTGCTGAGGGGCAGGGGAAAGGTCCTGACTGCTCCAGAAAACATCTTAGGCTTACAGAGAATTTCTCCTGTGTGATATGAGTCACTTTCATTGCATATTATCCCAGGGCCACTGGGAGGCCTCCCACTGTTGGTGCTAAGACTGTAATCACATCTGTGCCCCAGGTGCAATGACATTCCCCGGAGTCCTCAGCTGGAAAGCAAAGGCCAGGCTCCCAGAGCTCACTGACGCTGCCTCTTCTCTGGGCTCACGACTCTTTTCTCCCTCTCCTCCATTATATGTGGTCATGAAACAGACTTCTGGCTGAGAGAATGTGAGCAGAAGTCATGTACCTCATCGCTGAGCCTGACCCACAGTCCCCGCCCCTGCTGGATCCNCAGGCTCCCAGAGCTCACTGACGCTGCCTCTTCTCTGGGCTCACGACTCTTTTCTCCCTCTCCTCCATTATATGTGGTCATGAAACAGACTTCTGGCTGAGAGAATGTGAGCAGAAGTCATGTACCTCATCGCTGAGCCTGACCCACAGTCCCCGCCCCTGCTGGATCCTCACTCACTTTCCAAGTGGAGAGATTCAGGAGTCCTAGAGAAGGTGGGGCTACAGGATGGGAGAAGCCAGATCCCTGAACCGCTGCCAAGAACAAAAGGCCCAGCCCCTGTCAATGGCCTCTGACCCTCGATGTGAACACATAGTAAGTATTTATTGTGTTGAGTCTCTAAAGTTTTGGCGTCATCTGTTCCAATGGTTATCTACTCTACTACAGTGATAAGTAAGTCTGCTTTAATTGGCCAGATGGCTTAAATCTATAATGCTGAACTAATACCTGGACATGTGCTGATACTCGGCACCAGTAAACCCTAGGTGATAGTCTCAACTCTCCAGCTTCTACTCTACAGTGCTACAGTATCTGGACACTACTAGTCAAAGGACAGCCAACAAGATCCAACTGTCACCTTCTGTAAAAAGGTGACACAAGGCCTTTCTTTCACGTTTTCCTCGTGTACAGACCTGCCACCATGGGGGAATTTAAACACAGAGGGGCAGCTGAAGAATACACGTGGCACTCCAGACATGGAACCACCCCTTCTTCCAGTCCCTGAAGAACAGCTCTTGGTTTAAGGAAACTTGGTCTCTTAAGTCGTGTTCAACATCGGTACCTAATTCACTGTTCTAGGAGGGGCTTCTGGACCAAAACGACTTCCTGATGTGCCAGCAGATCTCGAGGGGGCATGGTCATGGAATCCATAATACCTGCTGATAAGTGGAAATGCGTAAACTGCGCTGTCCCAGGCCTGGGTCATCACCTGAGGATCTAGGACTCACAGAGAAGCGTCTCACTTTAATTCTCCACCTTCATGTAACACTTCAGGCTTCCAAGGGTCTTGCATCTGTTTCACAGTGGCCACAAAAGACATTCTCTAATTGCTTCTGACCAAAAAGCGGAGGCTTTTAGTTTCCTCGCATAGAATATGCATGTCTTACACACACTCCTAGCACAGTGCGGTGTGTCTCCTCCTCTGTAAGCACGGAGCTTCATCTCACGGCAAAGAAGAGCTTTTCCAAATCGCAATACGCCTCCTAAGAAAGGCAATCTTGCCTTCTGAAGGTCTTCAAAATGAGCTTAGCCAGAACTCCAGGGACTCCAATTACACATATTTACCTGATGTACTTTTATGAGATACATAATTCAAAAATTGCAGTCTGCCTTTTATGCTGCGTACTATGCATTTTAAAAATGTACTTATGACGTCGAGCCCTTTCTTTTGTGGTTTCTTGATGCTACCACTCACCGTGAGTAGTTTCAGTCTTTCCCTTATGTGAGGCAATGCAGTTATTCTTCGGTAACATAAAGCTCTTAAGGGTTTTGCAAGCCTTGTTTTGCATCCATTCTTCTCCTGCATGGAACATCTGATTTTTCATCTGGTTTTAATCTCATACAACGATGTAGGTAAAGGCAAACTCCAAGACCTGGTAATTAAGCCCTCATGGCCACCCAGCAGATGCACGGGACATGTTTGCTAACCATTCTCTGAAGGGCTCACCATGTTTCTTACAGTCTCTAGAAAGTTCCTTAATCTTGTTGCTTCCACAAAGGCCCACAATAGCCAAACTGCTTTCTTNATACCCAGCACTAATAGCTAAACTCATGGTTGGAACCAACTTAGACATCAGACCCAGCTGTCACTTACTAAGTGAACCCAAGGGAGATCAGCGGAAGAGTCCACTTAAAGAATCATGAAGAATTATAAACCACTGTTCCAACAACAAACTTGGAGATGGTTTGATACACTGAAACTGAAGGAAAACAACTGAGAGGGGCATATTCTCTATTCCTCGTGGATATATCTGTATAATTCCAAGTGTCAGACATCACTGGAGAGAAGTTTTTTAAAGATTAATTTGAAAACGATCAATACGGGGTTAATAGTAAAGAGCACAAACACTTTTATAGGATGAATGGGAAAATATATTGAAAGGCTACAAAGAATTTATGGCTCAGATGAAACTTCCTCTGATGTATATAACACAAGAAGTGCTGTGTCTCTAATAAAAGTGAGGACGGTGTGCACTTAAAAACTGCTGGATGAAAAAAAAACAACAACTGTGAAACAGGACAGTAAAAAGGCAGTATTTCTAATTTAGCACGTTATTTTGTATGTGATTTACCTCAAATCGTAAATATGTAGAGTAGAAAAGGTTAGACTACTAGTTCTTTACCTGCATCTATAAAAGTTTACATATTGATGACGACCCCTTCCAAAACAAAACAGGTTTTTGAATTTTCTCATTGGTGAAATGAGAGAATCAGCCTGCTGCTGCTGCTGCTGCTAAGTCACTTCAGTCGTGTCCGACTCTGTGCGACCCCATAGATGGCAACCCACGAGGCTCCCCCATCCCTGGGATTCTCCAGGCAAGAACACTGGAGTGGACAGCCACTTCCTTCTCCAGAGAATCAGCCTAGAACTGTGTATATCTGGTATTTTATAACATGATAATAAAGTATAATAAATGACTGGAGACTACAATTTGGCAAATGTTACTTTAAGAAGGTACAAAAGCTATATTTATTTTCTGTAAACAACTGCTGTTAATTACATTGCTGAATGAGATGCCTGTGTACCCAGGTCTTAAAATAGAATTTAACCATTACAAGTGATAAAGGAAATGAAATAATTTATTCTAATGTATATGAAAACTTCTTGAGAAGCAGAAAGGTTCTGGGAACTTGTGGGCAGTTTTTAATTCCATTTATGGAGGTTAAAAAGGAATGTGAGCTGAGNGTGTACCCAGGTCTTAAAATAGAATTTAACCATTACAAGTGATAAAGGAAATGAAATAATTTATTCTAATGTATATGAAAACTTCTTGAGAAGCAGAAAGGTTCTGGGAACTTGTGGGCAGTTTTTAATTCCATTTATGGAGGTTAAAAAGGAATGTAAGCTGAGTGAGAAAAAAAAAAAAAAAAAAAAGTTGCCTAACCTCATGAATATTTGTTCTAAATGGCTTTCAAGTCATCTAAATATGACTCACCTGTGGCATACACAGATTTAAAACCCTACTAAGAGACTCGACTTTAAAAATATTTTTCTATCTATCATAGGCACATATGTCCACTGTAGAAAAACAAGATAAAACCTCTCATCATCTCGCCATTCCAAACTGGCAAATTACCTAACATTCACCGCAAGTCAGACAGTGGGCTAATTCTTCACATATGTTATTAGTTCATTTAATCCATCTAAGCCTCTGAGTTATGTACCAGATTTATCCCCATTTTACAAATAAAGAAACTGAGGCAGAGAGAGATATAAAGTGATGTGACTTTCATGGTCCAATAGGCAGTAAAAAAAAAAAAAATCTGGGTGCCCAGGCTTATGTCTCCGAGTCTGAATCACTACATATGCTGCTGCAACAGGGTTGTCAATTTCCTTTCAGTCTTTTTTCTACATTATTCCTATGATGCATACATACTAGACTTACACTGAGATTTCTGTTGTTGTTAAGATACCTAATAACCAACAGGCAGGGTCTCACCTTTGTCACACAGTCTTTCCAGCTGCCCCCAAACCCGACAAAGTGGCTAAATTAGCTATTTCAAATGTTGTCTTTAGTACAATGTGTTCCATAGGTTACTGAGTGCAAGGACCATATCTTATTTTAAACTCATCTCCCAACTCTCAGACACTGTGTGAAAGTTTGTAAATGCTGGAAACATTTGGGAGTCTGACATATTTCCAGCAGAGAGGTATCTGAGATGAGGAGGATTATAGTAACTGCTTTTAATGCTTTGGAACTATTCTAAACCATAAGCTACTGATGGGAGAGGTGTCATCAGAAACTAATGTTGTGTGGAAAACAAATAGAAGATAACAATAGTCTGAAGTTTCTTTGGAGTGGAAACTATCAACAATGGAGTCAGTATTGGACCAGGTGTCCAAAGCTTTACAAATGGCCAAAGTTTTATAAATAGCCAAATGCTCGCTTTGATAGCATGATTAAATAATTATGGACAGAGAGATGCAAAGCAAAAGAGAAATCAGCAAGATACTGTACAGGTCTCTCTGGATGAGCAGACAGCAGGGGGTCAGTAGCATCTGGACAGGAACATGCTGGTGTATTTATGTTGCTAGGAGCACAAACCCTGCCATCTTATCATCATATGGCCTGGCTTTTCAGTCCCAATCATATCTTCAGCAACCAATTTTTTTTTTCCAGCAGATTTATAAGTTAAATGTAAAGGAATCTTTCATTAGATTAAGGCACAATAAAGGGACTTCTATGACCTCCCTCCCTGCCAACAATCAACGCATGAAAACACACTGACTTTATACAGTTATGTGGAATGTCATCAAAATTGATGCTTCACACTCCCCAAGCATGCATGTGACTTTTAAAACTGCAGTTGGCCAGGGAAAATTATGCCTTCCTGTTATGTGTACCACAAGTGTCTGGCATTTTAGACCACACTGAATTTTATTCTAAGATTCGTATTTTACCTGTATAAATGCAAATATGCCCAGTTCATGTTCATGGACAGCTTCAAGAAGGCAAAGACTCCATTCAGAAAGAATCCCCAAGGGCTCAGGGAAGCTGCTTTCTACTTCCAGGCATCTCTAGCAGTGGTGTGCCAGGACAAAGAGCATCCAGAGCTGAGAGGGAGCCAGGCATCCAACTGCAGCAGGCAGGCACACCCAAAGCCCTGCCCGTCTCTGGGAGGCCAGGACCCAGTTCAGCATCTCCCAGGAGTCCTCCTTAGAACCAGGAGAGCAACTGCTGCTGTGAGAGAGGGCAGCCCAGAGAAAGGAGGGAGCTCCTTTTTACACAAACCAGGCAAAACTGAATCTGGCGTTGAAAACAAAAATGGCCTCTCATCCAGCCTTCATATTTATTCTCGCAAATTTACAAATGTTCCGGGGTTCTGTGCGTGTGCGTGCATGTGTGTGTGTGCGTGTGTGTGTGTGTGTGTGTGTGTTTCAGTCTTAACCGAAACTTAAAAGGGTAGGCGTTGCTGACAGATAAAAGATTCAGTCTTTGCGTCAGTTTTTCTCACTTCTTCCAGTTATTTCCAGGAAAAGCTCTCAAGGCAGGTGACACTGACAGATACTGGAGGCGTATTTCATAAAAGCAGATCAACTATTTAACTTAGAAATGAAGCTCACTGTAGGGAAGGGGCTCAGGTCAGTCCTTGGGGCTGTAACACAGGATATCTGACACCTTCACATCTAAAACAGACTCTTCCAGACTAACGAGCATACAGAAAAGAAAGAGCACTTCCCTGCCTAACTCAGATTCAGTACTTCCACTTGTTGTCATTAAAATAAATGCATGTCCATTATAAAAAAATTAAAGAATTAAACATGTATAATGAACTAGTTCAAGTTTCCTATGTTTGCCCAACGTGACCTCCAATCACAATTGAACCATGCTTTTCCACACTGTAGTTCTACACACAAGCTACCTCATGTGTGTTATTATTTAACACAGATGAGGTCACATGACAACATTATGTTTTAAAACTTGTCCTTTTACTTCATCGGAAACTGTTATGCATATTTGAATTGTAAAGAAAATTATACAGGCAAGCTCTCAAAGACACTGTTCTTTCATCAAGCCAGATTACTCCATTTTCTGACTTTTTACCACTGACCACCTTGAAGCTTCACTATCTGGACTTTTTTCCTGAAACAACCGCGTCAAGGAGATGCCTTGGCATTTAGAAAAAGTATAAGAAAAAATGCTGCATCATCAGGTAGTTGGTTTGAAAAGGAAGGAACTTTGTGTGGGAGTTACTGTTAATCGCATTTTCTGGGGAGTGTATTATGAACTGACATCAACCTGTGGTCTGTTTTCTCACAGATTTCAGAATTTGCCTGGGATGTGATATGAAAACTGAATCTGATTCTGTACCTTTTTATCAAGATCTCCACAGCCTTTTTCTCTATTTCAAGTACTTACATGCTGGCACACACACATACACAAACACACAAAACAACAACAAAACAACAGAAACAATTTGCAAGGGAAACAAAAGCAAAGAAAAAGCATCCATTTAGATTATTCTGCTCGTTTCCCACCATGCCTCACTACATGACTGGTTTAATCACAAGAATGAAGCCAAGTGCTAACTTTCACTGAGCCCAACTAGAACCTGTGTCTTATGACAGGGTATATAGGTGGGGACAGGTAAGCTGGAGGGCAACCCCCACAAACCCCACACAGAGATGAGGGTCCTGACACACATTATCTTTTTTTTTTTTTNCTTCCCTGTCCTTCACTGTCTCCTGGAATTTGCTCATGTCTGTTGAGTCAGTGATGCTAGCTGACCATCTCATCCTCTTCCACCCTCTTCTCCTTTTGCCCTCAATCTTTCCCAGCATCAGGGTCTTTTCCGACCAGTTGACTCCATCAGATGACCAAAGTATTGGAGCTTCAGCTTCAGCATCACAGCTTCCAATGAATATTCAGGGTTGATTGTCTTTAGGACTCATTTTTTGATCTCCCTGCTGTCCAGGGGACTCTCAAGAGTCTTCTCCAGCACCACAGTTTGAAGGCATCAATTCTTTGGTGCTCAGCTACACAATTTTTATTTTGCCTGCACTGGGTCTTTGCTGCAGTGCTGGACTCTGTGTTGCTAGTTGTGGCATGTGGGCTTCTCCCTGTGGTGCACAAGCTTTGCTTGTTGCAACAGCAGGCTCTAGAGGAGGTGGGCTCAGGAGTTATGGTGCACAGCTTAGTTGCCACATGGGATGATGTATCTTAGTTCCAAGACCAGGGATGGAACCCACCTCCCCTACATTAGGAGGTAGATCACTAGGGAAGTCTCAATGCCTGAATATTTTTGAAGTGTCATATATCTGTCTTCTCTTGTAGTTTCCTGTCTTCTAAGGGCCAAAAATGTTGATCTACAGGCATGCTAAGTCTCTTCAATTGTGTCTGACTCTTTGTGACCCTATGTACTGTAGCCCACCAGGCTCCTCTGTCCATGGGATTTCCCAGGCAAGAATATTGGAGTGGGTTGCCNTTCCAAGACCAGGGATGGAACCCACCTCCCGTACATTAGGAGGTAGATCACTAGGGAAGTCTCAATGCCTGAATATTTTTGAAGTGTCATATATCTGTCTTCTCTTGTAGTTTCCTGTCTTCCAAGGACCAAAAATGTTGCTCTGCAGGCATGCTCAGTCTCTTCAATTGTGTCTGACTCTTTGTGACCCTATGCACTGTAGCCCACCAGGCTCCTCTGTCCATGGGATTTCCCAGGCAAGAATATTGGAGTGGGTTGCCATTTCCTCTTCCAAGAGATCTTCCCAAACCAGAGATCAAACCCATGTCTCCTTCAGCTTCTGCTTTGGCAGGCAGATTCTTAACCACTGAACCAACTGGGAAGCCCAAATTTTTGCTATTTTAATCTATTTTTTGAAGCTTATGTATTTAATTCTCTCTCATATAGCTTTTTTTTTTAATGATATCTCATCTATTATCTTAGGGGAAGAAATCCTCCTAGGATGAAACACAGAATGTGATATTTGTCCAGCTTTGGTTAGAATTAATTGTTAATGCAGATGAGTTGCATATCATGAAGGAATCTACATGACATTTTCTTTTTTANATCAATTCTTCAGTGCTCAGATTTCTTCACAGTCCAACTCTCACATCCATACATGACCACTGGAAAAACCATAGCCTTGACTAGATGGACCTTTGTTGGCAAAGTAATATCTCTGCTTTTCAATATGCTATCTAGGTTGGTCATAACTTTCCTTCCAAGGAATAAGAGTCTTTTAATTTCATGGCTGCAATCACCATCTGCAATGATTTTGGAGTCCGCCCCAAAATAAATTATGACACTTCTTCCACTGTTATAAAGTAGAATTTTTACATATCCTGTAATCTCACTCCTAGGTATGAAACTGAAATTTTCAAGATGTATGTGTATACATAGAAAATTATACTTGGAGTAATCTTTATGGTAGTCTTGATACTAATAGAAATAAGCAAAATAAAAATAGAAAAAGCCCAAATTTCATTTAAAGGAGAATGTGTTGGGCTTCCCAGGTGGAGCTAGTGGTAAGGAACCCATCTGCCAATGCAGGATATGTAAGAGACATGGGCTCGATCCCTGGGTAGGAAAGATCCCCTGGAGGAAGGCATGACACTTACTCCTGTATTCCTGTCTGGAGAATCCCATGGACAGAGGAGCCTGGTGGGCTACGGTCCATCAGGTCGCAAAGAGTCAGACAGGACTGAGCAACTAACACACATGCACCTGTGTACATGCTCAGTCACTTCAGTCGTGTGGGACTCTTCACAATCCCATAGACTGTAGCTCATCAGGCTCCTCTGTCTATGGGATTCTCCAGGCAAGAATACTGGAATTGGTTGTCATTTCCTTCTCCGGGAACTCTTCTTGACCCAGGGATCGAACCTAGGTCTCCTGCATTGGCAGGTGGATTCTTTACCATTGAGCTCCTCCCTGCCCCCGGGGAAGCCCATCAGGGACTCTAGGACCCTCTTAACTAGTCTAGGAGTTCCAGAAGGGGCTTGGTGTACATATTAGGAAATCATGACAGACATCAAGTGTTACAGATTTGACAAAGATGATAGTATTGGGAGAAGGCTGCAGCTTTGGCACCTTGAGATGTCCTAGTGGTTCATAGCCAATACTAGACACCTGGATAATGAATATGATCATAAACACCTGACTGATTTGTCATTTTTCTTATTTAATGCATGGTTCTAAGCTTGGAGGCTTAAAGCATTCAGTGCCTATAGCTAAACAGGGATGGGAAAAGCAGCGGCTGACACGTTCTGCTTATTTCCACCCAGTTAGCCCTGCCTGCAATGCACAATTTCCTGCTGAGATGCCACACCTCATCTTTTAAAAACTGGGTCAAATATCATAATTTCTAGGAGACATTTCCTGATTGATATGGAAAAGATGGCTCGTCCTTTAATCCCCCAGAGTATTCTGCCTATAAGTCTTTTGTGATATTTATCTTTCCTTGCCTTTTTCCTTTTTCTTATATAGTCACCTTACCCTTATGAGATGATAAACCCTTCAAGGGCAAGGATCACGTCCTCACCTTTTTATCTCTCTCACCACAGAGCAGATGCTATAAAAGTTTATGCGTTTGATTGAAGGTTTGTCTTCCAAGTTGAAAAGCTGATTGAGAACTTCAGGTTTAAAATGAGGTGGGCTAGCAGTGTCGATTTCACATGCACCCACTTTCCAACAATAACAATATCTATTAAGAGAAGAAAATAGATTAAAAAAATGATTGCCATGTAAGTAATTGCCAGAACCTGGAACAGTTTTCATCGAATTATAGGACATCCAGAATGAAGCTGGCCATCACAAGTGGAAGCTGGAATATGCTTTGCAAGTAGAAATGAAAAGCACCTATTATCCTGATAGTACTGGGAAGAGGCATCACCACCTCCCAACACACTGCCTGGCCCCAGCGTAGGTACCATTCAGAAAAAACAGGCAGCCCAACCAATACAAGGCAGCTATTTTTTTTTAGGTGACCAAGTTACTATTAAACTCTCCCATTAGCTCTTACCTTTCTAATTCATTCAGTGCCAATAACTCAAGAAAACAATGTGGCAGAAAACGTGAACTAGAAACTGGTGGTTACATTGCATTCTGCAAGGAATCAACCCAAGTTCACAAGCCTTGTTTGAATTAAGGAAAGATACTCCCCCTTAGTGGATCCAGGCTTATACACACACATTTTGCAGAATGAAATACATGTTAGACTACACCTCCCACTAAACCAGCTGACCCTGGGTAGAGCCAAACCTGTACAACCATACTCAGCAGCTCTGAAGTGTCCAAGGAAGTCAAGGCTGCAGTTGGAGGAGGAGATGGAAGCATAACTGATACTGGTGGATGCTGCTGGCACCTAGAATTTTTCATTTTCTCATTATTCTAACAAAGTCTGCTTAGAAAAATGGTTCTCAACCTGGGGGCAATTTCACTCCCCAAAGGATATTAGTCACTGTTCTGATGGGTACACGAGAGGAGGACATCATCTTGGTGATCACACTGGTATCTAGTGTGTAGAGGCCAGGGATGCTGCTAAACAGCCTATAATATACAAGACAGCACCATCCCCCCCTCCACAAGCACAGAAAAGAATTATCTGGCCCAAAGAGTCAATAGTGCCAATGCTGAGGAACCCTGAATTCAATAAGTGCTTGCTAGTATTGTAAATTGGGTGAGGAAATAGAAATATCAATTGAACTTAAGAATAAGATTTTGTCNCTAAACAGCCTATAATATACAAGACAGCACCATCCCCCCCTCCACAAGCACAGAAAAGAATTATCTGGCCCAAAGAGTCAATAGTGCCAATGCTGAGGAACCCTGAATTCAATAAGTGCTTGCTAGTATTGTAAATTGGGTGAGGAAATAGAAATATCAATTGAACTTAAGAATAAGATTTTGTCTATATATAATTGGAGAAGATGAAGGGAAAGGCATGTCTCTCACACCTCACAACATTGGAATAGACTAAATGTCTCCTTGTTCCAGGAGAAGCAGAATACATGATGAGTATGGGGTCTATGAAAGGTTACTGCCAAACACAGGACAGGCGATGTTTTTGAAGACAGCAGACAGAGAAGCAGATTTTGACAATTGTTTGTCCCAGGAAAAAGAAAAAAAATTAAAGTTCTTAGCATTCTTAATAGAATTTGACAAGACATGGTCTCTATGAAATAAGAACAGAGAAAAATGAATAAAAGATAAGACAACATTATGCAAAATCATCTAGATAAGCTGAACAGGAGCTGTGTGGGAAAACGATTCAGCAGAGACTAAAATAGCAAACCATGAATAAAACTCTATAAGCACAAAACAACAGGACTGACACTAAGGAAACACCACTAAATAGAGGACAAGTTGAGAAACAGTAGTGGTAAGGAGAAGACAGACAAAAACAATGGTAAGAATTTTTAAAAAGAGATCCAACCACAGATAATTGGCATTCCAAAGCAAAAGCAGAATAAACCGAACAGCTATAATAACAAAAAGTACAATAATTGAAAACTTTTCTGAAGTGAATATATACTAGAGTCCAAAATTCTCAGAGTTTCTGGAATACCAGCAAAAAACCAAAATTTTTTTTTATAAATAAAAAGATTTATTGCTACACATATTCTCACAAATATTTGACTTGAATTTATTAACAATAATTAAAAATATCTTACAAATTTTGAGACATACACAGGTAGAGACATGATTTGCTACATAGAAATAAAAATCAGCCATTTCAGATTTCACAAACCTTCCTTGATATACTCAAAAACATATGTTAATAATTGTGTAATAGGGACTTCTCTGGCAGGCCAGAGGTTAAGACTCTGTGCTTCAAATGTAAGGAATGCAGGTTTGATCCCTGTTTGGGGAACTAAGGTCCCACATGCTGTGTGGTGCAGCCAAAAAATAAAAATAAAAAAATTTTTAAAGTTAATTATATTTTTAAAATTGTGCAATATATAGAGAGTTCTGAGGAATAAACATTCTGCATCAAGAACTGTATACTTAAATGTCATTTATTCATAGTAGATATGAAAGAGCCTGAAAAATGCCTCAACCAAAAGTGTTTCTTAAAACAAGTAAATAAACAAACAAAATTCTTGGCCACATGGTATTCCAGCCCACCTAGCAATGAAGCTCAAAGGATAAGTCAGACAAAGGCTATTCCTCCCTTAAGAGAACGGTCATGGCTCACTACATTAAATAAACATGGAGCCTCCCAACGAATATAAATATGATTCTAAAACTTGAATGCAAATGGTAAAAAGTTGTGTTAGAAGAGATCTATGATGAGTAAAACATAATGGCATGCCAAAATACTAGATCTTAAACCCTAATGGTGGGAGATGGACAATTAATAAGGAAATAACTGAGCACATAAATAAACAAACAAAGTCATTATAAACGCTATTAATATTATGAAGGAAAGGAATAGGATGCTGTGATGGAGAATAACTGGGTGACCAACTTTCATGGAATAACTCTCCTAGGATGTTTCACTGAAACACCTGAAGGATGAGTAGGGAGTAAGAGGGGCAGAACATACTAGGGGTAAAAGTCATAACCATTGCACAAGCCCTGTGGTGGGAAAAAGCATCAAGCTACAGCCTCACTAGCTTCTTCCAGAGTGAGATAGGAAAGCATGGTTGAGACTTGATGCTAATGAGACTGGCAGGAGCAGCCACATCATCCCAGCTCTTATAGCCTGTAGCAATGGTTTGCGGTTCTATTCCGAGAGTAGTAAATTTTAAACTGAGAAGGGATAGAATCTGATGTACTTTTCAAAAGAAAAGTATAACTGCTCTGTGGAAATATATTGAAATTCTTTTACATGACACAAAGACAAATATTTTGCCATGTACACAAATTATTTCAAAGCCCAGAAAAATATGAACAGCTTCCCACATGATCTTTGAGCAAAATATAACCCGTAACATCTGACAAAGATAGCTCAGAGGAAGAAAGCTAGAGATAAATGTCACTGATAATATGTATATGAGTCCTAATTAAAATAATGATAAAACAAATTTATTGGTACATTAAATCAAAATATAACCATGACAATCCCAGAGAAATATAGATCCCCAAGATTTTCAACATTAGGATATCTATTAATATAATCCATTGAGTCGAAAAGCTGAATGAGAAAAACCAGATAAATATCATCAAAGATGGAAAAATAAAGTATTTGATAAAATTAAAGGCCTATTACTGACTTTGAAATTTCCAAATAAAGTAGGTATAGAGGCACCTTTTCTTAAGATGTTGCAATTTATCTATTGCAAATACATCCTAAAAGAGTTTTTTTTTAAGTTGCTCAGTCATGTTTGACTCTCTGTTTTCAACATTTGTCTTCAAGTTGCTAGTTGCAGGATATAAAATCAACACACAGAAATCCCTTGCATTCCTATACACTAATAATGAGAAAGTAGNAGAAAGCAGGAATAGAAGGAACATACCTCAACATAATAAAAGCTATATATGACAAACCCACAGCAAACATTATCCTCAATGGAGAAAAATTGAAAGCATTTCCCCTAAAGTCAGGAACAAGACAAGGGTGCCCACTTTCACCGCTACTATTCAACATAGTTCTGGAAGTTTTAGCCACAGCAATCAGAGCAGAAAAAGAAATAAAAGGAATCCAGATTGGAAAAGAAGAAGTAAAACTCTCACTGTTTGCAGATGACATGATCCTCTACATAGAAAACCCTAAAGACTCCACCAGAAAATGACTAGAGCTAATCAATGAATATAGTAAAGTTGCAGGATATAAAATCAACACACAGAAATCCCTTACATTCCTATACACTAATAATGAGAAAGTAGAAAAAGAAATTCAGGAATCAATTTCATTTACCATTGCAACAAAAAGAATAAAATACTTAGGAATATACCTACCTAAAGAAACTAAAGACCTATATATAGAAAATTATAAAACACTGATGAAAGAAATCAAAGAGGACACTAATAGATGGAGAAATATACCATGTTCATGGATTGGAAGAATCAACACAGTGAAAATGAGTATACTACCCAAAGCAATCTACAGATTCAATGCTATTCCTATCAAGCTACCAGCAGTATTTTTCACAGAGCTAGAACAAATAATTTCACAATTTGTATGGAAATACAAAAAACCTCGAATAGCCAAAGCCATCTTGAGAAAGAAGAATGGAACTGGAGGAATCAACCTGCCTGACTTCAGGCTCTATTACAAAGCCACAGTCATCAAAACAGTATGGTACTGGCACAAAGACAGATATAGACAATGATATAGATCAATGGAACAAAATAGAAAGCCCAGAGATAAATCCACATTATCTTAATCTATTATGCTTTATCTCTTGTGCCATCAGAACCCCTTTCATTAGCACCGTAAGAGGTGGTGAGAAGCGCATCTTGTTTCTCAGTTAGGTCATAATCTAGGAATCAGAGATTTTAAGAAACCCTTTGGAGAAGGGCAGATAGCACCGAAAAATCTTGTCAGCTACTGCTGCAAAGGTTATGAATACCAAGTTTTAATACAACATTGTATCACTTCAGCTACTACAGGAGAAAAAAATGAACAGGTTAGACTGCTCAGAAATGCTGGAGTGCCTGGAACATACACAGTAATTTTCCTCCCATTTAAGCACTTACTACATGCCGGGTGCAAGGAGGAAAGAAATGAAGCAGCCCAGGCCAGAAGGAAGTGCCAGTATTCACCCATTCTGACCCACAGTGAAAGGACAATCCACATGGCTTCCCCTAGCGGCTCTAGTCCCGGAGACATTCTCCATTCTCAACTAGAAACTACTCAAACATGCAGGCAAAAACATCCTGAACATTAAACACCTAGGTGACAGCAACATTTTGAAAAACATGCTTTTTCCTTGAAGTCTTAGATTCTAGTATTCTAGTATGGGAGTTCTGCCATGTGCAATGAGAGGTTTGTTTTTTACACATTATAGTACAAGGACTGAGGGGAGTTAGCTATGGGGTGTGCAGGGAGGAAAGCCACTACTTTTTAAAACATAGATTAAAATGTATACTTAAACAAAAGACAAAAGAACAGGGATTTATTCACCTTACTTAAAATAACTGATGTAGGAAATAACATATTTTAAATGCTGATTTTCATACAATGTTCAAAACAATTCAATCTGCAAATAGTGAATTCACATTCACCTATGGTCTGAGGTGCAACTGCCACTGAGGTATTTTGCACACAATTCAGGCTAATACAACTAAGGAAAAGCAGAAATCAACTGGCATTGATCATTCTGAATCAAATTCAGTCAATGTTATGTTCAGGAGGCTAGTTCAAAGAAAGCCACAACTACCACAGGCTTGGGAAGAGTGAGAACTCTCCAATGCTTTTCCAACTGGAAATTAACGAGTTGGCAGGTTATAAGTTCTGACTCTTGACTATGACTTGCTTGATGAGAATGAAGTGTGCCTTTTGGTTCAGGGGAAAGTCACTGCTTTTTTTTTTTTTTTACACTAGAGTATAGTTGGTTATATCTTACTAAGATCATGGCATCTGGTCCCATCACTTCATGGCAAATACAAGGGGAAAAAGTCAAAGTAGTGACAGATTTCATTTTCTTGGCCTCCAAAACTGCTGTGGGATGGTGACTGCAGCCATGAAATTAAAAGACACTTTTGCTTCTTGGAAGGAAAGCAATGACAAACCTAGACAGCTTATTAAAAATCAGAGACATCACCTTGCCAACAAAAGTCTGTCTAGTCAAAGCTATTGCTTTTCCAGTTGTCACATATGGATGTGAGAGTTGGACCATAAAGAAGGCTGAGCACCAAAAAAATTGATGCTTTTGAACTGTGATACTGAAGACAACTTTTTAAGAGTCCCTTGGACTGCAAGGAGATCAAATCACTCAATCCCAAAGAAAATCAACCCTGAATATTCATTGGAAGGACTGATGCCAAAGCTCCAATACTTTGGCAATGTGATGTGAAGAGCTGACTCACTGGAAAAGATCCTGATGTTAAGAAGGACTGAAGGTGCACTGTTTGTAAAAGCCAGGACATGGAAACAACCTAGATGTCCATCGGCAAAGGAATGGATAAGAAAGCTGTGCTACATATACACAATGGGATATTACTCAGTCATTAAAAAGAATACATCTGAATCAGTTCTAATGAGGTGGATGAAACTGGAGCCGATTATACAGAGTGAAGTAAGTCAGAAAGAAAAACACCAATACAGTATACTAACGCATATATATGGAATTTAGAAAGATGGTAACGATGACCCTGTATGCGAGACAGCAAAAGAGACACAGATGTACAGAAGAGACTTTTGGATTCTGTGGGAGACGGAGAGGGTGGGATGATTTTGAGAGAATAGCATTGCAACATGTATATTATCATGTGAAACAGATCACCAGTCCAGGTTCGATGCATGAGACAAGGTGCTCAGAGCTGGTGCACTGGGACGACCCTGAGGGATGGGATGGGGAGGGAGGTGGGAGGGGGGTTCAGGATGGGGAACACATGTGCACCCATGGCTGATTCATGTCAATGTATGCAAAACCACTACAATATTGTAAAGTAATTAGCCTCCAATTAAAATAAATAAATTAAAAAAAAGAAAGGCTGAAGGCAAAGGAGAAGGGGGAAGCAGAGGATAAGATGGTTAGAGAGCATCACCGACTCAATGGATATTAATTTGAGCAAACTCGGGGAGATAGTAGAATACAGAGGAGGCTGGTGTGCTGCAATCCACGGGGTCAAAGAGTTGGACATCACAATTCTGTTCCCTATGATGTCCTCAGGGTGGGTGGTTTAAAGCTTGTTTCTTCATAAATAGAATGGGGAAAATTCCTTACAGAGTTGTGCCCATTGAGATGATCATTATTGAGACTGGTACTTTGTATGCGATCAATAAATGGGAACAATAACTGCTCATCCACCTATCTAATTCCCTGAGTTGAGGTATGAGTGTGTTTACTGCTCTCTGATTGTATATGTGGATGAGGGCTGTAGCCCTCTCCAGGCACCCCTTCAGGTTTAGTGAAACTTTCCACTAGTCATGTGTGGATATGAGAGTTGGACTATAAAGAAGGCTGAGCACTCAAGAATTGATGCTTTTGACCTGTGGTGTTGGAGCAGACTCTTGAGAGGCCATTGTACAGCAAGGAGATCCAACCAGTCTACCTTAAAGGAAATCAGTCCTGAATATTCATTGCAAGGACTGATGTATGAAGCTGAAACTCCAATACTCTGGCCACCTGATGCGAAGAACTGACTTATGTGGAAAGACTGAAGGCGGGAAGAGAAGGAGAAGACAGAGGATGAGATGGTTGGCTGGCATCACCGACTCAACAGACATGAGACTGAGTAAACTCCGGAAGTTGGTGATGGACAGGGAGGCCTGGCATGCTGCAGTTGCAAAGAGTCGGACACGACTGAGTGACTGAATTGAACTGAACAACAACAAATTGCAGCTGCTGCTGCTACTGCTACTAAGTCGCTTCAGTCCTGTCCGACTCTGTGTGACCCCATAGACGGCAGCCCACCAGGCTCCCCTGTCCCTGGGATTCTCCAGGCAAGAGTACTGGAGTGGGGGGAAGAGGCCAATTCTGATTCCATGTTGAAACTGTTTCTGTGACTTGCTTTTCATTGCTTTTGTTAATATAATTATGCCGAAGGGCCTGCCTCAGAGAATCCCTCCACCTGACTGTAAACTAAAGTGCCTTTGTTCAGAACTCTGTCCACCTATACACGGCAGGAAGGAAGAAATTAACACATCCCCTGCCGGAGGCTTGCCATTCTAGGAGATGTTTGTGAGATTAATGGCCCCTTTACTGTGCTTCCTCACCTCCCCCCATCTCTGATCTATAAAAGAACCTGGCATCCAGGCCCCAATAAGATGGTTACTTTGCGGTGCTAGTCTGCCATCTTCTTGGTCAGCTGACTTCCCGAATAAAGTTGTATGCCTTGCCTCAATACTTAAGCAGAGTGAGCNGAAGAAATTAACACATCCCCTGCCCGAGGCTTGCCATTCTAGGAGATGTTTGTGAGATTAATGGCCCCTTTACTGTGCTTCCTCACCTCCCCCCATCTCTGATCTATAAAAGAACCTGGCATCCAGGCCCCAATAAGATGGTTACTTTGCGGTGCTAGTCTGCCATCTTCTTGGTCAGCTGACTTCCCGAATAAAGTTGTATGCCTTGCCTCAATACTTAAGCAGAGTGAGCTTGGATTCGGTCACAAACATAGTTGATTAACAATGCTGTGACAGCTTCAGTCAGTCAGTCAGGTCAGTCGCTCAGTTGTGTCCGACTCTTTGTCACCCCATGAATCGCAGCACACCAGGCCTCCCTGTCCATCACCAACTCCCGGAGTTCACTCAGACTCACACCCATCATCAGGTGTACACAAAGTGATTCAGTTAAACACACACACACATGCACGCACGCATGCACGCACATGCACCTATTTTTCAAATTCTTTTCCCTTGTAGGTTGCTACATAATATTGAACAGACTTCCCTGTGCTATGCAATAGGTCCTTGTTAGCCATGCATTTCCAACACAGCAGTGTGTGCATGTCCATCCGAAACTCCCTAACTTCCCCTCACCTCCAACTGTCAGCTGGTTCTGTAAGTCTGAGCGTCTATTTCTGTTTTGTAAACAGGTTCATCTGTGTCATTTCTTTTAAGATTCCGCATGTAAGTGATATCTTAAACTTTCTGAACAGAACCTGAAGGTCCAGGCTCACCCCCCAGCTCTGCTGCTCCCCATGTGAGTACTGTGATGTAACCTCCACCCACAAGCAGGGAGATGAGTTCCCCTCACCTAGAACAGGACGACACACAGGGACTTCATATCTGATGAGCTAATCAGTGAATGACTCACACTCAGCAAAATTCACTGGGTGAACGTCAACTACTATTTCCCTACCTGGGATGACAGTACTAAGCGACCTGAGGGGATTAAATAGATTGTATGTATAGTGTCTGTTTATCTGTAAACCTAAGGCAGCATATTTTTCTGGAAAGTAAGGACCAGCACAGAATGAAGAAAACCTCAACCATGCTCATGTGGTCCTCACTGTCAAGCAAATTTCGAGCCCTCTGAAGGTCCTTCAGCAATGCACTGACAGCTATCTGTCCTTGGATCATAGACACACCAACTTATTTACTTTGAGAAAGAACTAACCGAATAAACCCAGCACACTCCTGCCAGGCCCTTCCACCAGGAAGGAAATGGCTTCAACACAAGCATCTTTGGTAAAGGTTCTCCTTGCTGTGGGATTTCAGGTGAAGCTCGGATTGCAAGGTCTCACAAACTGGAACTCAGGCTCTTTTCCAACTTACCTAAAACATTTTACAATTGCTGTTTTCTCAAGAATTCTACTGAGAATGGCTCCCCCATTTACACACATATACACAAAATGTATACATAATATTTAACTGTCTTCATGTTGAAACTAAGCACAGACTTTATCAAATTCTTCTGCAGCTAAATAGCCTTGGAGTCCATGCCGTTTAGGAATGAGTCGATAGTTGTTAATACAACATATGCACCACATGAAGAAATAAAACATACTGTGGAAAGAGCCGGAGTTCTGCAGTTTGGAAGTGGGGTAGGAATGTTCAGGCCCAGCTCTACTCCTCTTGGAGAAGGCAATGGCACCCACTCTAGTACTCTTGCCTGGAGAATCTGATGAACAGAGGAGCCTGGTAGGCTGCGGTCCATGGGGTCGCTAAGAGTCGGACACAACTGAGCAACTTCCCTTTCACTTCTCACCTTCATGCATTGGAGAAGGAAATGGCAACCCACTCCAGTGTCCTTGCCTGGAGAATCCCAGGGACGGGGGACCTGGTGGGCTGCCGTCTATGGGGTCGCACAGAGTCAGACACGACTGAAGCGATTTAGCAGAAGCAGCTCTGCTCCCCGCTCCCTGCCTCCCCATGCACCCGGGGTTTTGTCCCTAAAAGGCCCAGCACCATCCTGACAGAGCAGGGGAAACAAGCTGGGATGTACAAAGACAAGAGCAGGATCCCTTCCACTGCACTCTTGACCACAGCCCAAGCGAGGAATCCTTGCAAGCTCTCGAACGGGTCTCCATTAATTCATCATCCTTAGGATCGAGGAGGAAAATCCACACCCCCCCCCCCACCAACCTATCCCTAACCCCGCTCTAGAAAAGAGTTGATTCATTTCATGTCTGAGGTTGACAGTAAAAGCTTTGGAGTCTTAGTGGCAGCAGGCGGTCTTTTCCCTTTAAGCTTATAAGCCTTCCTTGAAGAAAAACGAAACACTCCAAAATGTCATAAAAGGATGGCCATGCTGCCCTGAAGCCTGGTTTGAGAGTTATGGGTGTTTCAGCCACCATCCCAGCAAAAANGACAGTAAAAGCTTTGGAGTCTTAGTGGCAGCAGGCGGTCTTTTCCCTTTAAGCTTATAAGCCTTCCTTGAAGAAAAACGAAACACTCCAAAATGTCATAAAAGGATGGCCATGCTGCCCTGAAGCCTGGTTTGAGAGTTATGGGTGTTTCAGCCACCATCCCAGCAAAAAGACAGAAAGTCAACTGCTTGGCAAGCATCTGTGGGTGGGAAAGTCTGAGAGAGAGAGGCCCTAGGGACCAGTGAGTGGACAGAGGTGGGCAATGGCTGTTCAGGTCCGCTCACTGCCCTGGCAGCGGCTGTCTGCACCTCTGTCTGCTCCCACTCCCTGGGCCAGAGGGAGAGACTCGGCTACAAAACAGTGTGTGGAGGTGGACAGCTGCCTTAAGAGAAGCAGATGGGGAGACTGAACTCCCTGCCGGGTGGGGTGTGGTATAAGTGGCATGAGGGCTGCCCCCCCTGGCACCCTGAAAAAGGGGAAGAGGGTCTTTCTCTGTTGATGCTGGAGTTGTGAGTCCAGCCACTTAGGTCTAGTGGCTCAGCCCAGGGACAGAGTCAACCCTGAAGCTTGATTTTATTTATTCTTGGCAAGTTCCAACTTCCTGTTTCTAAGGGGATGGAGGGCTGGGGGGACGGGGGGTGGAGTTAAAAGTCTCATAAAAAGGCTCCAAATGCTTCTTGGATACCAAAGAGCTCTTACAAAACTACATTTTGATGAGCTACGTGTAAATGAATCAGAAACATATGGATTTCATTTCCTTCGTAATACACAGGGGTTTAGGAACGAAGAGGTGGGGGAGGACTTGGCAAGAGGAGTCTGGGCTCTGGCGAAAATGTTAAAGGGTGGTGCGGGAGGCGGGGGAACTTCAGACATTTGCTAAACTGAAATTTAGATGAAGATGATCACCCCACCCACCCCTTCCTCTGTGGGCCTTTGGGATCCATCGACCAAGCTCAGATGCTAGTGAGACGGATACTCCAGAGTGATGAGCACTGGGGTCTGGGGCTTTCTCTAATGAGGCTGGGCCCCTTGGAAGTGCTCTGGAACCAGCTGAAAATATGAGCTATTTTGGGACTGCTGGGAATCAGAACGCAGAAGAGAGAAAGGCTTTATGTATGTAGGATTCCACTAAAGGGAATGGAGGCAGCATTGTCTATAGGAGGTGTCTTACCAGGGTACCATAGCAAAGAAGGAATCATTGTTTCAAACCTCACCAACTGGAGGTTCTTTGAAGTACCGTATCTTGGAGACTTGACTATCTCACTAGGAACCTAGTCCCCTTAAATCCCCAGGATTAGGCAGGAGAGGGATGCAGGCATCCACACTACGTCCAGCGGTGCTTTCCACTTCGAACTTTCACACGTGCGTTTTATTAAGCTAATGAATTATGAGGGGGTAATAAAGAAGTGAGGAATAAATGAGGTTTCTGGAGTGAGGGTCAATTACTCAACACCTGTTTTGGCTAAAAATTAAATGGACTGCTTTAATTTTTGCCTGTCAGAAAGCTAGTGGCAAGTTCAAGTGGAGAAAGGCAATTCTTGCCAAAGAAGAAAGTAACAAATAAACAAAATGCAGGGATAGACGCAGGCGAAAGAAGATCTACAGGGAAATGGGAAACAGACAATACAAGACAGTCTCAAGAATGGATGAGAGAGAACGTTCAAACGGCTGGAAAAGAGAGAAAATGGTATGAAGGGTGGCTCCGGCCCCAACCCCGGGGCCTATCAGGCACAGAGCTGGCCAGGTCCGGGGGGACATAAAATATCTCCAGAACCATTTTCTTTTGATATGTCACATGCTCGGTGGCTTATCTCTTCTCGCCTCTGAACACAAGTACAATCACTTTCTGTTGATAATCATGTTCAGCTTAATTACACAGAAGTTGCACTTGAACATTTCCTTCCTTAAGGCTGAAGTGATGCCATTATTTTTCATTTAACTGCAGAATAAGGGGTGCTCTGTTCGCACAGTCCAGGAATTGCTAAGACCACAATGGTGAATAGCCATGGCTGTGCACAACTTCAATTTTCATGATTACTATTAATTAAGGGTCTGTCAAAGGGACAGAATGGGCTCTTTTCTTCTCTATCAGCCAGCAGAGACACTCTCACCGAGAGAAGCTGCACGGCAGGAAGGGTGAGTCAGGCTGCCCTGTTGCTTGGGTTCAAAGCCCAATCCCACAAGCCCAACATGGACACGGTACAGCTGTTTCCATAAGTTCACACTTCCATAAAGGCTGTGTGTGTGCTGAGTCGCTTCAGTCATGTTCAGCTCTTTGCGACCTCATACACTAGCCTGCCAGGCTCCTCTGCCCATGGGATTCTCTAGGCAAGAACACTGGAGTGGGCTGCCATGCCCTCCTCTGGGGGATCTTTCTGACTCAGGGATGGAATCCATGTCTCTTCCGTCTCCTGCATTGACAGGCGGGTTCTTTAGCATGAGTGCCACCTGGGAAGCCCAAGCCATAAAGGCTGGGTGAAGACAGGTGGGCAGTGAATGTACTCCAGGAACGTGGTAGAGCTGGCATCCTAGAAGGCCAAACATCTCATCATGGGCTTTTCACTTACAGAGAGAGGAGGTTTTTCAAAAGGCAAATAGGAAAAGTCCCAAGAATTTGATAAAGAGAAATTTACAATATCCCATTAAATAAGAAGTCTACACATCTAGCCAGAGACCACACACACCGCAGCACCGAAAAGTGTCCTGTTTTGCGGGCCAAGTACCATGCTTTGTATTCACCTTTGCACTCTGTGCCATGTATCACGCTGTCCAGAACATGAAAAGTGTTGCCATTTCATCTTTTCCCAAACTACACATCTCGGTCAAGCTGAACAATATGTGGGTAACTTTATTAGCCTATTAGCCTGAGCGACGAGTCTACAGACCCTTGCAACACTATCTATTTAAAAGACAAAACAAAACTTCTAATCTGCCTTGAATCTAGTTCCTTTCAGACCCTGAGTCTCTAGTTGCCTGTCAGGGAGGATACTGGTTTAAAGAAAAAAAAAAAAGGCCCAAATCACCTAAGAAAAGAGAAATACATTTTAATGTTTGTGCCTGGTGTGGTTGTTCTACAAAAAGCAAGGCTGAGTATTTGTACTGATATCATTTCTTAAAAAAAAACAAAAACAAAAAAACACAGAAACTTATACGGCTATTGGAGAGAGTCCTCTCAGTCAGAGGTTCTCAAACTGGGTCCCCAGAACCAGCAGCATCAGCACGGCCTGGGAACTTACAAGGATGAATCTCAGACCCCACTCCAGACCTCCTGCACCAGAAATTCTGGGGTTGCAGCCTGCAGGTCTGTGTTTTCACAAGCTTGTCAGGGGATTCCATGGCACACTCAAGTTTTTGAGAATCATTCCTCAAGAGTACTGGTTCTCAACCCTGCCTGTGTGTTATTAATGCCTGGAGAGCTTTTAAAACTACCAATACCTGATCCCACTTCAGATCAATTAAACCAGAAATCTCTGAAGAGGGGCCCTTGGCTGCAGTCTTTCCTGAAAATTTCCCCAGTTGCTTTAGCGCACAGTCCAAATAAAAAGCCACTGTTGCTAGTGAGCAGACCTGCTCTGTTCAAGGTAAATCTCATGGCAACAGACATTTTAGGGACCCCCTTAACTAAGCAACTTAATTATTGTGGAATGAGTATTGCTTTCTAAAAATAAAGCGATATTTATGTACTACAACTTTGACCCATAGAGGACTTTCTCTAATATAAAGTTCGGGTATTCAAAAGAAAGGCCAAGTGCCAGCAATCAGGGCAAGAAAAGGATGCCTGAACGAATACTCAAGAAAATAACATCAGCCTCTGAGTCTGCTTCAGAAATCAGCAGATTTCTTGAGACAGGGGTCAGGTGGACAGCGATGCTCCAAACTGTTCCTTGCCCTGCAGAAGCAGAATGTTCCAGAATGTTCTTTTCAGTGTTTATAATGAGAGTACCAGCAAGAAAATCAGCTGAGGCTCAACAGCAGAGAGTTCTGGATGCTCTCAGGGAGCCAGGGTTTATCTTTCTGCATCTGTCATCATCCCACTTGATGTTTACAATAATCAACAGTGAAGTCATTCCCTGCAGTTCAAGTGAAAGGAGATGACATGGAGATGGAAGCCACTCCATGTCACCTGATGGAGGCAGCATCGTGCGTGCAGGGTTTCCAGCAGCCACCCTTTCAGAAGCAACTGGTTCGGCCTCTGAGCCTCAGACAACTGACTGAGAGCAGACCGGCCTCCCACAGCATCTCCTGACAGGTGGCACGTGCTCACGTGCGGCTTCTGGAACATGACCCCCGCCCATCACGAAGCGGGAAAGCAGCGCACTGGTCTGATTTGTCTTCCTCATGTGTCAACTGTGATGTTCACATCGCTTTACACTCCTTTCAAGAGATATCACATGTATACCCATGGCTGATTCATGTCAATGTATGCAAAAATCACCACAACACTGTAATTAATTAGCCTCCAATTAAAATAAATAAATAAATTTTAAAAAAGAGAGAGAGACATCATGCTTGGGAAGCCCTACTCTACAGGGTAAAGTTTTTGTCTTCAAATTCTTTAGAAATAGGTTCAAGTGTGTACTTGTGCATAGTAGCTCCTTTCCCTTATTCCCCAATAGTTCTCTTTACTGAGGCCCCCTAGTTCCAGACTGAATATCCACCTCTAGTAAATATACCCTTTGTTCACGGGCTGCAGACTGCAAACTTGGCCACTCTACACCCTTCAGTTTAGCTTCCAGTATAGTTCAAGCTCATCGCAATGTGGCAGTTCACAAGGGAGAGAAACCGTGGCGCACTGTACCTGGGACGCAGACTCTGAAGACAGACCAACAGGGCCCACACTGGCTGCTCCACTCACAGGCTGTGCAACCTCAGTAAACATTGTTTTGATTTGAAGCCTCAGTTTCTGCATCTGTAAATGGTGGTGGTAGTTCGGTTGCTCACTCGTATCTGACTCTTTGCCATCCCAAGGACTACAGCCTACCAGACTCCTCTGTCCATGGGATGCTCCAGGGAAGAATACTGGAGTGAGCTGCCTTCTCCAGGGGATCTTCCTGGCCCAGGGATTGAACCCCTGTCTCCTGAGTCTCCTGCACTACAGGCAGATTCTCAACCACTGAGCCACCAGGGAAGCTCCTCATCTGTAAATGGGGATAATAATATTACCCACTGGTGGGTTACTGTGTGGAATAAATGAATATGTATTTCCTATCTGATTCTTCATCTAGGAAAACACCTTTCTTAATTCCAAAAATAGTCTTTCAAACTGCATAGAGACAGCAAAGTCAGACACCAGCTTTACAGGAGTCTGTATATATGTGGGGATGAAGGGGATGGGACCGCTTGAAGCTGAAAATCAGATGATATTTTCCTCCACAGCATTTACTCCTTAAAAACTTTCAAGGCTTTATGGTAAAATGTCAACAACTATTAGAATTTGCCCACATCACTGTTTTACTCACTTTTCATATAACTTGAGTATGTTTAAATCTTCAGTATAATATCTTCTGAAAAATAAACTTAAGGAAGGCAAGCAAAATGAAAAGCATGCATGAAATTCCTTAGATTTGATCACTCTCGCAAAAAAAAAAAAAAAGAATACCAACTCATAAACTACACAGAGATTATGTTTTAGACTATTTTCCAAAGCTCCAGTACTGCCGATTTTCAGTTTAGGTTTGATTTTGTCACTTCTAGTTTGGCTAGGTGAGGAAATGTATATGTATTTTTAGAGATGGATACTGAAGCACACTTCAGAACAGAAAGAAACAAACGAGGAAAGGAAGAAGGGAAGAAAGAAAGAAGCAAAGAAAGCAAAAATGGAAAAAATCATGATCTACACTGAGTGCAAGTAACAGTTACAGTTGTTCTTATGGTTGTTCAGTGTTCCTTTGGCTACACTTGAAACCTACACAATTATTTTTCCTAATTCTAATATTAGAAGGCTATTGATAAAATCTTGAAAGTGGTAAAGAAACATATTCTATGGGTGCTACAAGCTTTAAGTAGCAGACTAATAATCCTTTTGTTATATGTTGTTTTTTAGTTGCTCAGTCGTGTTTGACTCTTTGTGACCCCATGGACTATAGCCTGCCAGGGTCCTCTGTCCATGGAATTCTCCAGGCAAGAATACTGGAGTGCATTGTGATTCCATTCTCCAGGGGCTCTTCCCCACCCAGGAATCAAACCCATGTCTCTTCCATTGGCAGGCAGGTTCTTTGCCACTGAGCCACCTGGGAAGCCCTTTGCTAAACATTATTTATTTTTCACAGCATCACTATGGGTACTATGTTTCTCTTGATGGACCAGTGAAAAATCCAAGGCCCAGACAGGGTTAGGAACTTAAGGCTAGTTGCTAAGAGGCAGCTAAGTTGAAATACCTGTCCATGTCTGAGTGACTCTGATGCCTGTGGTCTTCCAGGTCCCTTCACTGTCACTCCTTCCTTGTGGGTGGTCCCCTCTACTTCACTTCAGAGACAATTTCTGCAAAGGAAAACATGCCAGCTCCCTGGAGCACATTCACTTTCCGACTTCCTTCACAAGCCCCCTTCTTGTGTCCCCAGAAGTCACTCTCTTCTTTGGACTTTTGTGTCCTTACTTCAACACTGCTTCTTGGATTTGAGACAATAAAGGAATAAATGGGTACAGGTAAAGCTACAAACCATAGCAGAGTCCCTGGATGTAGAAGTGTTATATAAATAATCACTACTATGCTCGTGATTAGGTACTATTTACCCAATTGCTCACCACTCAAAACTATCCCCAGCCCCCCAACCACTGCATCTGAGCAATATCTTAGCAACTTTAATTGGAGACTAATCATATCTAGGGGCTTTCCTGGTCAGTCCGTTAGTTCAGCTGCTCAGTCGTGTCCGACTCTTTGTGACCCCATGGCCTGCAGCATTCCAGGCCTCCCTGTCCATCACCAACTCCCAGAAAAGAATCTGCCTGGGTCGGGAAGATCCCATAGAGAAGGAAATGGCAACTCCAGTTGCCAGTATCCTTGCACAGAAAATCTCATGGACAGAGGAGCCGGTCCATGCAGTCCATGCAGTCACAAAGAGTCAGACACAACTGAATGACCGAACACACACATAATCCTATCTAGACAGCAGGTTTACTGAGGAAATCACACAATTATCTCATTTATTCTTCATGACTCTAGAAAATTAGGGTATTTTTTTCCTCAAAGTATGAACTATCATAAAAAGCAGATTTCTGTGAGTGTGTATGGATCTCTGTATGTCTGTCCACGATAGCTTTCAAAGGGACAAATCATTTTTTATCAACTAGATTCTGCAGAAACTAAGACAAAGAGTACATGAAAAATGACTGCTGAGACATCACTATTTGTGTGAATTTTAACTGGATTGATCTAGCTGTCTGCCTGTGGAGTATCTGCCCAGAGAACACAGCTGCCATTGCATGGGAGCAGTATGACTGATCAACTGTTTGGAGTTTGCAGAGACTCAGATATGGTATTTGGAAACAGCTCTTCAGAATTAAGGTAAACGTTTCTATCCTTGGATAAACAGAGCACAGTTGTCCCGAGCAGAGTTGCCCAGCATGATGACTCACGCATTCTCAGCCCTGCAGCACTCAGTAACAAGCCAGGTCTACTGACTGCTCTCCACGGTGCGCTGACTCTCTGGTAGACAGAGAAGGATCCGGTGACCCCCCACTTTATCTTTGAAGAAGCTGAAGGTCATCAGAGTCAGTACTTGAATCCAAGCCTTCTGATTACACGGTTTGTAACCTGAAGCTTTGCAGTATATTATTTCAGAACATAGGATGGGGACCAACAATAGGATGGGGACCAGCTGGTTTGGCTGGTTGGCAAAAATGACACAGAAGAGTCTGGAAAAAAAAAACTATTTTTTTCAGTTCTGGCAAAGGATTGGGATGGATAGGAATGAGGAGAGATGCTGAAATATACATGGCATACACAGATCAGGACACTCATCCTGACCAGAGTCTACATAAGGGGTGTAAGGGAAACAATAAGAAAGGATGGGGGTGAGGAAAAAGCAGCCTACAACTGCAGGCAAATGTCTCCCTGGCAGCTGGAGATGCAAGGCAGAGGCAAATGAAGCCCAGAAACCCAGGTGTTAATCAGTACAGCGCTGCTCAATGAAGGTTTTATGTAGTTTTGAGATGAAAAAGAGAGGATCAAAGTCTGGGTCTGAGTAATGGGGACTATTTAAGGCAGGAGAAAGAACCAGGAAAGAGGAATATGCATTTTAATGGACTTATATACCTATAAGATTCTATTTGGGCTTCCTTGGAGGCTCGGCAGCAAAGAATCTGCCTGCCAAAGCAAGAGATGTTGAGTTGGATCCCTGGGTTGGAAAGATCCCCTGCAAAAAGAAATGGCAACTCACTCCAGTATTCTTGCCTGGGAAATCCCATGGGCAGGAAAGACCAGCAGGCTAGAATCCATGTCTGGAAAAAGAGTTGGATATGACTTAGCCCCTAAATAACAAGGTTCTATTTGGATCGAATCCCAGTTGGGAAACTTACTAGCTTTATTACTTTGGTCAAGTTCAATTTTACTCAAATATAAAATGGGGAAAATACGAATACTTATCTCACAGGGCTGATGTGAGGATTACCACACACACACATAGCCACAAACACACACTCCAATGATAAAACTAATGCTGGGCACATAGTCAAGTACTTGCTAAGTGTCTGCTTATTATCGTTGCTATTGTTCTCATCACCATCATTCATATAAGCACGGTCTATAGCACTGTGTGTAGCAGGGAACAATTAGAAACAACCCTGACGTCCATTCAGAGGGAAATGGCCACCCATGGAATACCACGAGACAGTTTAAAAAACTGATCATCACCATCATTCATATAAGCATAGTCTATAGCACTCTGTGTAGCAGGGAACAATTAGAAACAACCTTAACATCCATTCAGAGGGAAATGGCCACCCACGGAATACCACGAGACAGTTTAAAAAACTGGAGTCCAATTCTATATATCCTAGCCTGGAAAGGCCTTCAAGATACAAAGTAACCGAAATAAGCTAGATTCCAGAATTCTCATCAATACCCATTAATTCTGACAATGCAGTGATGATGATGAGTGTCACACAAACATCTTAATAATTTCTTAGCAGAATGAGTCTTTGCAGACCCCAGTGTAGTAGGGAGAACAATTTTCTATACTGATGCATTTAGCAGGGCCAAGCACATTGTGAGGCCTGGGCCAAAGCCCTCCATTGCAGAGAAAGAACCAGATTCCAACAAGCCTGACTGGCTGTCGCCTGCCTTAATCACCAGACAGAGAAGATAAGCTGCACAGGGGATAGAAAAATTAAACATGTCTGTTTTACTTTTTAGAGGCAATTAAGGATTTATAGCCAAAGTGTTGTAATTTTTTGGATCACAGCCAGCAATTATTTTTTTTCAAGGAAGATGATTATGCCACTGACATTGTAAAGGACCATTTTAGAGCCACTTCTTTATTCCCCTAGAACAAGGACTAGTTACTAAAACCTAGCCATGTCCCTTGGGACAAGAAAGCAAAAATTTAAGTATGAGGCATTGGAGACGCTCTCAGAAGGAGCACGTTTGTTCTCAGAGTAAAACAATAAAACAAACAGCTGCAATGGTTATCAAAAGGCAGAGCCAAACTCTGAATCCACAAACCCATAGGGAGAGTCCTAATTTGCAGAGATTCCTACAGTCCAGGATGTTTAGAAACAGCTCAGTTCTCTTAAGTAATTAAAACTTTCCCACTGACATCTTGTAAAAATGATTGTTCTCCCTGGCTTTCCTTTTCGTTATGAAAAATAAGGCTTGTCTTCAGGCCCGCTCCAGCATGATGACCTCCCACTCCACATGACTTGAGTCTGAATCAATGCCACGTCTCAAAGTCCTCAACTCTGGAAAGATAAAACTGACAAGATATGCACAGTGAATTTACAGGCTAGAGAAAGGGCAACTACGAAAAGGACAAAATTTGGGATCTGGAGAGATGACACGGAGAGGCTGATGGTGACTTTAAATTCAGAAATTCTCTGTTTCTGAATTTAAAGCAACTATTGTTTAAAATGTATAAATTTAAAAGAACAGTTTTAAACACAAGACTGTTTCCAGCTGGATCTGTCTTTCTTTTGTGTCCTTATAAATGATATATGAGAGTCGCTCAGTTATGTCTGACTCTTTGCAATCACATGGACTGTAGCCTGCCAGGCTCTTCTCTCCATGGAATTCTCCAGGCCAGAATATTGGAGTCGAGTATGCCATTCCCTTCTCCATGGATCTTCCCAGCCCAGGGATCGAATCCAACCCAGGGATCAAACCCAGGTCTACCGCATTGCAGGGAGACTGTTCACATCTGAGCCATCAGGGAAGCCCTTTTGTGTCCTTATGCATAAGTAAATACATACATAAATTCAAACAAATATCCACGTTCAGGGTACTGTGCCAATCATTGAAGATGGCAAAGTGATTCTGAAAAGACAACGATTATAAAATCTTCTAAGGAGTCAAAAGAGAAAATTCTGGAAAATTCCCCCATTGCTCAATTTTCTTTCCCGAATCCATCACTGATTTGAGAAATTCTTTCAACTTTCAAAATCCTCATCTTAAGAAGGGCATAATTACTAGAAATGCACTCTCTACACTTTGAAATTTTTACAATGGCTTAAACACAAGGAAATCTCAAATATAATAAGCAATAATCATTCATAATCTCTATTTCTCATTTAAAACAATTTGAATTAAAAGGTAAGACCTTGCCAAAAACAATTTCAGACATTAAATAATATAAAACTTACAGAGAATAACATAGCATTATTTTATAATAATACAAAGTTATATTAAAATACGATAAATACCTAATACAAGGCACACATAATTTTGTCCTTTTCATATTGGCAAATGTAGAGTCGCACTTGGCTCTTTGCAACCCCATACAGTCTGTGGAATTCTCCAGGTCAGAATACTTGAGTGGGTAGCCATTCCCTTCTCCAGGGGATCTTCCCAACCCAGGGGTCGAACCCAGGACTCCTGCTTTGCAAGCGATTCTTTACCGTTTTAGCCACGAGGGAAGCCCAACATAATACTATGCCACCAAAAAGAGCTACCAAAATTTACATAAATATTTTCATCAAGAGATTTTAGATATTTGGATTAACTAAAGAGAGGTAAAATACTGTTCCAAAAAGTCTTTTTACTCCTTCAATGAATATTTAGGTAGGGCCTGGTGCTGAGGACAAACGGTGAACAAAACAGAGCGAGGAGGACATGAACCAAATAACCCTAATACACAGCAACTACAGACTATGTCTGGAGGTGATTTTGTGCCAGGGATCAAAGGCAACCCTGAAGAAATTAGATGAGCAGCTTTCCAAAGGACACTGAGATCACAGGGCAGGTCTGCGGAAGCAGCACAGGAATGGAGGGACATCCAGCTCTGAGGGTCTCCCCCACTTGTCGCTATAGAAGCTGCTGGGGGCAGTGATTCAAGTGCCAGGAAAGGAATTCCACTGTGAGCCTGAGTGAAGGGTACCTGAGCAAGGACAGCTCCCTCTGCCCTGCTCTGCCCCTAGGACTCGGCCGCCTCCCTGCCTTCCCCTCCAAGTGCCTGTGGGATGAGGTTGCTCTCATCCTGCTCCTCACATTCTGAGTCCCCGGTGTGTGCACACTCTGTGACCCAGGCGTGTCTGACTCTCTGTGATCCTGTGAACTGTAGTCTTCCAGGCTCCTCTGTCCATGGGATTTCCCAGGCAACAACACTGGAGTGGGTTGCCATACCCTCCTCCAGGAATCTTCCCGACCCAGGGACTGAACCTGCGTCTCTTGTGTCTCTTGCACTGGCAGGTGGATTCTTTACCAGCACGCCACCTGGGAAGCCCCCTGAGTCCCTGGGGCAGAACTGATAAGGGTGAGACACACCGCAGTAGGGCTGGTGTGGGCGAAATAAGAATGGGATCCCTGCACAGGACGGTGGAAGCCTGTTCCCTGTTTCCTCCTCCCACCCCTCCAGCTCCTTCAGGAGGAAAATATCCACAGCCTAGGGATTCTGAACTCACAAACAGCTCAAGGATGGGAAGCCAGCTGCTTTCAAAAAGAAACAAGGTCTTCTTTATAAGACCTTTTCCATTTCCAGAAAAAAATAAAAAATAAAAAATAAAAAAATAAAGTAGCGTATTAAAGACAACAGCTGCTTCAAGTTAATAAAATCTGAAGTCTCTTTGCTTGGAAACTGATCACTAGTTTTAACTTGGAAAGCTGGATTTCTGTGACGATTTCTCATCTTTCGATTTGAGTCCTTTGTCCTTGGGGTGGTAATAAAACTGAGTGTGTGGTTACTTTTTATCTGTAATTTAGGTCAGTAATGACCCATATAAAATCTAAGGCCTCATATTAAAAACTATGCAACCAAACTAGTGGGTGTAAATAAAAGTAATTACAAATTACAAATTATTATGTTGGAATGTATCTCAGTATTTTTCATCAATCTCTTTGGCTATTTTCTTTCATTTAACATTTAAAGGTCATATCTTAGGTCTAAATAGGAACATTGCTAAAGAATATTTAAAGATATGAAAGACTATATACGGTCATAATGATTTCAAAAAGGCAAGCAGTTTAATCAAGTCTTAAAACACCATTTCAAATCGTTTGAATAACCTCCATAAACAGTGAGTTTCAGAATATAAATACCATTTAGTTCAACTTGTGTCTTACACACAAGGAGAGAAGCAAATTAAGAAAATTCACAGTTAGGTGGTTTAAAATGCTTTGTTCTTTGTATAAAAATGAAAGAGTAGATTCTTTATGGTCTGAGCCACCTGGGCAGAAGAAACACCAAAATATCTGCCGTGGTGATCGCTGATGGTGGGCTCTCACTCTGCCACACAGTTTCCCATATGTTCTATAAAACGAAAATACTTTACTTTTATAATTTTGAAAAGAAGTTTTACATCTTTAATATGTATTTTCTGTCTTTAGCAATAAAGAACTCAAATACAGAAATACTGTTTCCAAAAATAACCCTGTGTAATGTAAACTGTTATTTTTATATAATAAAAATAAAATCCACGGCTAGCTGTGTATAGACAAGTAAAGCTCCCTGGGCATCTGAAAAAACAAAAAAAAGCAACCAACTCCAAAAGGCTCCAGGAACATATGTGGAAAGCTAGCAGGCAGATCATTTAAGTGCTAAATATTAGGTTAAATATCCTGATTTTTGCGCAATGAGAGGTCTTTTATAAGATACAAATATGACACCATGGTTCAAAAGTACCATTATTTTGAAAACTAAATTTTTTAATTCTAACATATAATAACTCTCCTCCCCCGTCCCTGTCCCCCAAATTATCATAAGCTTGGAGTATCCGGTCAATTGAAACAGAAAAGGAAGCAACACTGACATCCTTCACCCCTCACTGGCCCCTGGCGGGTCCAAGGCACAGCCAGTACCCAAGGCCCCGAGTGTGAACACGCCAACTCTCCTTGCTTCTCCTTCTGCCATCCAGCCTCCCTCCTGGTCAGGGGCTGTGACCCCAGGACTGATAAGGTGAGGAGAGAAGCACGTGGCTCTAGTCTGGAAAGAGTTCATCCTAAGCCGCTTGTCCATGCAGAGGGCAGGGAGGGGCGGGCTATAATTTTAATGACCTAAATAATCTGCTTCAGCCTCACAGTAAACTCTTACACCACGCACTCTCGTGAGCCTTTCCGTCCCATCACTGCTGCCACAGCCAGGAGCACCTGAGATCTGTGGGAGCTTCTGAAAGAGGAGTCCAGAAGCTTCCAAGGACATGGGACTGCCCTCTCAGCAAGCTGCCAGATGCTCCAAGTCTGCCCAACAACTCATCATGGAGTCTGCTGTACACACGGCACCAGGCTTAGACTAGCGCTGCAGCAGAAGTAAAACTGGACTCCTCCCCTCCACCAGTGTCCAGGCACACCCAGCAGTCAGGACTCCCAGGTAGCCTCAACAAGCCAGGGTCCGTGCACAGCAGTCTCCTGGCTAACATCTTTCAGTGGGTTTGGATTCATTCCATTCTGCTTGGTCGACAATGTCCTTGCCAAACTGAAGGCCTGACCGAGGAAGAGTTGCTCAACTCTGTGCTTCTTAGAAGTACAGTTGCTGCCGAAAAATGCCCTGAACTTTGTTTCCAGAAAAGGAGAAAACGGGAACCCCTAATGATAATGGTGTTAATAAAAGATTAGGTGATGCCATTAAATAGGGTCTAATCTACAAAATACGTTGACGCAGGAATCCAAACAAAACCCCTCAGAACTCATTGGAAAAGACTCTGATGCTGGGAGGGATTAGGGGCAGGAGGAGAAGGGGATGACAGAGGATGAGATGGCTGGATGGCATCACTGACTCGATGGACGTGAGTCTGAGTGAACTCCGGGAGTTGGTGATGGACAGGAGGCCTGGTGTGCTGCGATTCATGGGCTCGCCAAGAGTCGGACACGACTGAGTGACTGAACTGAACTGAATCTACAAAATATGTTGATGCAGGAATCCAAACAAAAACCCTCCGAACTTGTCTAAGGAGTTCACAGCAAGGAGAAACTCCTCTGATTGGTGCCATCACATCTTAAATATCCCTCTCACCCACTTGTTAATTTCCTCTTGCCCCAGGGTTGCAGGCCTTAAACTTGGTGTTTTCCGCTGATCCTAAGACACTGTTTTCCCTGCGCATTGAAACACATTCGACGGCTTGGTCAAAACCTGTTTTGACCAAAACAGATGAATTCATCAAAATTGGTGAATTTTTGTGCAGCCATTATAATATTGAAGATGGAAGGGAAAAAGCAACATTTCTGGCATTTTATACTTTATTACTTCAAGAAAGGTAAAAATCCAACAGAAATGCAAAATAAGATTTGTACAGTATACGGAGACAGTGCTGTGACTGATTGAATGTGTTAAAAAGTAGTTTGTGAAGTTTCATGCTGGACATTTCCTGCTGGATGATGCTCCACAGGTGGGTAGACCAGTTGACAGTGATCAAATCACAATATTAATTCAGAATAATGAGAGTTATACCATGCGGGAAATGGCCGATGCACTCAAAATATCCAAATCAAGCCCTGAAAATCACGTGTGCCAGCTTAATTATGTTAATCGCTTTGATGTTTGGGTTCCACATATGCTAAGCAAAAAAAACCCTTTTCACTGTATTCTCTGCTGCTGCTGCTGCTGCTAAGTCGCTTCAGTCATGTCCAATTCTGTGTGACCCCATAGGCGGCAGCCCACCAAGCTCCTCCATCCCTGGGATTCTCCAGGCAAGAACACTGGAGTGGGTTGCCATTTCCTTTTCCATGTGATTCTCTATTTGAATGTAAAGAAAACGTTCCATTTTTAAAAAACAAATTGTCACGGGGATGTAAAATGGACACTGTGACATAATGTGGAATGGGAGGTTGTGGGCAAGTGAAATGGACCACCACCAATCATATCAAAGGCCAGCTTTATCCTAAGAAGGTCCTTTGGTTTTNATGTGATTCTCTATTTGAATGTAAAGAAAACGTTCCATTTTTAAAAAACAAATTGTCACGGGGATGTAAAATGGACACTGTGACATAATGTGGAATGGGAGGTTGTGGGCAAGTGAAATGGACCACCACCAATCATATCAAAGGCCAGCTTTATCCTAAGAAGGTCCTTTGGTTTTTCAGCAAAAACTAAAAGACACATTTTTCATTTTCACCAAGAACTTCACTGAACAATGTACTCACCATTTTGTTCTACAGTCTTACAGGGAATTGAATTTTTTTTCCACTAAGAGAATTTTGTAGAGACTGAAATACACGGAAATCTGAAGGTGCAATGTCTGGTGAATACAGCAGATGAATCAGAACCTCTTAGCCAAGCTATAATAATTTTTGCCTGATCACCAAAGAAACACATGGTCTTGCGTTATCCTGATGTAAGACTATGCATTTTCTGTTGACTAATTCCAGACAGTTTTTTTGTCAAGTGCTGCTTTCAGTTGCTCTAACTGGGGGCAATACTTGTGGGAATTAACCAGTTTTCCGGAAGAAGCTCATAATAGAGGACTCGCTTCCAATTCCACTATATATAACATTTACTGCAAGGGTAGTTTTCCACTCATGTGAGGAAGACGTTGTTTCTTTTTAAAATAAATTCACATTTTAAAAGAGTGAATTTAAATAAAAATATTAAATAAGCAACAATTTAGATCACAGAAAAACCAGCAGTGGTGGGTGGATATCTGAAGTCCAGCCAAGGCTACAATGCAGGTTCAATGTGCATGCAATTAAATACTAAACAAAACCTAAAAAACTAGAAAATATCCTAACACAATATTATTTCAATTCTTCCTAAGAATCAAAATTTATATATACAGAGGACCTGTGTGAGCATATAGTTCATTTACAAGCCCCAGATAATATGTTCTGTCAAGGGCACCAGCAGCCCCGGCCACCATCCCTAACATGATCTGAATAGAAGGGCTAATGTCAAACCTTCTCTCTGCGCATGACATCTCCCCAGAGTCTGCTGTACCAGAAAGTGCCTGTTTTCAAGGTAACCAACACTCTGAGATATCAACACGACTTTCATCCAAGAAGGAGTAAAATCTGGTTCCTCAAAGCCTTATAAACCTTTCCCCTAAACCTCAAGAGAACTTCTTTCAATTGCTAAGTGCTACACTTGGCAATTACACATATCCTCCTAATTTGATTGTCACAAGGTTCCTATTACTTAGCAGTAGTAATATACTGCTGGTTCCAAATTGGGAAAGGACCACGACAAGCCTGTAATACTGTCACCCTGCTTATTTAACTTATATGCAGAGTATATCATATGAAATGCCNGCTTCAGAACTGCTACGTCCAGTGCAAGCTGCTGTCCTGGCCACTGATCAGGATGGAGTGAGTGTGCCCACTATGGGCACACTCTGAACTCAGCACTCCTAGGAGGAGAGGCTGTGGCACACACCAGGGGGCAAGGGCTCTCACGATCACAGGTGCGGTTTCTATTCACCAATGGAGACTCCACTAAGAGTATTCTCAACACGTGGGTGCTGACCACAGAAGATTCCTTTCTCAGCGTCTGACACAGCTAATCCACTCAGTTTCTAGGATGCCAGCATTTTTGAAGGAACGCCGAAATGAGCTAGCGCTGAAAAATACGGCTGTCCACCTGATGGGCAGAGGGAAGGATGCAGACGTCAGTCTTTAGGAGCAGATCCTCGCCCACCGTGGATGAGGCTCATGTTTGGGAAAGGCCAGCCTGAACTCATCAAGTCCAGTGTCTCCATTCCTGGAAAAGCAAACTTTTTGAACAAGTTCTCTTTCCTCATTTCTTGGTATGATTTGAAGCAAATAATCACAACTTGATACAGTGAATATCTCAAAGCAACCCAAATTATCTTCTCTCTTGGAAAAGCTCTGTTTTTTTCTTCATTAGGAATCCAGCTAAGCACCCTGGACTTCAGGCAGATATATTCCGCCTGCCAAACTCCACTGCCAACATCCTCTGGGAGATTTATAAACTTTGGTCACAGAACATCTTCTGATCTGAGTCGATTTTTAATCTCCAAAAGAGCACAGAAAAGCCTGAGTCCTTTTGAGTCACACATTCACAGCGATAAACAGACCGACATCCCCACAGCCGTTCTGAGCGTATAACTGCACATGGGAGGAGCTGACACTTAATAAATTAATGTCCAACATCTAAAAGCTAGCGATGAGAACTTCATTACAATTATCAGGGTTAAGCTAATAAAAGAAATCTAATAGGTGATGTAACGTGGAGTGCATGTGAACACAGGACACCCTGTTACGTGATGACCGTGAGATGAAATTCTTCTGAAACACTGACCCAAAAAACCCCTGATGTTAGGAGGTGTTTCATTAGGTTGAAATTAGACATGGTTTCCAGAGTTTCTTTGAAAAAATAAACAAAAAGGCTCCATTCCTTGTAAAGTACAGACAAAATATGTCATTACTCAGACCTCAATTTGCTTTTGGAGAGCCATGTAACACAAGCATCCTCCAGCCCCATGAACCCCTGATTACCACGGTCAGCCTCATCTGAGGCATGCCATGTCCTTTCTTCTGCCTTCATTTAGTGCAAGAACATCTAAAAGTTACATAACTGGGGGCATACTGGATACAAGGCATTTCCCCCCCAAATCAGAGCTCGAACAGACAGACTGAACAGATTTTTGTACTGTCTTTACTTTCGTTCACTTTTTAATTTCTAAAGAGTACAAGAGAATTCTTTACCAAAGGTTCCTAGATACACATCTCAGTTACAAGTCACCTTAAGAATGAAGTGTATGTTCTCAACATTTCCAAGTCAGCTTAACTCCTTTTTCTATAAATGGAAAACACATTTTTAGGCTTTAGGGTGATCCTTACGTATCCATGGGCTGCAATGTGCCAAATTATATTTCCATTTTTTAAAAAATGGTGGATGAATTGGACAAATCAAAAGAAATGTTGAGAAAGCTGAGCAGATTTACAGAGAGAACATGCCTCTTATAATCACATTTACACAGAGTGAAGCCCTGTATTTAAAAAAAGTTATCTGTTTTTTTGCATTTGACTGTGTTAACAATTTGGAACCTGAGGTTGAACATTTAAGGCTACCATTTTCTGTGACATCATACATAAGGCAAGGACCACTTGTCTATTGGGGATTTTCTGTAGATTTTCTGATAAGAGATTTTTAAGTGCCTGAGTTTTCCACCAGCTTACGGGATGGAACAGTCTTGACAAACACCATTTGGTCCCCAAGGGCAAAAATATTCAACTGTCTTTATAAAACGGTTTGCCAACTCCTGTTGTAAATCTCACTCAACTCTTTCCATACTCTACTTTCACTCCCCTTCTGTCTTTTGCCTGCCTCCCGTCCTTCTCAGGTCCTGAGCCAGGCCTTCTAGAACCCAACCTATATAACTCTACATACAAGATCGCAAAGCCAGGGCTTAACAAGCCCAGCTGAATGACCTACAGCTGTAGACTTGGGGCTGTCACTTAAAGTCCCCAAAATTCTTGTTTCCCACCTGGAAAAAGCTTTTCATGATTGTCAAACCCCCTGTATGCCTTGCAGCGCTCTTCAGACGTTAGCTGCTGTCTCCCAGAGGACACCTGTCCACCTTTTACTCAAGCATCTGGTCTTCTCTCATCAGCAGCCCCAGGACCTTGATCCAGGGAGTGTCACAGGGAGCCAGGATCCCAACCCCAGGCCCATCTGAGTTTCATCAGTTCTCCCAGCACCTGTAGCTGACTTCTTTTCAAAGCTTGAACCCGTGGCTAAGGTCTCCTCTCTCCCCAGCTCCTCCTCTGGGGGGCAAAAGGAATCTGGAGTTTCCACCCGATCTAAATGGTACCCTATGTCCACTGGGTTATCCAGTCCTTCCCAGAGCTGACCATGCCTCATGCCACTTAGGACCTTTCCTTCTTGTCAAAAACACCACCCCCTTCCGCACTGTGACCAGCAGTAAGCCTCATCATTAAGAACGTAGGCTCTAGCATCAGAGAAACATGCCCTGGAACCCCAGCTCTAATACGGCTGTGTGACACTGGCCTAATTTAACCTGCTCACTCTACTCTTTTCAGTGGGAAGATTATGGTTAATGTGAGGCCGAAGCGAGAGCATGTCAGCAGAGCTCCAGGCATGCTGCCTGGTACACAGTAAATGCTGGATAAATGTTAGGCAGCTGCTCTTCGCCTTTTGTAATTCTCATCATCTCTATTACCACTACTCCCAGTGGCTACGTTTACAATCAGTATCGAAATTATCTAAATAGAACATTGTTCAAGTTCAACTATACAATACTGCATGAGCTGTGTGTTCTCTGGGGCTATAAGGAAGTATCACATCCTCCAAAATTAACAGAGGTGGAAAAGTAAAAGTGAAAGTTAACCATGTCCGACTCTGCAACCCCATGGACTGTAGCCCACCAGGCTCCTCTGTCCATGAAATTCTCCAGGCAAGGATACTGGAGTGGGTTGCCATTCCCTTCTCCAGGGGATCAACCAAACCCAGGTCTCCTGCATTGCAAGCAGATTCTTTATTGTCTGAGCCACTANCCACTCTGCAACCCCATGGACTGTAGCCCACCAGGCTCCTCTGTCCATGAAATTCTCCAGGCAAGGATACTGGAGTGGGTTGCCATTCCCTTCTCCAGGGGATCAACCAAACCCAGGTCTCCTGCATTGCAAGCAGATTCTTTATTGTCTGAGCCACTAGGGAATAAGCCTATGCTTCCTCATCTGAAAAGCAGAAGAGTTGGATGAACTGACAGATAATGTTTCTGAATGTTGTCTCTAAGAATAAGGTGAACAAACCTGTATGCTGATTTCAACCTCCACAGCATCCTGTGAAGACGTGGCCAATCTGACAGGCTTCCAAACTGGCACTGTTTGTTTCACAGGAGTGAAAAGCACTCCTGTTCTCCTGAACATCCAGCTTGGTCTTTGATATTCAACACATTTCCTGAAGCTTATTCTGTGAGATAAGGGTTTTTATGCCAAAGAAATGAATGACATCTGGGAAAAGTAAAAATAAACTCGATACCTTCTCTCGACTTCAGAAAAGTCAAACATTTGAAAGTCTAAACGTTCCAAGTATTAACATAATTAGGGGAAAAAACAAGGTAGTGCAAACTTGAAATTCCCAGAGATCACAGGATGACTGACAAGTTTGCATTCTATTTCTATTTTCTATTGCAAGAGAGAGACAAGATGGGTTTGATTTGCAGTCAGTGTTCCTCGAACCAACTTCCTTTCCTAGTTTGCACAAAATGACATATCTTCCAGTACAAGGAATACAGAAAACCTCAGCTGGTAAACAGGCATGCTCACTTAGCACATTTGGATTAAAAGGCTATTTGAAAATCTTACTGACAGAGTCACATGACCTGTGAGCACAGCACTCCTCTCATAAAAGAGCAGATACTGGTAGAGGAGCTGTCATCACAGAACTCCCAGGAGGATAGCCTGACCTGATGGTGGGAACCTTCCACCAGAACTACTGCTCTGTTCCAGTTTTGTCAGATGTTCATAATCAGAGAGCGACAGACACATCCATGAAGGGGGCATCTGGGAGGAGGGACCTGGAATGGCAGTGACCACTTACTGTCTGCTCACTTCTTTCTCACCTTTTCTTTGACAGACAAGCCATGTTTTAGTCACCCCCAGAGGAAAGAGACTAGATCCCAACTGGTCCCAGCCAATCAGGGCATTTCAGGTCTCATAACTGGGTTAGCAATGTGACCTCCTTGTGTCCAGAAAGACTGTAAAGACACAGTCTCTTCTAGGGCTTCCAGGAAAGCATCTTTAACACTAAGACAGAGAGACAAGGAGACTACCTCTTGCTGCTATCTCTGGAGGCTGTCAAGTCATGTCATCTAGATATGATGCCAGGATCTTTCAGTTCAGTTCAGTTCAGTTGCTCAGTTGTGTCCGACTCCTTGTGACCCCATGAACTGCAGCACGCCAGGCCTCCCTGTCCATCACCAACTCCCGGAGTTCACTCAGACTCACACCCATCGAGTCGGTGATGCCATCCAGCCATCTCATCCTCTGTCATCTCCTTCTCCTCCTGTCCCCAATCCCTCCCAGCATCAGAGTCTTTTCCAATGAGTCAACTCTGCATGGCGTTTCAGCTTTAGCATCATTCCTTCCAAAGAACACCCAGGACTGATCTCCTTTAGAATGGACTGGTTGGATCTCCCTGCAGTCCAAAGGACTCTCAAGAGTCTTTTCCAACATCACAGTTCAAAAGCATCAATTCTTTGGCGCTCAGCTTTCTTCACAGTCCAACTCTCACACCCATACATGACTACTGGAAAAACCATAGCCTTGACTAGATGGACCTTTGTTAGCAAAGTAATGTCTCTGCTTCTGAATATGCTATCTAGGTGGGTCATAACTTTCCTTCCTAGGAGTAAGGGTCTTTTAATTTCATGGCTGCAATCACCATCTGCAGTGATTTGGGAGCCCCCCAAAATAAAGTCTGACACTGTTTCCACTGTTTCCCCATCTATTTCCCATGAAGTGATGGGACCAGATGCCATGATCTTAGTTTTCTGAATGTCGAGCTTTAAACCAACTTTTCCACTTTCCTCTTTCACTTTCCTCTTTAGACCACCAAGAGACCAAGTGAACATGCGAAGGACAGCCAAGAAGAACCTGGGTCACTGACAAGATCACTGAGCTACTCAACTCACTGACTTGGAGAATCACCCAGTCCTTATATCTAAGATAACGTGTTTAAGCTGTTTTGATTTCAAAGTTCTGCCACCTAGAGTAGAAAATATCTCGAGCAATTGAATTGGACCAGTGGAAAAATCTGAAAGTCTAGACCCTCATTAGCTATACATTCTTCAATGGTCATCCAGAACTGTATGGCTCTGCCTCACCCAAATGGCCAGATGTGAAAGGAACATGCTTTAAGAATCAAGAAGGAGTTTTTTATTGCTGACCTGGATACTTGCACATCATGCATTCTAAATGACATGTAGATAAGCCAGGAGTCAAAAAAACAATGAGCAACTATACACTCGGTAAGAAAAAAAAAAAGGCCAGGTACGATTATTTTTAGAAATAAAAGTTCAAGATCATGGCCTATGTTTCCGAAGCTGAAAAATTCCTCAGGTGTTTAAAGCTGAACTGATGATTAACAGATTTTTATCAACTCTACTCAAGTAGAACCAGCAGTGAAACTTCTTCTAATTCAAAGTCTGCTGTATTCTTCAAAAATTTAAAAAATGCCCCAAAGCAAATCTTATTTATCTATCAGACTTTATCTGGAAAACCACCCACATTAAAGTATACACCTCTTTCATTTGTGGACATGTATTTTCATAACAATGTTCACAGCTCAAACCAACCTTCCCTTTGGTCTGCTTTCTGCCTCTGCGTATAAACATTCAATGAACAGCTTAGCCTTTAAAACCTCTTACTATACCCTCCTTGCTTAAATATTAACAAAGGGTCTCAAAAGGGTCAGGCCCTGCGTGAGGGCAACAAAGATGGAGGCTAGACCTTAAGGGAGTGCAGGTTCTTATGGTGGCGACAGACTGACAATACAATTCAATAATGAATACTAACAACAAGCTAGTATAAAGAAGATTAAAGCTCGTGACTAATGCTAATAAGGGAATAAGAGGCAAAAGGAAACAGAGAGCAGGGAAAGAGCAGTTTTACCTCAGTGAGACTGAAACAAGACCCCTCTAACAGGGAGCAGCATACAAGCTGAGGTCTTAGGGCCAAGAACACACCCACCAAGGGAAGAGCCACGTGAAGCCAGGCATCAAAGCAAAATGGACGCTGATCCTAAAGCCACAGCCCTGAGCAATCTCATCTGTAAAACGGTACAGATCATCACTAACTTGCTTATCTTCCAGGAACTTGCTATAGCTACAGGAAAAAAAAAATGTCCTCTTCTTTTTAAATTCAAGGTTAAAGGCCCTACCAGTAATAAACGTCCTTAATTATCAATCTTCCCTTGGAAAAGCATGAGGCTGTAGTTGCTCCAAAAGTATACACCTATTGCTTGCTTGGGTTTCATTCTGCATCTCTGAAGCAGTAAATTAAAACCAGTTTTGACTAGTTACATTTTATGGCCTTGGAGATACCTGGGGATCCACGAGGCTCTTGCCAGGCAGAACTGAGAACAACTCTCCTACAGAATTTTAGTAAATGCACGTCATGACTATAATGACCGACACAATGACACTGCAAAACTAGAGTGTCACAGTCACCCAAATTAGAAAGAGCCTTGAGTGGCTGGCGGAGGACCCTTGGGCAACCCATGTGATATGGCAACACGTGGCAGCAGAGGCAGCTAGGAATTTGCTGGCTGACGACCAAACCCTATTTGCGGCATACTCTTTTTACAGCCCTACCTCCTAATGCATGGTTATTTGCCACATGATTACGTAAAAATTAAATAATCAGCCACAGTGCTAAGAGAAAGTAAAATCCTGTGATTAAAACAAGTGACAAACCTATTAACAAGCGCAGGGCATTATGTTACAACCGTTTCTGTTTGATTAGGGTAAACCAGATGTGCAGGTTTTAAAAGAGATCCACACGGCAAGGGGGGATATGTGTGTATGCTAAGTCGCTTCAGCTGTGTCTGACTCTTTGTGACCCCATGGACTGCAGCCCTGCAGGCTCCTCTGACCATGGAATTCTCCAGGCAGGAATACTGGAGCAGGTTGTCATTTCTTACTCCAGGGGACAGATCACGGCAATTAGAGAACCTGGCTGAAATTCCTATTCAGCCTTGGAGGATACCTGAGGACAGAGGTACCATTATTCTCCTTTCCAGATGAAAAACTGATGTCCTAAGGAGTAAATGGACTTGCCCAAGGTATGTGCTGCCTCTAAAATTTGAATCAAGTTCATCTGATTCCAAACCACATGTTCTTTTTCTTCCTCACAAGGCCTCACCTGGTGAATCACGTTCCGGTCTTCTTTATTCCTTGATGAAGTCCTAAGATCGTCCTGCAGGTCCTTCATAGGAAGGGCTCAAGATGAACACAAGCAATCTGGAGACTGTTCTATGAAATGAAGACTGGTTTCTCTCCAAACAGCCTCCGGGGAGTCTCAGCGCAAGCACATTACCAAGCCTCCATAAGGGGCAGCAGAGGGCACCTCATCCTTGCACCATGGGGCACATTCTGCCTCCTGGATGCCCTATTTTTCTAAGTCTCTAGGCCTCTACACTGACCACTCCCACTGCTGGAAAGGTCCTTCTCTGTCCTACTCTCTACCAAGGCTGCTCTATCCTCAGAAGAGCCCTCTGAGAAGTTCCCCCACCCCCGGTACCTCCAGACACAGGCACAGACTCCACCCAGCAATACCCTCAGGGCACGGTGGCAGAGTGCATCCCAGTGGCCCTCCTCATTGGACGGGGACACCTCCAAGAAGGACCTGAATTTACCTTTGTGTTTCCTGCCCAGTACAGAGCACAGCGCCTTCAAGGATCAACTTCAAAGAGATAGTCATTGAGCCAAGCCAGGTGCTGGGCTGAGATTACGGACTCTCAGGAGGTTGAGAGGAGGGTTTCTGGGTGACCTAACATCTACTCTTTGTGTCACCTTACCTGTCCCTTAAATACTGTGCCTTGATTTCCCTATCTGAACATGGAGACCACGGTCCTGCTCAGCCCACACAAACCTGCAGTAAGAATGACAGGCAAAGGAAGCCAGGAGTCACTGACACCAAGAGGCTGAGAACGCTATGGATGCTATATTAACCTTCCATCCCATTTTTGTCCACCCCCCACCCTGCTTCATTTATTTCCAGGGATTAAGATCCAGCTGACACATGATATATTTGGCTTTGCTTCTTGCCAAGATGTAAGCCCTGGCAAGATCTTGAGGAGGTAAGCCTCAGGATCCTTACATCTTACTAGGATGTAAGCCCCGGAAGAGAGGACTCTGGTTTTCTTCTCTGCTGGATAGTGGCTCTGAGGACAGTAACTGCAGGCAGAAGGCCTCAAGTGCTTCTTGAATGAATGAATAAGCAAATGAGCAAGTGAATGAACAGCTAAACAAACACTGCCTGACCAACTCACGGAGCATAAACCATCCAGAAGCGACACGGAACGTTACCAGAATGGAGACTTGATATTTTTATGGCCGTAATCACAGGGATATTTCCTTTTTTGTGTGGATTTCCCAGGTGGCACTGGTGGTAAAGAACCCACCTGCCAATGCAGGTTTGATCCCTGGGTGGGGGAAGATCCCCTGGAGGAGGACACGGCAATCCACTCCAGTTTTCTTGCCTGGAGAATCCCGCAGACAGAGGAGCCTGGTGGACAATGGTCCATAGGGTCGTAAAGAGTTCCACACAGCTAAAGAGACTTTGCATGTACGCACACAAAGAGTAAAGGCTGCATGTGTATTCAATTCTTAGAAAAGACTGACAGCTGATTTCATGCTAGCTGGCACAGGAGTCCTCACATTTGTACCTTACCTGTCCCCAGACTCTGTAATATAATGAATGCTGCGTGAACCCACACACTCATGGCCCACAGACCTCTGCTTTAATATAACCCTCTGGAAAATGATGAGTCCTCTGTAAGGAAATCTATCACTCCAGCTGCCTAGATTCGGGTTTCCTCAAAGGCCAGTCTGTGACTGACCAGAGGCTCCCTATCCAAAAGGAAGCATTTGTGGAGGCCGGCAGGAGGCCCTATCCATCCGAGGGGTAAAGGGATCAAGTTCCACTAGCACCGAGACTGGAGGAGGAGGAAGAGGAAGTAGAGAGGATAAAACTGCCTGGGGAAAAAGACCTTAACCTCCAAAATCCCTCTCTGGACGCAGACCTTCCAAGATGTTCCTAAAAACTCTCTTAAGGTGCCTTCTTTGTTCTCGCCCTTAACATCTTATAAATGCATTCGCATTTGATTTTTTTTTTTTCTTTTTCAGATCTACCTGGCTGGCTGTGGATGGTAAGAAAACTTATGCAGAAGACCAAGATAAGGGTCCTGATCTTTATCATAGTCACCTCTTCAACTTGCATGAAAACTCTAAGAAGCATCACTTATTCCTTCCCAGATATGGAATGAGGTCTCTAAGATTCCATTTTCTCAAAGTAACATTTTCTCAGAGGAAGATTCCACCTTCCTCCAAATGAAAGGAAGACGTGAAAATGTAACAACTTATATACCCACAATCCCAGCTCTCTTACAAAGTTTCTATACACGTCATGTATAAATGCTCCAGGGTGCTTTTACTTTCCCCCTCTCTAAAAGGTCTTTGTATCCCTTTCCTCTCAATACCCAGTGGTGAGAAAAGTGATTTATCACCTGCCACGGTAGCTACGGTATTCCCACCATAAATCGTGCCTCTTTGACAAAACCCTTATCTTCAAAAACAGATAGCATCAACCATTACTACTTTGTATGTCGATGTCCCTTTTATTTAAGAACAACTCTGTTTTCCTTATAAATCCTTAAACATATTAGTAGAAGACTCATTCAGAGTAGATGCCTTCAGTGACGGGCAATCCAGCCCAAGCCTCATGCTCACTTCTAAGAAAAGGCAAAATCCATAAGCAAACACATGCCACAGGGGCTGTGACGAAGGACATTTTTCAAAGACCAGTGCCACTGGGTTGAAGTCAGCTTTGCATACCTTTTCAATCAAACCCACAGCTGCCCCAGCAAGAAGGGTCAGAGAACTCGATCTCCACAAGCAGGTGGTCCTTGCTCCATCAACAGACTCGGCCCCCAGAGTTCATCCCTTAGTCGCCTGCTCAGAATCCAGGGAGCAGAGGCAGCTCTGTGAAAGCTGAGAGGGACACATGTGCTTCCAGAAAAGACAGGGATGACCCATTCCCTTGAGCACAGGTGGGCATCTGCCTGACACAGGGCAGGATGGAGACTGGAATAGGGGCTTAGGTTTGGGGAAAGTGTGCCAGGTAATTTTGTACCTAACATGAGCAAGGGACAGCGGGGTAGTTTTCGGAAAATTCATCAGGTTTGTGTCAACAGAATTTTGACTCAGACCAAAAAAAGATCTCAAGATTCGCTTCACTAAGCATCTGCTTTTCACAGAGAGGTGACCTGGAGTGCTTAGCAAGGAGTCTGGTCTCCGAGGGCCGTCTCTCTTTTCAAACCCGATAATCAAGACAATAAAAAACAAACATCCGACCTATTTGCTCATGGCTGTGTGTTTTCTAACTTTTGATCAATTTCATGGGTGGTCACGTGGATTGTCCTCTGTATCTCTTATCCCTCTTTCAAAGATTTTAATCAGTTCTTCTCAAAGATCAAAGTCCACTTGATCAAAATGGGAGTTCTGCTAACTCCTAACTCACTGGGTGGAAATCCAATGCTATGTTTTATTCTAGGGGACTCTGGCTGATTAGAGAAAAGAAGTCCCAGATCAATTCATCACAAAGTTTAGAAATATTACAAGCTTTCCTCTGTTCCTCAGATGCACTCTTCTTTCAGGGATCTCTGGACCTCACATGGGTAGCAGAGAATCAAGCTATCTCCTCATCTCTGTGTGAACAACCCCCCATAAATCACAATGTACATTCCATCTGTCATAGTAAATATGACAGTACTAAGCATTGCTGGTTGTGCTCCAGTTACAGGCACACGGAATTACTGTGAGCAGGGGCACAGAAGTACAAATAGGAGACATTTAATAATCAATCCAAGGGGGGCCTGGCAAAGAGGGAGTGGCGTGATTGTGCAAAAGCCTCCTTTCCACACTTTCTGAGAAAAAAAACACTAATTCCTTCCTGCACTTGAGAAAGCACCACATATATTTTGCTTGGATTTCAAGAGTTTGGGACTTCCTTGGTGGCTCAGGTGGTAAAAGCATCTACCTATAATGCGGGAGACCCAGGTTCGATCCTTGGGTCGGGAAGATCCCCTGGAGAAGGAAATGGCAACCCACTCCAGTATTCTTGCCTGGAAAATCCCACGGATGGAGGAGCCTGGTAGGCTCCAGTCCATCGGGTCGCAAAGAGTTGGACACGACTGACTGACTTCATTTTTCAAGAGTTTAAGGAGACACATAGAAAAACTTCTGTAGTTTTGAAAAGACCAGAGTTTTCATGATGAAGACTGGGGATAAACCAAGTAAATGCCACAAGCTCATCAGCAAAAGCTTTCTGCTCTTCTCTGCAGTTGCCTCCAGGACTGTGGCTTATCTCCAAGTCTACAGCAAGATGTGGAGCTTGCTGATTGGTGGCTGGAAACCAGTACAAACCGGAGCTGTCTTCCTTGCCCCCAAGGTCTCTCTGAGATCTGAAGGTGACCTTCCCCAGCATTAGAAGGCCCCACACCAGACAGCTAGATGGGATCTCCAGGGTCTTCGGCTCCATGGAAGGGGAGAGTATGCAGGATGCAGCCCAGGATTGGTCAGTTTTATTGTAAGGTGTAGCAGGTGATAATCTAGAATGTCAGGGCCCCGGAGCACCAGGAGGGAAAGGAAGGCCCAGACTGGTCCCTGAGATAAAATCTAGCTGCAAAGCCAGATCTATAAATCAGCAGCAGTATTTCTAGCAGAGCTGAACAAACCACAGCCTGCAAGCCAATTCTGGCCCACCACCTGTTGGTATTGGTTTTTCGGTTTTTGGTTTTTTGTTTTTTTTTTTTTTTCAGTAAAGTGTCACTGGAGCCTAGCCATACCCATATGCTTACATACTGTCTATGGTTGTTTAAACACTAAGATGTTGTTGTGCTGATTAGTTTCGAGGGGCTGTGTGGCCCCCAAAGCTGAAAACATCTACTATCTTGCCCTTTACAGAGTGTAAACCCCCGTTCAATGGCGAAATGTCAACGTTAAGGGCCACTTTCAGTCTTCCAAATCTATACAAGCCTTCCAAAATTACCTTTTATAAGGCTTTTTAAAAGGCCAAGAAATATACATATTTACCCCTCTGATGGCCATGGGTCGTCACCACACAAGGCCCTCAAAGTAACCCATGCTGTGACACTTTAAAAGGGTTTCCACCCCACTCAAGACAAGCTGTTCACTCCTGCCTTGCCGCAGACACAGTTCCAGCAGCCAGGTAGAGTGTGCAGCTGGACTCAGCGCATCCTCTGGATGGACCCGAGCAGTCGCGGGAGGCAAGAAGGCCTGAAATCAAAAGGGCAAACACCCCTCACTCTAACATCACAGAGAAGTAACAGTTGTCTGCATAAGTGAGCTGACTCTACCCCTGTCTGATATTTGACACTCAGCCTCTAAAGGAAAAGAAAAAAATGTCCAACATTAATTACCTTCCAAGGCTAAAGGCTGTGCTTTAAGTACATTCTCAGCCCCCACTAGGAGCCTCTTGACTGCTAATCTCCTCAGCACGGAGAAAACCTGCCCCAGGGTAGAAGTGCCTTCTTGGCTAAAGCTGGATAAAGCTTCTAAAACCCAACAGGGTATATACTTGACCATCTTAATTAGGCAGCGGGAGGGAGCCTGTGTAGCTGAGGAATCTCGGCTCAGCCTCCTTCCCTGACACTTCTCCCAAAACAGGAAGAAAAGAAACGAGTTCAGTCAAATGAGCACACTGACAGGACTTCCCTGGCGGTCCCAGGGTTAAGACCCCACGCTTCCACTGCAGGGAGCACAGGTTCGATCCCTGGTCTGGGAACTAAGATCCCATATGGCGAGTGGCCAAAACAGAAAACAAACAAATAAGCACACTGATGATTGAAAAACAGCCAAAAGGGACCAACCAACACTGACTCAACAGAAGAGAAAAGAAGGGATTTTTAAACCAAATTCAGGTTTCTCCTACCTGCATCTAGCGCCTTCTATCTCTGGCAGTTCGGTCCTACGCTGAACAATGGCTTCATTTATAACACAAGTCCTGCTGGAGCAGCTGTCAAATACAACTGAGTTTTCTACCTCTCAGCTCCCCAAAGAGCAAAGATAAGTTGTCACTCCTTTGAAGTGTGGGATGAGAGAGCAAAGTGATGGTTATTTAAAGAAAGGGGGAAAAGTTAATAAGTTATAATACACAGACAATCTCCAAGCTCTGAAGAATTTCATCTTTTATCGCACAAACTAGTACTTCTGTAATTTACCATGATCGCTGATAAAAACAATGAACACAAACGGCATTACACTGTACTTAAAAGGAAGGAAGAACTGGGTTTATAATTAGACATGGAATTCTCGAGGTGGCTCACAACTACAATATGTGTGCTACTCAGAGACTACCAAGGTGCCTGGAACCTTCAGGAAAAGCCAGCCTTGCAAGACCAACTCAAGGATAACATCTTACACTTTCAAGAGTGCCTGGAGATCCCATCTCTAAGGCAAGTCCTCTTTCCCAACTAACATCTGTGCCGAGCTCAAGCAAGAGCCATGCAAGAAAAAGTTGCTTCTAGAACACTCAGCTCATCATTTTCTCCCAGAAATTCCAGTGCCATTCTCAAGGAGAAAGTTGAGAAATAGCAGTCAAGTCAAATGGAAAACTCATCATCAGCTTTGATCATGTTGACAGGTGGGCCAAAACTGGGACATGTATTTAAAAGACAAAGAGTTCACAGAAGCAGAAAAACGTAGTAAGTTCAGAATGAAGAGACAGAAAAGCAGGTGACAAAAAGCACAGTTGCGTTCGTGCACCTTGGTTGTAAGGTTCCAGCCCACTTTCTCACTACACCAACAGAAGGCCAAATGAACTGGTCTCCAAGGATCATCCAGTTAGTACAATCCTCTGTGTACATTGATCAAAATCAATTTCTGATTCATAACTCAGCAGTAATCCTCTTAAACATATGTCTAACTGCCAAGAACACTTACAGATTGATGTAATCTGAAAGTGAGGGTGAAGTATTACAGAGGGAGACAAGAGGCTCAGTGGGATAAGGAAGGAAGGAGAGAGGGGGAAAAAGGAGAGAAAATCCCAACCGATACATCTTTAGTTATCCTGCTATCATTCTGCAGTAACTGTATGTCCTTTAGAAGAAATTACACGTATTTGCACATCTGCACACGCACAAACACAAGTCTACACACTGCTTATTTTCTGCCAAAATTGTTCCTTTACCCCTAATCCCTGACTTCAAACTGGGGACTACACTCCATCATGCGTTAAGGATGGGAGAAAGAAGTCCAAATAGAGACTGATTAAAACAATGCAGTTAACACACCTGATGAGAAGTGTTATCAAAGCCACTGAAAACTAAAGCTGATCTAAAAGGATGACCCTCTACCAAAATAAGTGATACAGGATGAGCCAAACTGCACCCTCCAGATCTGAGTGCATTCTGCCCTTATCACCCACCTACAAGTCAAGACTGCTGCACAAAGGTTCCGGCTGCAGTGTGCCCAACAGCAATGTCACAGTGCTGGCTTGCAGTGGAAACTTTCCTTATGTCTTTCTCTGAATGTAAACATAAATAAGTGATCCAAACTTAAAAAAAAAGGCAGAAAAACAAGTTTTCAGGGTGATGCAAGGAGAATTCTGAGGCTCCAAAATACTATGAAATTATATTTTAAGGATAATTTATCAGAATACAACCGCCAACACCAAATGTAAGTTTCCTGAAAAGTCTGCTGAAATCATCAACCTTTAGCCTTTTATTATTTTGCTTAAACTCATTGACTAGGCAGACTTGTTGGTAGAAACCAAGGCCAGTTCTTACAAAAGTAGACTTTACAGAATTGCTATCTTATTGGTGTGGGTCACTAAGCATTTAGGGTGATAGCTATGAGAGCTACAAATAAAGAAGTCAGGTCCTAGAGATAAGTACAATTGCTAGAGAAAGCATTACAACAATGAATTATGAGTTTAAAAAAATCCGGAGAGGGGAGAAACAGTATAAGACTAGAGGAGTAAGAGGCACCAATTATTAGGTAAAAAAAAAATAAGCTACAAGGGTAAATTGTAAAACATGCGGGAATATATCCAGTATTTCATAATAATTGTAAGAGGGGTATAATCTTTAAACTCTGTAAAATCACACCTTATAAAACTTATATAATATTATGCAACTACTAGACACCAATAAAAATAATTTTAATAAATAATTTTTAAAAAAGAGAAAAGAACTCAGGATGAACCAACCACAATACACATTCCCAAGACATCTATTTTCAGTGTATCTATTAGTGAGGATGGCAAGGCTATCAAGGCATTCATTTTGCTGGCCTTACTTTAATCTGAAATGTGGTATATGGTGACACAACTCACATAATGCTTTCCTTAAATGGACGTACTCACGCATGCATTGTTGACACCTGAAATTCAATAAAAGGTTAATTTTCATTCATTCATTCTGGCAAACATGACTTTCCTTGCTTTCAAAGCCCAACTGAGAGCTTAGTGGAATGTCTTTCCAAAAGCATCCTTGCAAAAAGAAATGTCTGGAGGAGCGCATGACTGGGCCAGAGGATTAGAAGCTGCTACGTGACGAACCTCGGCATTGAGCAAGTCTCTGATGAACATTCTGTTCAAGCTCTCTTTACTCACTGACTCTTTAAAAGATAGTAAATGGAAAGAATGCATGTAAACCCTACATGTAATCAGACATGCAGATGTTTATGACGACTAGGATTAATAAACAACAACAGGAAAACAATGTTTACAGAGCCCTTCGTGCCGAGGGACGCCACACTTAGTGACTGCAGGACCATGTCTCACTGACTCCACCTGCCAGAGTCAGGCCTGCCTTCTTCCCGCTGCTCTTTGATCCCGGGGAGGACTTCCATCACAGAATGGGGCACTAGGCCCCGAGCTCGGCTGGCTTCAGTCACAGGGCACACCAGAGGAGAAGCCAAAGACAGAGGAGAGACGACCCCTGCATATCTGTCCACAGCACCTTCCTTGTAGGGGTCGACAGCATCTTTCCAGACCCAAGGCTCGGTCTGGGCAGTCCGCTCCGCAGCACCCCCTCCTCCTGGCTTCTCTACTTCCTTCCTGCGCTTCAAGCCAAAGCTGGTACCAGCACGGCTCCTAGCCCTGGATACCACCCCATCACCTAAGCATCCCTCTACTAGGGGTGGACAAAACATGGCCCATAAGCCAGACTCAACGCAAAGCCTACTTCTGTTAATGAAGTTTTACTGGCAGCCACATCTTGTCAGGTAAACGCTGTCCATGGCTGTTCTCTCACCAGAACTGCAGAGTTAAGGAGCTCAAACAGAGGCCATGTGGCCCCAGGGCTGAAAATATCCACTGTGTGGACCCTGACGGGAAAAGTTTGCTAACCCTTGCTCTATAGTCTCCTCACACCCTTGAGAAGGCTCCTCACTAACCTCTCCTGACTGATTCCACTGCAACTGTTCAGTTCAGTTCAGTTCTGGCACTCAGCTGTGTCCGACTCTTTGCGACCCCATGAANCCTCCCACCTCCCTCCCCATATCATCTCTCTGGATAATCCCACGCACCAGCCCCAAGTATCCTGTATCCTGTATCGAACATAGACTGGTGATTCGTTTCTGAGTTTTAAGCCAACTTTTTCACTCTCCTCTTTCACTTTCATCAAGAGGCTCTTTAGTTTCTCTTCATTATGTTACTTTAGTCTTTGAATTAATGTGGATCCGCATTTAGAAGCTATGTCTTCCCATACCAGCCATGAAGTGGGTGTGGTGTGTCTGTGTGTGGGCCTCAATGTATGATCATCTAGTTCTGTATCTTTTATGTGAAATTTTATCTCTGATCACAAAGAAACATTTTCTCATTGTGGAAAATAAAACGTCACAGTTGCATGAATGTACAGCACACATTCAGCTTTTTAAAGTCCAAATACAGTATGAATGCATTCTCTACTGAGAGCATGTTTGTAAGTCCAGTTTGTAAGTTTGACAAAGTTAGCCAAAGGACCCAACTAACACAACTGGCTACACAGTACTGTACTTTAAGAGATTCATAATACTTTTCACATAAATAACACATAAAAACTAACACAAAAAATACACACTTATCATCTTACAGTACAGAACCTTGAGAAGTGCAGTAGTACTATACAACATCTGGCATGCAGGGGCACGTTTGGACCTCTGAAAGTTTGCAACCTGAGGGTTCATATGTAGGGGACTTACTGTACCAGGTCCAAAGGGAAGGTCCACAGTGATGTAATGACAGCAATGTCGGTAGGTCCATCAATGTAAAAAACATTGGGAAGATATATCGATACATGTAGCTTCAAATAAGCTGGGGTCACATCCATGTGATGACACAGGATGTGTCTGTTACAGCTGATGACTCATCTGTGTTACCTCCTGGAGGCCTGTGCACGACACACAGGTAAAGAAAGCAAACTGGAGAACAAGCAGGGTTCAACTGCAAAAAGAAAATGATCTAAAAATATAAAAGGAACGTCTAATGTCCCATGTGTGCATGTGTTTCTATTTCTGTGTATTCACAGAGAAGGATGCCTACCGGGCTGAATCATCACTTACCTCCAACACAGAAGGAGGAGAGGAGAGGAAGGAAGGAGACCTGCCTTTTTTGTTTGAAAATTTCGGTTTCAATAATTGTATTAGCTACACGTAACTTTGCAACTTGGGCAGCCGTAATTCAGCAAATATTTAAAAAGAGAACCTATTTATTTTAATAAAGAAAAAGATCTCAGAACCCACGCCTATCCTTCTATCCTTCAAGTGAGGCCACTGCTGGCAATTTGCCGTGTGCAAGTCCCCATTAGTACATTAACTAAAATAACTTTTTCCTCTCTGTATCTCGTTTAATATAGATGTTCTAAGGGATCCAAAAGTATATAATGTATAAATCTCCCACCCCTTTCCAAGATGCTTATGACTTATTTGGACAGATTAAGCAAATATTCCTTAAAGAGAAACCAAAATGGTTTGAGTTTGAGTTTCAAATTTCATCCAAAGCGAGAAAATAGATACTTGAGATTTAAACATTTTGACTGCCTCAAAATCCAAATTCAGCAAATATTTTCAAACAAGCATGATGCAACTGATCATCTTTAAAACAAAATAAATGAGAAATCATATGTTTACATACACACACACATACAGTTATGATGTATGCTTGTTCACTTAAATGAGGCTTCCAGCCTCTCTCCATGGTCATGGGGTATCGCTGGGCAGAGATGTGACGTTCAGTGAACCACAGAATCTGATGCAGAAGTCTGTCATCCTCAACTACCATTTGAGAGACCCCAGATAAAACCTTAACCAGAGTCTCAGTGGTGTCAGTTCTAAATTAGGAACAAGACTACCTGCTATTGCAGGGCTATGGGGAGAATTAAATGAAAAACACATTAGGAAAATGAAGCTCCCTGTTTGACTTATAGCAGGTGCTCAACAAATGGAAACTCCAACTAAGGATGATATAATATTAAAAATGTCATTGAATTCTTTCTGGGTGCTAAAAACTCGGGGAAGAGCTTCTACACTCTTTAAGACACATTGACTCACCTAATTTGCACACACTTTATGAGATGGGTGCCATGGTCCTCATTTTTTCAGACGAGAAAACGAAAGTCCAGAGAAGTTAAGTAACTAGCCCAAAGCTATACAGCTAATCATATCGGCACTGAGATTCCAACTCTGGCAGCTGGCTTACTCTTATCCAGCACACACATGGCTGCTCAATACCATGAATGCAGCAGGAGTTTACAGAAATACGTTCTCCTTCAGGAGCATTTGTGGGGACACTGTCATAACAGATGAACCACGCTAGCTAAAGCAGCCTCGGGATAGTGGCTTTTCTCAGCACTTGGGTTGCTAACCTTTCCTTTAGGGTACCCAGGTGTGTACTCACCTGGTCACCCCAAACTAGCCCACCTGGAACGTGGAGCCCTCTCTCCCCATCTCTCCATGTGCCCTTCCAGTTACGCTCCACAAAGGAGACCCGCCAGCCAAATTCTCTTTTTCCCATAAGTACTTTTAGTATCCCAAACAAAATGGAACTAAAGGGAGGGGAAACAAGCCCAAGGAAAATAGCACAAGGCGGCCTCAAGTCTGCACTCACATGAAACACAGTCCTACATGGGTCACCTCACCCCAGGAAGGTCACCCAAGGGGGCAGCCCTCAACAGTGAATATCTCACTAGCCTACGATGGAACGAAAGGTCCCATGGGCTCTGATCAGGAAAACCCCATGAGCAGCTTATTAAATATACACGTGAACCCAATGTCCTGCAAAAATCACTTATTTCCAATCTGCACATTTAGCTGTGTGTCTGCTACTTCCAGGACTCTCCTAAATTAAATTAAAATGGCATTTCTGTCTCCTTAAAGGTCAAAAAGATCTCAAGTTGGAGCGCTGACCTGTAGGTGGTCTGTAAGATTAAACCATCAACAATTAGCTTTATGCTTTCACTTCCAGTGCCACCAAAGTTCTTCCCTCTGTGTCAAGGCCAAGGCATTCCTTCTGTCTGGGTGGTAAATGAGAAGAGAAAGAAAGGAGGGAGGGAGGGAGGGAGGGAGGAAGCGAGGGAGGGAGAGAGAACAAAGGGAGGGAAGGAAGAGAAGGCAAGAAAGCAAAGCAGGTCATTTATAATCCAATGCCCTAAAGGAACAGAAGCCCGCATCTGTGTTACAGGAGCCTCATCTGAGATTGCTATGGAACCTCAGGTGCCACTGGGGTGAAGTGAGGAAGAAGGGAAAAAAGAGAGAAAAAGAGCCACTTCTGCCTGGGAAACAGGATAAAGGCAGACAAATCCATTTCATTGAGCAACTGAACTTGAATGCTAACAACACATTTTCCTCGGTTAAGACGACAGCTACGTTTTCAGAAGTTACCGACTTTCATTTCTTAATTAGATGCTCCACTGAATGGGTCTGTATGGGTGTGTGTGTGTGTGTGTGTGTATGAAAATAAAGGAAAACTGATTTAGGAAAAGAAGAAAAAAATTATTACTAAGAAAACAATATGTGTGTGTGTGTGTGTGTGTGTAAGAAAATAAAACTGATTTAGGAAAAGAAGAAACAATTTATTACTAAGAAAACAACCTAGTTTTTTAAAAAAATTTTTCTTGCTCCACTGAATGATGTGTAAGAAAATAAATGAAAACTAATTTAGAGAAGAAAAAAATTATTACTAAGAAAACAACCTAGTTTTTTAAAAAAAATTTTCCTGCTCCACTGAATGATACCTGTGAGTGTGAGAAAATAAATGAAAATTGATTTAGGAAAAGAAGAAAAAAATTATTACTAAGAAAACCTAGAGCTTTTGAAAAAACAATTTTAAGGTTCCCTGAAACATCTATTTTGATTCCTCTCAAGTTATTTTCGCTTGGATTCTAGGGTCAACTTCTGTGATATCCTTAAAGGACATGTCATGGCATTTTCTCTAAAGTAAACACAGACGCTGTATTGCATTCTTTTATGAAGAGTGTATATTGTTGTTTGGATAGCAAGCTGAGCAAAATTTTATATTAANATTTTGATTCCTCTCAAGTTATTTTCGCTTGGATTCTAGGGTCAACTTCTGTGATATCCTTAAAGGACATGTCATGGCATTTTCTCTAAAGTAAACACAGACGCTGTATTGCATTCTTTTATGAAGAGTGTATATTGTTGTTTGGATAGCAAGCTGAGCAAAATTTTATATTAAATGCATTCAAAATCACAAATGCATGTTAACAAAAGTGGCTAATTAATTATGCACAGCTTCCCTTTAATCCTTTCAGTTGGTATAAGAGAGGCCATACTCATTCTTTAAAATGTCCACTGAATGAACTCTGCCATCCCCCATTGTGAAAGGCAAGAGAAACTGCATTGTTTTTACCTTCTCCTTTCCAAATCTTTAACAAAAAAAATTTTTTTTCAAAATAAACCCTTTCAATGTGAGTCCAGGCTGCCTCCACCTTTGAGAGAGAGCATTTTACTCTTAAGCTGCATGGCATAGAAATACAAGCAGGCTTTATCCCAGAGATGCAAGGATTCTTCAATATCTGCAGATCAATCAATGTAATTCACCACATTAACAAATTGAAAGATAAAAGCCATATGATTACTTCAGTAGATGCAAAGAAAGCCTTTGACAAAATTCAACATCCATTTATGACAAAAACCCTCCAGAAAGAAGGAATAGAAGGAACATAGCTCAGCATAATAAAAGCTATATATGACAAACCCATAGCAAACATTATCCTCAATGGCGAAAAACTGAAAGCATTTCCCCTAAAGTCAGGAACAAGACAAGGGTGNGAAATCAACTCAGTGGGTGGCAAACAGCATTAAAAGAAAAAGAATTAAATAGAAACACCAGACTTCTGAATGTAGTAAGGATAAATATCTTTCATGAACCTTTTCTTAATTTTTAGACACATACACCGAGACTCATTCACACTAGTGAGTATTGTACTGGGATTATGTAAAACATATTTCTTACCAAAATAGCTTGCAAAATGCTCTTTCAAAGAGGAGGATAGTGGGAGGGGCTTTGAGGGGCAGTACTTAATCATACGTTGGGATGTATAAACTAACAAATGTGCACAGTATGAACAACTACAATTGGAATGCATATAGTATAGATTTTCAGAAATTTATCAAAACAAATAAAACTTTATCAAAGATGGATGCCCTGATATCTGGCTGTGATTCACCTCTTTGCCTCTGAAATTATTTTTTAATTTTTATTTATTTTATCTTTGGCTGCACAGGGTCTTCATTGCTGCAACAGGCTTTCTTTAGTTGCAGTGAGTTGGCCCTACTCTCTAGATGCCGTGCTCGGGCTTAGTTGTTCCACCACATGTGGAGACTTCCCAAACCAGCAATCAAACCCATGCCCCCTGCATTGGCAGGAGGACTAAACACTGGACCACCAGTGAAGTCCCTGAAATTCTTTAGCAGTGATGGAATTATTCCTCCTTGTGGTGGACTCTAACCTCTAAAAGCTCCTTCATTCCTCTACCCCAAACTCAAGTGTCTACACAAAGTATAGCTCCAATTGGCATGTGGCAGCAGTGGGCAAGATGAAGTCCAGAGCACTTGACATTACTGAAGCTTGTATTAAAGGACCAGACTGACAAGATAGGCAGGTCATTCCAATGTCAATCTCCAACCTGTCCAATTTCATCAAAGAAAGTGAAAGTGTCTGTCACTCAGTCGTGGCAGACTCTTTGTGACTCCATGGACTACGGCCTGCCAGGCTCCTCTGGCCACAGAATTCTCCAGTTCCTTTTCCAGGGGATTTTCTGGACCCAGGGATTGAACCTGAGTTTCCCCTTATTGGAGGCAGATTCTTTACTATCTGAGCCTTCAAGGGAAGCTCTTGCATCAAGGGGACAGAGTCAATTTGAGCCTAAGTGTTTGTAACACTGTTTGGTAAAATAAATGTTATCTATGTTTACCATGCAGGACGTGATTAATGTCCATCTGTGTATTCAAGTGTCCATCTTGATGTATTTCCACAACCTGAGCATATGAACTGACCATTATCCAGATGAAGACTAGCATGAGGCCAGCACCCCACAATCTCCCCTGGGGCTCCCAGTCAACATCTTCACTTCTAATCCCAAAGGATAATTTTGTTCTTAAAGAGAAAGCAAGACTCAGGATCAGAGTATTCCCCACGCAACAGCATCTGGATTAAACTGACCAACTCTACATTTTCAATGTATTTATTTCTACTGCTACCTTTTATTTATAGCACAAAATGGCTTTCCACTTGCAATCATGACATAAAGTTTCCTTTTAAAAGAAATCTAGGTGAAACAAAAGCATGTTCCTTTAAGAACAGTATTAAGTGTTGAACAAAGCAGATGGTGTATAATAGCACAAACAGTGGGTGGTATGCAACTGAGCTTGAGAAACACTTGTTCTTGTTCGTATTTGCTGATCAGCGTGAAATGCTAAATTGGCTTAGCTGACTATCCCCAATCCCGATTTTCCAAGGATGATGGTAGCTTCTCTCTTTTGCTCCAGGGTGTATCAGAAGGACTAATTTCGCTCTCACATTGTCTTACAACAGCTTAAGGTCGGTGCTCTCAGGAGATGATACAATGCTATTTTTCTGACCCTCTGGCTTGTACTTCTTACACACATCACGCTTAATCAAGGCTGGACTAAGTTAATTCTGAATAAAAAGACATATATTGATCTTTCTCTTCTTAAATTTTTTCTATTTTAAGTTTTAAAAGGTCACTTAGAACTGGGATCAACTATAACAACAGGGCACAAACAGATCATACTGAATGCCTTTAGTGTTCTAATTATGGCAAAAAGCGACAAACTCCTCCATACACTTAACTTTCAAACCAACTGAAGGAGAAAGGAAAACATCATTTCAACAGAAGTAACAACTTCCTTCCTTGTGCTCTTCTCTCTAAATTAGTGTAACGTCCTGTACGTTCTATTAAACCTAGTAAATGTAGCTGAGGAGACTGTGTGCATTTCACTTCTAAGATGTACTAAACACACCAGACAAATTAGCTTAATCTTACCTATGAATAGACTTTGAAGGTAATTAAACAACCTTGTCAAAACAAAGATTTCCTGGTCTACACTTTACATAATACCGCATGTCCAAAGGATTCTTCTTTCATTTCTCACCAAGTATAAACAGAGGTTATTAAACAGGGATTATATTCAAAACAGCTTAAAACTTCATCCAATTTGTCCTGGGTCTACAATGACCAACTCATACAAAATAAAGGCAAAATCTCTCAAGTAACTCATCTGAAGTCAATATATTCAGGCATATACACTCACTCCCAGATTCATAAACATGTATTTTCCTACACGGAGTCATACATATACATGCAGTTTCTACAAGCTCTTTAAGCAATCTTTAAAAAAAAACTTATTTGTCAAAATACAGTTTATTAAAGGTTTATGACTAATTAAAGTTAAAATGTGGTTTAGAACTTGATGAAAACACAGACACTGAGGTTAAAGTAATGCTTCTCTGAAAATGATGAATCTGAAAAAGATTCAGCCAAATGCAGCATTTAATGTCTTTCTTCTATCTGATGTTTCCCTCTGCCATTTCAAATACCAAATGCAATTAGTCCTTCAGATATACCCACATGCTGATCAGGACAGCTGAATGGAGAAATTATAAACTTCTCCAACTTTGCTACTTACTACCTTTAATTCTCCAAAAGCAAAGGGGAAAGTTTTTTCCAGTTTTCAATTTTACCTTTTAGCCACCAAGGAAAGTTAAGATGTTACTCTACTGATAGTATTAATGTTTTGAACTTTCAATAAAAATATGATTTTTTTTTCTTGCTTGATTCCCCCTTTTAAAATTCCTTTATCACCAGCAGTTCTATTCCAAGCCCCCTATATAATGTTAATATTCCCCTGTAGTTCCTATAAGCATAATGACTCGGATATTCAGAGAATGATGTGAAGTATTTGAAATACAATAACATTACTAAAAAAAAAACTTTATTCTATTTTACATGTGCTCTTATCGATTCATTTAAGCTAGAGTTTAGAACAATGAATGAAAATAATATGAGCTCCATATGCATTAATACCCTGTGATTAAGCAAACTGATTAGTTTTTATCAAGATAATGCTTAATATCAGGTTTTCTTTTTTCATCTTAACTCTTTACCATATATATACATTTTTCTGCATTGGTCTATTGCATTCACATCAATATACAAAAATGTTACCCTACAAAGAATGTGATGCATTTTGCCATCTCAAGTGAAGATTTGGTTCAAAGAAATACAAACTCCATAATTTTAAGAAAATTCCAATATTCCTCATGAGTCCGGATAATTATATAAATTTTAATCTATTCAGGCACTTTAAAAATAGCTGATATTAAACACGCAATCGTTTTATTTTTAGAACACTGAAGTCAGCACATATGCAATGAATTACCAGCTTCACACTGAGATATAAACTAAGAATTACTCCTGATTGATCAATTACTGAGATTTATATGGCCTTAGGAAGTGACAGCTCTTTCTCCACCCAGATTCAAAGGGCCACTAATTAAATAAAAGAAATCTAAAACAAATTAAAGTGATCTAGTCACAACTGTAATTTTGGGTTCATGAAACCGTGCCACACAACAGTCATCAAAGTGCTGGCTTGTTGCAAGGTCCCCTAGACCAGGCCCTGCAGAACGATAGGAAATATAGCAAAGCTAACCACCTGTGGAGTGTTTATTCTGGAGCCAAATTTACAGTTTTCAGACACATGTATTATATTCTTTATTGCAGCAACCCTGTGATATATGTACAGGCAGACCTTGTTTTACTGTGCCTTGTCTTTAATAGAGCTTTGAAGATTACTGGGTTTCTTACAAATGGAAGGTCTGTGGCAAAGCTGAGTCAGGCAATTCTATTGACATCCTTTTCAACAGCGTTTGCTTGCTGCATGTCTGTGTCACATTTTGACAGTTCTCACAACATTTCGAACATTTTCACAACTATTATACTTGCTATGGTGATCTGTGATCAGTGCTGCTAGGCATTTTTTAGCAATAAAGTATTTTTAAAATAAGGTCTATACATTGTTTAAGATAGAATGCTACTGCCACTTAACAGTATAGCATGAACATCACTTTTAAATGCTCTGGCAAACCAAAAAATTTTGTGTGACTCACTTTATTGTGATATTTGCTTTATTGCAGTGGTATGAAACTGGACCTGCAGTTCCCCCATGGTATGCCCAAACGGTTTTCATATTTTACAGAAGAAAGCACTGCTGGGAGAGAAGAAACTTGTCCAAGTTTGTGAGGCTGGCAATAGGAAAACTAGAGCTAAAAATCTGATTTGAGTCCAGAGTCCACTGAGTCCTAACCATTCTATATGTTGAATGCCTTTCTTATGACCCTTATGGCAGCTACCTTCTTCTGTCCACTGGTCTGACACAGAAACTTCCCAGAGCCAGGGACCACATATGAGCTCACCATTCATTCTGGCCTATCTCAGTATTAGGGAGAATACAACTTGCCTCCAACAGGTGAACACACCCCTGCTGATGGTTTTTCTTCCACCAGGGGCCTAAGAACTCACACAACATAAAGATTTTCAACAAGCCCACGACTATATAGATCCCTCTATATAGTCCATTACCTCTTCAACTCTTTAAATAAACACCTAATATGAGTTGCATGTCTTTGGTTAATGAATTCTCAAATCAACATGTGTAGAAACACTAATGTCCCAGCACAGTCACTCTAGGAAAAGAACAAAAACTGCCTCCCTTGATTACAGTCTGTCAGCATCTTCTAATCTGCCCCAAAGTCTCCCCACATATTGAAAAATAAAACATAAGTATATTTAGCTTATTTTAAAAGACAGACCGACATGTTTCTTTGGGGAATGGCTAAGAAACCACAGGCCGTTAGGCTTCTAGTTCTCTTGGTCCCCAGAGCTGTCAACTGACTCACTAGGAATAGCAGGAAAAGAGAAAGTGATAAAAGATGGAAATTAAGAGAATCAATCAAGCCAAAAGGAAGCAGGGAGTGCCATCCTCAGGAGAAGAGGGGGTGGGACCCAGGCGCTCTGCACTTCAAATGACAGTCAAAATAGACACAGACAACTAGACAAAACAAAAGCCAAAGGTCCCTCGGAGCGGTGTGGCAGAGAACAGCATCCCAGCTGCCCTCCCCTGAAGGCTCATGGGAACCATTCGCCATCATCAGACAAAATTATGCTGCTGCAGCTTCCCACCCTGGGCTATAGGGAGTCTTCAGTGAAAGTGGCATAACCGCAAATAAGCACTTGTAGCTGCCAATCCGATCTAGTCTTCACTGTGTAATTCCCACGGACAGTTCACAATCCAACACTCCCTCCTCCTGCCCAGTCCCCTCATCTGTAGGCCCTGTGCTCAGATTTTGTTTCCAAATGATGTGGACGCAATGCTTTGAAAGGTTCCCCCAGGGCTTCTCCCACAGAGCTTATTTTACATACAATTCATAGTTGTCAGACCATCCCAAACATCCTGGAGTAGGAAATGGCAACCCACTCCAGTATTCTTGCCTGGAAAATTCCATGGACAGAGGAGCCTGGCAGGCTACAGTTCGTAGGGTCGTGAAGAGTCACACATGCAGTCAAAAGATTCCTTCCAAATTTGATAAAAGTGCATCCAGCTCTTTGTGTCTTATACCAACAGACTGAGAGACAAAAGCTTATTGAAAAAAAAAAAGTGACATGGGTTCTTGTTCTGAAAACCCCCATATTTAAGTGTCTAAAAGACAACTGAACAGAAACTGTATCTTATCTGTACTGTTGTCAAGGATTTGCTATTTTGCTGTTGTTGGGAAATTACCAAGACTTAATTTTTGGACCTAATCTTCATCGGAAAAATTTAATGGGGATGCCAGTCACTTCTGATTTATCCTTGATTTTAAAGCACTTTGTGGAAGAGCTAATTAACTCTTCTTACTAAGGGTTGACCCAGAGGGATAGATTTAAAATTTCTGTGGAGTCACAACTCCCACACAATACAGTGTCAAGAGACAGTGAACTCGGATCATCTGTGCAGAGGATGGATGGGAGGGGGTGCTTCCAGAGGCTGCCCACACAGTCTGTACCCGGGGCCACATGCTAGGAGCTGGTGGAAAAAGAGAATGGCAAGTAACTTCTGAAGGAAACATACAAGCAGGAGTCAACACTGTGATATGTGAAATTCAAAAGAAACTTCTAGCTCACCACAGTTTTCACTTTCACTGTTTTTGTGGATTATAAAAATGAACATTCACTTCTGGGCAGAAGAATTCCAACATTCTGGAAATGTAACTTTAAAAACTTAAAAGTTTCCCCATAATCCCACTCTACAACTTTACTTAAAACCTTAAAATGTTTTATTAAGGCAGAGTATTTTTTTTCCTGTGGAAAAACTAATACACACACACACACACACACACACACACACACACACAAATGCCTTTAAAACAAACTGCACCATAGCACATGTTCCAGTCTTCACATAGTGTATCTGGCTGGTGTACAGTGATATCTGTTACAAAGATGTTCACTGAAAACCCTAGTCTGGCTTTTCTATTCTTTTTGAAAAACTGGTTTTAATGGCAAAATTGTAACAAGAAAATAACAAAAGCAATAAAACCAAGTCACTACAGTCATTAGAAAAAAAATTAATACATATTATTTTTTGAAAGGCAACTGGGAGTAAAGAGGAAATACTCGGTGTTAATTGATCACATTGTTAATTCTGGAAAGTATATCTTCCTGAAACACATCAAGGTTTTCTCAACAGTCCTATAGTAGCACTACATTCTGGCTAAAATATGCAAGGGAAAAACAAATCTCAGAAGTATTATTGCTGACTCACATACACTTGGCTGTGGTATTGAGTTCTTATACAAGATACTAAAATTTTAATTTGAGAAAAAAACAAAACAATTCTTTATATTTGCACTTAACAGCAAAACTCCTTTGGCTTCCGTTATCTTCGAGCTCTACCCAAATAACATGACAGGCATGGGAGGCAGGGTGTAATTCTCTTCTTATTTTAGAGATGAAGAAATTGAGGCTCAGCATTTAGGACACTAAGACCACAGAGTGAATAACTGAGTAGAAACCTAAACCTGGGGTTTAGGTTTAATTTTTATTTAAATCTCAGGGCTCTTTCCACCTCAGTGTGTGCATTCCAATAGTAGGGAAAGGAGTTGCCTTAATTTTGCCAGAACTCCTACTGCTGCAGTACAGGTTATAAGAATACATGAAAATGAAAAGAGTCCTTAAACAGGGGTGGGGAAAAACCAAGATCCAACAAAGGTATTGTTTTCTGGATTTTACATCTGAAGACTGAAAAGAATAGCTGATACATTATTATTAAATATGCACTATGCCAACGAAAGCTGATACATTATTATTAAATACGCACCTTGCCAATGAAAGGAGACTCATTACTTCCAAATGATAATGTCATTCCAAAAACATCTGAGTCCATCCAGAGATAACAGATCCAGAGTCAAGCTGTCACCCCATCTCTCTTGTGTCCAAGGCAAACATCTCTAAGTGGTCACTACATTCATCCCTCTCAATCCAGATACTGTCTCAGAATCCTTCCACAATGCAACCCAGGGTTCAACACTGGCACCAATTGCAGTTAGTATCTCAGAGGAAACTCCAGTCTCTGCCTCTGGAAACAGAAGCTGGAATCCATTACTAATAAAGGGTCTCTAAAACCTGTTTATTTTTGCAGCTAAAAAAGAACTTCTCAACATAGCTTGAATTATACCATATCTCTTTCATCAAAACAGAGTATTTGTGTAACTGAGATAAAGTTAGAGATCTCAAATTGACAAGAACAGGTCGTACTTCTTAAGACAGTAATTGATACAGAATTCTTTCCTCTCTGCTGAGTGTGGCGCACGTCACTACAGAGGACGGAGCAGAGACCCACGTGTTTATTTTGAATATTACCCCCAAATGACTTGAGCATATCTCTGCCTGTTTAGTAACAATAAGTTTCCTGTACACAGTTACACAAGAAATACTGAACCTTTCTTTCCCCTATCATGAAAGAAGAGTATAATTGTAAAATCATATACTTTATAGCATATTTTTCCTGAAGAAATGGAACTAAAAATAGTGTGGAGATATTTTAAATAATTTCCATCAATAATTTTTAGTTCACTGATAACATCTAAGTAAATATCAGCGAGTTGATTCAAAAGAAGAGTTTATTCATTACTATTTCAAAAGGGATCCCTCTAGGAGTTACCAATCCTCAAAGAAGAAGGAAAAAATTAACCATGCAGATTTGGATTGGAATTGGACGTAATGATACAGGCATAGTTTTCAAAATATTAAATCATAAGAGGATGAATGAAGAAATACATAGAGAGACGTGTGCTGTTGTTGATGGTAATGTTGTGTGCATGCACAGATATTTATATTTTATAACTGTCTGCTGAGACTGCCTGGGAACAATGAAACCTCAAGTGTAACGATCATGCTAGCAGCCGATTTTGATTTCTAAATGCCACTCACACTCCACTCAATGGAGTTACAGCTACTTAGAAAAAAAGTGGATTCTAGAGTTGGGGCCAGCAAAGCACAAGATGAGCTTGGGACACCTTGAGGTTCCAGAAAGTAACAAGTGCTCAAAAAGTGATGGGAACACATCAAAGGATAGAGGAACTAGTTAGAAAGAGGTCCTTCTGGCCCAAATTGGCCAACGTGAGCACAAATTTTAAGACTTCATGAGTCCATACTGAAACTGGCAAAAAGAGAGATGGAGATAGACAGAAAAAATAGGGCGGAAAAAAAAACACTTTTTCTTACAACTAATAAACACAGAAGGAATGTAGTCAGTAAATCACAATTTGTCAACCATTGTAATAAACAATTCAAGGAAAACCTGTAAGTGGATGTGAAAATCAGCGTACGAGAGTCTCAACAGGATATTAACACAACCTCAACAAAGCCCCTCTACTCCAACAAGGTACAAGAAAAAAGGAGAAAACAGCACCTGCACAAGCAGAGAAATCTGGCAGACAGGCCTCAACCAAGCAGTCCAAGCTAACATCACCAATAAAAGGACACAGTGACATCGCGTGACTCTCGACAGGATGCACCGAGGAGGACACACCATCTCTTCTCCTACCCAGAATATATGACCTGAATCCATACCAAACTGAGAGAGGTTATACAAAAGACCTAGCTTGCATTCTGCAAAAATATCAATAGCAAGGAAGACAAAACTGAGGCACTGCTCTAAAGGAAAGGAAACGAAAGACATAGGACAACGAAATAAAACCTATGATCTGGGATTTGCTCTTGCTATCACAGACATTATATGCTCAAAGATCTGACTAAATGCTGTAGACGAGACAATAGTATCCTACCAACGTGTATGCCCTGATTTAGATAACTGGACTGCAGTTATATAACAGAAGGTCTTATTCCTAAGAAATACACACTGATGTATTTAGGAACAGGGGGTAGAGACAGAAAAGGACACAGTAGATGTTAATATTGAGGGAATCCGGGTAGAGACTGTAGAGGAATTCATTGATGTAAGTCTGAAATTATGTCAAAATAAAAAATAAACAAAAAAAGAGCATCTTCTATTGCCTTTCCTAAAACTAAATGCCTTTCCCGGTGAATCCATTTGCCATTCTGCAATTTTAGTTGGTGGGAGAATATTATCTTCACTAAGTAAAATCCTGCTTTACCAAGGGGCCTAGTTTGGGAATGGAAGACAGTGTTAATTCATTCTAGTCAGCTCTGACTCAGACTTTTCAGCAATGACACACTAACTAAAGCTAGAGAAAACAGAGAACGACTGATTTACACAAAAGCCACACAACTTCTGTGACTACATGCCTCAGTCTCCAAATCATAACACTCCCGAGATGAACACATATTTACAGAGGATTGTACAAAATAAAGGTTACTGGCAACAGACAGCTTAACCCTCCTGACTTCACTGCATTTGGAAAATTGCATTTATTATCTCAAAGCAGAAACAGGACCTTGCATTTAACCCAGACAACTGTTAGAGAAACTCACTTACCACCAAATGAGAGGTGAGCACGACGCAAGAACAAGCTTCTGCACGAGGTGCCATGCATCATAAGGTTTGGGAATAGGACAATTCTCTACCCCAGTCATCCTCTTTGGGGTCCCTATCATAGCCAGAGGTACTCGTGGAAATCTACAGAAGTGATTTTCACTGTCACAAAGATCGAGGTGGGGACCAGGGATGCTAGAAGCCCTACACTGCACAGTCTTGGATAGTGAAGGATTATTCGACTTTAGGGATAACTTCCGCATATCATTCCAGACATTAGTAAAGATAAAATAATACCCTTTTAATAAGTATCCGAGAGCAGACTTTAACTCTGTTTTACGTATAAACACTAAGGGGGTTTTGGGGGTTGCAATTTAAATACATACACATTACACACCTATTTTCTCAACAGAATTACTCACCACAGCATCAAGGGGAAAGCAAGCCAAACGTCCATCAATGGAGAAATGGGTAAACAAAATATGGTATATACTTCTACACACACAGTAGAATAGCGTTTAGCTTTAAAAAGAAAGGAATCCTGACCCAAGCTACAAGCACACAGACTATCCTAAAGGACACGGTGTGTACTCATCCGCTTACACAGAAAGATAAACGCTGTGTGATCCCACTTACATGGGGCACACAGTTGTCAAATGCATAGAAACAGAAAGTAGAAGGGGGCAACCAGGACCGGGGGGAGGGAGAGAGGGGTGGTTTAGTGGCTACAGTTCTAGTTTGGGAAGAGGAAAAAGTTCTGCAGATGGGACGGTGGTCATGGCTGCACAACCACATGTGTGCACTTAACACCGCAGGAAAGTACACTTCAAAACAGTGACAACGGGTAACTGTATGTTATGTATATTTTACCACAATAAAAAAAATACATACACACAGATGTGTGTAAATCAAAGGAAGACTGCAGTCTTTTTTGTGCCATATCATAACCACAGTCTGCTCACCACCCTGGAAAATGCAACTGTGCAGGGCAATGCCTGAATCCATAGCACCGCCCACGTGGACCCGCAGACAAGGAGCTGGTGTAACCATGGCAATAAACATCACAGCGTCTTCTAACGTTGTCGTGCCTGAGCGCTTACACACTGATCCATACATTTTTTTTTAAATGATCTCCTTTTTGTTCTTCTATTCCATGACAGCACAATATCCACCACTGGGTGCGTATGTATCGAGTTGGTCAGAAAGTTGATTTCGGTTCTTCTGTAAACCAGCTTATGGAGAAACCTAAAGGAACTTTCTGGCCAAAACAATAAATAAAAGTTAAGTTGTGAATTTTGTTTCATGATAGTACTGATGGCATTTCACAGTATTTCTTATAAAAACCAAGGTGAGTGTGCTTGGCTCTGATGTGGGTGGGATCTACAGTTCCGTCCTTAGGGAACAAAGAGCAGTAGGAACAGGGTAACTGCTGACAATTCTGCTGAGGACGAGACTCACTCGGTCCCTATGGATTTAATACAAGCATCCCTTCATCAGAATGAAAGTTCTTACAGTCAAAGTCTCGCAGGACTTTGCCCACTCCTCTGAAAAGGAAGCAGCCTGACAGAAAACTAGAAAACCCCTGACTCTTCTTAGTGATAAAACCCACATGCACACTTAAAATAATCAAATTCATGCCTGGTAATAAACTCAGACAGAGATGAGGTGAACCAGGGAACATTATTTTCAGGCATGGGAATCACTGCGTCATGTCAAAAGAGATTAGAATCTGACTGAGAAGGGCCCGGGGTGTCAACTGCAATTACACATCTACTGTTTCTCTATTGGGATCATCCCTTTTTCCATCTNGGGAACATTATTTTCAGGCATGGGAATCACTGCGTCATGTCAAAAGAGATTAGAATCTGACTGAGAAGGGCCCGGGGTGTCAACTGCAATTACACATCTACTGTTTCTCTATTGGGATCATCCCTTTTTCCATCTCAACACTGGGAACATGATTAATATTTTACATACTGTCCAAAAGCAGAATGTGACTTACCAGAAACCGTACTGAACACTTCAAATACAGATCCCCGCTTTGCCAAGAGAAAATCCTGCCCAGCTGTACATTGCTCATTTGCAAAACATAAGAGCAATGAAATTCCACTACTTAGAGAAACTGGCTGTTCCACCAAACCCTTGGCAACGGAAGCTGTACTTATCTTTTGGAACAATAGTCTCAGAAAATGTATTCTCTCTCTCTCTTCACAGAAGACGGTAAAGGATGCATTTGAACTCTTGAAAGAGCGTCCTGCCCAAGCAAATTCCTGGAAGGGAAAATCCACTCCGCTGACCTGGGAAGTAGGAAGATTGACCCTAAAACATGCAGCAGAAAGAGTTCCAAGTTTAAGAACTCTTTAAAAAGTCAAGGAGGATGTAGCATGGTTAATAATGTCCTTAAAACAAGATCAAGTATCCTTTTAGTAAGTAAGTTTTCACACTGCATCCCCTCCTTCTAAAGAGTAGCTCTTATACCATAACTTGTTTAGTTTGTTTTCTTGGGGAGATATAACCATCTATTTTCCTGAGGATATAAACTGCCCTGAACTGTACTGCTTTGAACATCACAGAAATCATCCAAATTAGACCAGAAAAGCGAGACTCTGTCTTTCTCTTCTCAAGGTTCCCTTCCCAGAAGCGTGTGGCCACTTTTCTGTTGGTTATGTGAGCCTCCCTTGTGGCTTATCCCATGGCCAGAGCTTCCAGTCAGTCCAACATTTGAAATAGGCCAGAAATACACTCAGGAAGTATAGATACTATGCAAATGTGTTTGGAACATAAAACCTCCAGTGGTCATAGGGCCATTTTTCTAGTTTCCTATTTAACGTGCTACATTATGGCAATAGCACATGGGCGAGCTTTTTATGGGCTTCAACGTCTCATCCTGGAGTCTTACATTTAATTTCTTACCCCTCATAGAAAATCCAACAAATTGAGCCCACATATGCACCCATTAAAAAGCACAATCAAAATGGTCAAAATCACAAACAAAAAATAGTCACGTATCAAACTCTGCAATGAGAGCCCACACAAGCAGGCCACACAAACAACTCTTTCCCTTTCAGCAGCTCGGGGCAGGCTAGGACTCTGACCCTATTCCCAAGGGTCCTATGATTGGGCAGAAGGAGCTACCTCCCCCAGCAGAAAACTAGAAACCTCCTACACAGAAGTTTAAAATGACAAGTGAAGAACTGAAAATGGGACGGTGGTGATAAGTGATCCTCCTGAAAATCAACCTTGGTCTGCAAACCCTGAAGTCAAGCAACTGGTACAACTGACAACAGGCAAGACACAGAAAGGGGGGAATGATATATATGCAGAAATAATTGTCCGAGGACATGACAGTGATCCCGAAGCCAACACAATTACCCCCCGGTTGCCAACCTGAACGGAGTCCCCATTTGCACAACAGGGACTGCTCATCTGGTTCTAACTAACACACAGCTCCCCAGAGGTTTTCACAGGAAGCTCCAACTGAAGCACACAGAACAGTTGCACAGCCGCCTGAGAAGGGCCAAATCGTCAACAAGCCACTCAGACTTTGGCTTCTCTGTATTGAATATGAATAAAAACTTAACACCAAGGTAATCAACACCCAATGTGGTCCCACACAATCGGAGAAATCTGTCTCCCACCCAAACAGCCACTGGTTGAGGCCTCCCTCCCCAGCAAACACTTAGCCTTGAGCCGGGTGAAGACTGCATGACATTCTGCCTATAAAAGACCCTGGCAGTGTTCACATACCTCAATAATCCTGTCGTGAATTTGCAGGCCTCCATCCTTGGCTGCGGGCCCACTGTCAACTATTTTGGATACAAAGATTCCTTCACTGGACGATCCATCTTGGTTGTCCTTTGGGTTAAAAAAACAAAGGCATGAATGTTAGGCATTAAGTTGATCATGAAAATCAAGCCAACACTCTTAAAACAGTAATGGACTCTTGCTGGTGTCACTAGTGGCAAGGGGGTAGAAGTCAGCTGTTTCCCCTCATACCTGTTTTAAACTAAAATTAACACATGGTAAAATAATTTGAGTCAGACCAAAAGGTATAAAATGGTAAGTCCCTTCCATCTCTAACCCACAGTCCTTCTATCCCTTTGTGGCATCAATTGGCAGTTAATCCATCCTTTCTAAAACATTTTTTCTTTGGCCAGGCCGCACAGCATATGGGATCTCAGTTCTCTGACCAGGGAGGGAACCTCTGCCCTCTGCAGTGGAAACTCAAGAATCTTAACCACTGGACCACCAGGAAGTCCCTTTCCAAAACATTTTAATGTATCACCTTCCTAAGTGAAAGCCTTAGTCTTTCAGTCATGTTCAACTCTTTGCAACCCCATGGACTATAGCCCACCAGGCTCCTCTGTCCATGAGATTTCCCAGGAAAGAACACTGGAGTGGGTTGTAATGTCCTTCTCCAAGAGATCTACGTGACCCAGGGACTGAACCCACGTCTCCTGCATTGCAGGCAGATTCTTCACCACCTGGGCCGCCAGGGAAGCCTATCACCTTCCTAAACATATATCTACTCCTTTCTTATACACATAAATGGGATTATGCTCCACTCAACCTTCTTCACTTAACTTTAAAAACGTTAGAAAATTTTTCACCATCTGACCCACCATTACCCTCATTTCCTTAAGTGACTAGACAATCAAACCTCACACAGGAGTAATTAGTACTGTTTCCGGTTGCTGCTTCCCTGCTGGCTGAGATGGTAAAGAATCTGCCTGCAATGCAGAAGACCTGGGTTCATGGGCAGGTAAGTCTGGAGGGCTACAGTCCACGGAGTTGCAAAGAGTCAGACACAACTGGGCTACTAACACTAGTTAGTCGCTATTAGAAACCGTATCACCTCCAATACCTTTCTACCTATATTTTAAAATAAATACCTTCGCTAGTATATACTGCTACAAGTCCCTAGCAACGGAACTGCTGGGTTGAGAGTATGCATNAACTGGGCTACTAACACTAGTTAGTCGCTATTAGAAACCGTATCACCTCCAATACCTTTCTACCTATATTTTAAAATAAATACCTTCGCTAGTATATACTGCTACAAGTCCCTAGCAACGGAACTGCTGGGTTGAGAGTATGCATATTTTTTTGATGTTGCCAAATTACCCTTCAGAGAGCCTCTACTGAAAGCTCATTCAACCAAGTATATTCTCATATCCTTACAAGCACAAGTGTAATATTAAAAATTTAAATTCAATAATCTGATGGTGAAAATAGGCTTTCTATTTTTGTTGTGATTTGCATCAGAAAACCCCACCACGCACCAGCCCCCACCTCTTCAATCCTAATGAATTCTCATCTCCAATCTCTTTGAATCCCTTTAGATCTTTCAAACTCCAGTCTGAAAGTCTCTGGGAAAGAAGACAGCTCACTGCTCAAAGTCTTTCTTTTATTTAAAATAAAAAAGCTTCAACAAACTCATTAAAAAAAACAAAACAAAAAACACCCCTCAGAGCTTGTTCATGAACTTCTTTCCAAACAGCATTGGGATGAATACTTTCCAAGAGCGTGGATTAAATTTCTCATGATTAACAGATGGATTTAGAAATGAAATGGCAAAAGCACGTGTTGTTTCCGAACAAAAGGATTTAGGAAGGAAATTCAGGATGTTCCACAAAAAACTCCCAAATCCACCATCCTGGTGATTTCCCTGCTATAACGCCGTAAGAACATCTACTTCAGTAATCATTTATCTATACAAATACATCAAATTTGTAAAATACAAATACATCAAAATTCCATTTGTTAAAAAATTAAACAAATCCCAAATGCTATATTCTAAAGGAGAGAGATGACTTTGAAGTCTACCCCCTGTAGTCTAACAACAGAAACCCACACGCACACTCCCCAACACTGCTCTCCCTTCCCTGCCCCGCTGCTCACAAAGACAGACACACAACACTATATAATGTTATAATAGGACTCAAAAGAAACTAAAATTACAATGTAAAATGAGCATTAAGTGTTTTTCCCAACATCTATCCCCACAAGACAAAGATAAATCTCCCACTGCCATTTGGGTTCCCTCAACACTCTTCCAGAGGGGTGGATGAGTAAGACTGTGGGTGCTGAGCTGGATCAGCCAGCCCACAAAGATACCACTGCCCAGCATCCACCGCCCAGCATCGCAGCCCTTCCCTCAGGCCTACCGCACACTAACCCTTTCCCGCCTGAATTTCTTTGAGACTTCTCTCTCTCTCACAGCGACTACTGAGGATGCACGAGTCGCAAGCATGTCTCAGATACAAGCACAGCGAAGTGCAACAGCTTCTATTTACTGAGTACACACCAGGTACCAGGTACATGGAGCTTCCCAGGTGGCTCACTGGCAAAGAATCATCAGCTAAAAAAGGAGACACAGGTTTGATCCCTGGGTCGGGAAGATCCTCTGGAGAATGAAATGGCAACCCACTTCAGTACTCTTGCCTGGGAAATCCCATGGGCAGAGGAGCCTGACGGGCTACAATCCAGGGGGGTCGCAAAGTTGGCTAAAAAACAATAGCCAGGTACATAATGAGTGTTCTGTGTCCATCACTTAATCCTCATGAGAGCCACAAGTGGTAAGTAGTATAAATATCCATTTCATAGATGAAAGAAATTTGAGACAAAGAGGTTAAGTGACCTACTCAAGGTCATACAGCTAAAAAGTGGCAAAGGTCTATTTCCAACTAAGGATAGGCTGATTCTCTTACACAAACTCTAAGTGCAACATTGTCTCCCATTGAGAAAAATTTCAAAAATACACCTGAATTCAGAAATACAGCATTCCAGGCTATGGAATATTCCACCAGCGGACCCTGAAGAGTCTCAACTGACCACAAAGGGTTTACGGACAAGCTTAAGTTCCGTAAGAGGTGACGTCAATACATCAAATGAAAAGAGATCTGTGTTTACTCTGATTGAACTGCTTTGCATTTCTCGGCTGGGGAGGAATGAGGAGATAGGGGCTGAGATTTCGGTTTTGGCTGGATTTGCAGAATAATACTTTTGAACAGAAGTAATTTATCTTAAGGCGCATCAGAAAGTCCCAGCAAAAATCAGAGAGGGACAGGCAAGAGCAAACACCAAACAGAGGTCATATGAAGACTGTGATAAGAGATAGGAACAGAATATAAAAAAATATAAAAAGCACAAAATCAGAGAAAACCAAATCCAGAACATTCATGATCCTCTCAGAACACATCTCTCTATTCCTTGTTTGGTGGCTCCTCTCCTAATACATTTTAAGGTAGAGCTATGCACCAAGGTGAACCAAAATGACAGGATTTGTTTGGGTTTGCTGGCCTGAGAAACAGAAAAATGAAAGGGCTTGTTTCCATCCCAGGGGTGCCAGACAATGAAGTAAACTTGCCAAAGGCCGCTGTTTCTGGCTGTTTCTTTAGGGACCCGAGCATTCATGAATGGGTGATATGATTCTGCTAAGAGCATTATGTACTGCATGGCACAATGAAAAGCCTTATGTCAGAGCCCCCACGCTGGGCTTATGTCACAACTCAACCAAGCATCCAACACAGGAATTCCTTGGGAAACATACACGTCATTCGCCCTGCCTTCTACTTCCAATAACTAACAATGAGTACACATTGTTGCTCATCCTGGCTTTTTAGCATGTTCTCAATGACCTGCCAGATTTCCAGGCAACAGGGCAGAATCCATTTAGGTTTTATTATGCTGCTTCTGCTAATCAGGACACGTTTTTAAAAACATGATGGCAAACACATGCATATGGAATTCAATTTTCCTCCCCAGGGCTATGCATGGAGTTCTTGCAAAAAGACCACAAAAACCGAGAGTCCTTTAATGCTACAAAAATCAGTCTAGTTTGTGCTTATACCACTTTTTTAAAGGAAAAAGAAAATGACCTAAAACATATTTTTTGGTAAGTCTGAGAAAAACAAAACAAAACTGCCTTCTAGTGAACTTGGAAGCATCCTTTCATCCCTGGGGAGGTGCAGAAATGAAATACCATCTTAGTGGGCTTTCCCATTGTTGGCTGACAACAATTGCCAAGCCATGACTTTGCCTCTCCGTTTCAGGCATTTTACAAAATTTAGGCTCCCCTTTTCTATATATATGCTTTGGTGTGCAGAGAAGAGAGCTTCCTGGTTTGGACTCTTTGGGCTACAGAAGCTTTCAAAATGTCTAAAAATGAAAAGCATCTTTCTTTACTGTAGTTGTTTCTTAAAATGGTAATGGTAATGATGGATAGGGAGAGAATGAATAATTATGAATAAAAACCAACTGCAGCCAACTGTCTTGTTACATATGCCAAGTGGCAAAACACGTTCTCCCCCTGATAAGGTGGAAGATTGAGTCCCTGTGGTCTTGGGACCATGACTGAGCCAGTCAAGCCCCATTTGGCTCCCTCAGCCCCTCTCACAGCTGGAAAGCCTGACCCTCGGCAGCAGGGACTAAATCAGAGCAGCACTATGACGTGCTGCCTGGGATGGCAGCCAACCAGAAAAAAAGGGAATAGCAAAAAAGTCCCAAGCGGACATAATTTGGGGTGTCTCAAATGGTGCTAGTAGTAGAGAATCTGCCTGCCAATGCAGGAGACACAAGAGACCTGGTTTCAATCCCTGGGTTGGGAAGACCCCCTGGCGAAGGAAATGGCAACCCACTCCAGTATTCTTGCCTGGGAAATTCCACAGACAGAGGAGCCTGGTAGGCTATCATCTATGGGGTCGCAAAGAGTAAGAAGTGTCCGAGTGATTGAACACAGAGATAATTTTAGTTTAAAAAGTCCCCTAAGATGATCGGAGGAACAAGGGTATGTCCACACTCCTAGGGCTCAGCCAAGGGGGACTGCTCCCTGCCCCAATCAACGTTCATTCTATTTTAACCTCATCATCTAGAAGTGTTCTTTTTAAAACATATTTTATAAGGCAAATCATGTATCAGTTCATCATTTTAATGACTACCTATCACCTACTACTAAGCTGTCATTTTCTTGCAATAAACCATGCTCGTTTGTTGTTGAAACCGTGGCTTTGGCCAAAAGCAAAGGGAATTTAATCACAACCTGCCTCTTCTCTGACCTCTTTCTGACCACGTCCTGCCACTCCTCAACTCTGTCTTTGTCCTTGTCCAGGTTTCCCTGGGTCTGTCCACTTTCCTTTATCTCAGTGGCCTTCAAAGATGGGTACTTGCAATGAAACACAGTGGAGTGATGAAACAGTATATTAAAAATCATATTCATATTTTAATTTCATCATTTAAAATGATTCTTTAGCATGTAACTTTTATAAGACAGGTAATATTAGTTCAGTAGTAAATGTATGTATAATTTGTAACCAACTATGGGCAAATTTTTTCCTACAGTGGGTCCCTTGGACTGCAAGGAGATGGAACCAGTCCATTCTAAAGGAGATCAGTCCTGGGTGTTCTTTGGAAGGAATGATGCTAAAGCTGAAACTCCAATACTTTGGCCACCTCATGTGAAGAGTTGACTCATTGGAAAATACTCTGATGCTGGGAGGGATTAGGGGCAGGAGAAGGGAACGGCAGAGGATGAGATGGCTGGATGGCATCACTGACTTGATGGACATGAGTTTGAGTAAACTCCAGGAGTTGGTGATGGACAGGGAGGCCTGGCGTGCTGCGATTCATGGGGTCACGAAGAGTTGGACACTACTGAGCAACTAAACTGAAGATTGTTCAGCTAAATATATTATATATGGACCTCTGATCTAGCAAACTCCTACTCATCCTTCAGAACCCAGCTTCAATGGCCTGCCCCAGGATGCCTTCTTCCCCAGGGTTAACTGCCTCCCAAAGTATCTTTAGCTGAACTCAGGCACAGAGTTTTATCAGTGAGAACAGTTCTTCCCTCTCCAATTGACCAGTTTCTCCACCTGGACATGAGCTCCATGAAGGCGGGGCAAACATTAGTTACATCCAGATGGCTGATATCTTCTTATCCTTTAGGATTTGGCTTTATATCCCTTCCCCTCTTTCCTGATCACTCTGGGCAATGATGCCCCTTGCTCCTTGGTATGTAGTATAGCCATCCTCCCATTTTTTCCCCTTCATTGTTCTTCTCCCAAACTGTAATTACTCTTTATACTTGTTTCTTGCCTTATATCACCCAGGACATAAACTCAACGACCAGAGGGATCCAGTCTCCCTGGGCAGTATCTTCAAGTCCATAGCAAATAGCCTTTGTATAATGGTTCATTGTTGAATGAGTGAATCTGATTTTTCTTTCCCTTCTCCTTGACTATTTTCCTCTTAAGTTGACTAATGAGGAAGATGTTTGATTTTAGATGTTTCAATCAGTTGTGTCCAGCTCTTTGCGACCCCATGGACTATAGCCCGCCAGGCTCCTCTGTCCATGGGATTCTCCAAGCAAGAATATTGAAGTGGGGTGCCATTCCCTTTTCCAGAGGATATTCCCTACCCAGGGACTGAAGGGTCTCCCAAACTGCAGGCAGATTCTTTATCATCTGAGACAAATGAGGAAAGGCTGGGAAAAGGAAAAGAACAAGAGATGACACATACTTTGGGATCCACGTGAAAGGTGAGACTCCAGCACACATCCTCTGCCACCTCCCCAGAGCCCTCTCAGCAGACATTTTCCTGGCAGTTAAATCAACAGATCTGAATTCAGCCTCCCCTTTCTGGAGGAGGGGTCATGATGAATGGGGTGAGCAAACAGCTCGAGTGAGAGGGAAGCACGCCAGCCCACAAATGAGGGAATGGCCCCTGACTAATGAAAGGCGGGTAGAAGTCCTGACAAGACGGACTGTCTTGGAGCCCCGACTCCAGCAAAGCCCCTCAGTGTAACGGCACAATCTTTTCTTCTTTTAAACTTATTTTGTATCAAGGTGGTAGCTCAGCTGGTAAAGAATCCACCTGCAGTGAAGGAGACCCTGATTCGATTCCTGGGTTGGGAAGATCCCCTGGATGGAGGGCATGGCAACCCACTCCAGTATTCTTCCCTGGAGAATCCCCATGGACAGAGGAGCTTGGCGGGCTAAAGTCCATGGGGTTGCAAGGAGTCGAGCACATAGACAATTAACGATGTTGTGACAGTTTCAGGTGAACAGCAAAGGGACTCAGTCATACATAGACATGTATCCCTTCTCTCCCAAGCTCCCCTCCTATCCAGGCTGTCTCAGAAAACTGAGCAGAATTCCACACATATTAATGTGACTTTTTTCAGTTCAACTGCTATCAAACGAGACATGAACTCTTCAGAGCTAAACAGCTAGGATTAGCTATTGTATGACTAGGACAATGCTACATTAGAAGACCACAACTAATCCCCCAAACAAAATCACTTGGCTGTACACCTGCAATTAACACAACATTGTAAATCAACTATGCCTTAATAAAAAACAAGATGATAAAAAGCCCCGAGTGTGAAGATGATAAATGTACAATGAACTCCAACTAGAGCAGGATGAAGTGAGCAAGGTTTCCTACCCTTCACACCCCAGTCCTTGACCCCTTTCCCAGCTACATCAAGGACCTGTAAAACCCATCTCAACAACTAACATACCACACACGGCCGGCCACCAATGATATTGAATCCCAAAGAGCCGGAGTCCCGATGCAGGACAAGAGTCAGGCTTTTTGTTTCTTCACCCTGCAGGGAATAAATGAGTTCAACATTTCATTAGCATTTAGGAAAAGAATGGGGGTAATTTTCTATCTAAATGGACTCATGGATTGCCAGCCTGATCATTAAAAACCCTGTATCTCTAGAGAAGTTTAATCCAGAAAATTTGGGAGGCTTATGCTGAAACTCTGGTCTGTGTTGAGGAGGTTACAAACACTTCTAGATCCCATCAGACCCTGCAGTGAGCACTTCAGAACATCTGAAGACATCCAGACAAAAGTAACAAACATTTCCTCTAGGTGACACCTTGCTCTGCACATACATCTTTGCTTTGGCCAGCCCACCATAGGCTGGCTGTTTCGATGGCTACCTCTATTCTTCAGCCATTCTCAACAGCAGCATTCACCTTAAACATGCCATGGAAGGTTCCAATAGCAATCCCCTCGGAAGCTTGGGCACATATACAGCCCATCAATAGTCATCTGTGTTTGGGAGACTTGGGGGAAGAAATAGCGCTTAAAAAGTCAGACTCAAACATGGGTGGGAACAAGGAAAATCCCGAATCTTACTAAAAAGGGAGGAGGGGCCATTTTCACAAAGTAATGACTGTCCAGTCCTGAAGAGACGCAGACTGCTGAACAGAAAACACTCTGTTTAAGGCAGGTGGGACCACATGAGCCACTTTAAATCAAACAAGCAGAAGTGGCCCCGGCAGGTCTCAGAGGCGCAATGTTTAACAGTCAAAGGAGAGGGAGATGCCAGGGCCCCCCAGCCAACACTCTCCAGTAACAGACAGATGGATAAAAATAGATCTCACCTTCTGCGCAAACTATCACTTAATAGGCTTTGACATAAATACTAAACTCGCTGATATACCACTGAGAGGGTTCCAACTATTCGAATGGTATGCAAAAGTCCACATATACTGGCTACAAATTTGCAATTGCTTCACTCACATTTTCTGTTTAAACAGGGTATCATTTAAATGTGGCATTAAAAAAAAGTATGAAATATTTCATTATATGCTTTCTCAAAAACAGCACTAACAGCTTATCACAAAAGAGGTTTTATTCTCATATTTACTGCTTCCTGGTGCAACTTGTGCCTTATACTTTGGCAGGGGGTGGGGGGGAGGATAAATGGCAACATTTGAATGACATGAATGCAGCTATCTGACCTGATCACCATGCTGGCAAAGAAAGCCATACTTTCTGACCTGCAGTGCCCAGTGGGTTTTCCCTGTCACCATTGTCAATGTAAAATACCACTCCACCATTGTCAATGTAAAACCCTGTTCCATATTCGGCCAGGAAAAACACACAACATAGCCACATGCACATTATCCATTAAAGATTAACAGGTCTCGATGGGTAAAATTATCTCCCTGGGCTTAGCATTCTCAGTAGACAAGCTTGTTTCTCCTGACTATTTAGTATATAGAACTCAAAATATTTTTTTAAATGTCATGGAGTTAGTATCAATGACTAAAATGCTGTAAAAAGTGAAAATGATAATTTACTATTAGAAACAGGCTGTTTCTGATGGAATAACTATGTATTCGATAAGAACAAAATGACAAAATCTTCATTTCTGCAGATTGAAACAAAAGATTCATTTCTGTCACTTACTCGATACAGAAAATAGAGTATGTAAACGTAAGAGAAGCCAGTCTCTATCAAGCTACTGTACTTAACAAAAAAAACAGCAGAGCCTCATTAATGATAACCATTTATTTCCTTACTTAAAAAAACAAATCCAACCCACAGTATCACCATTCAGAGCATCTAGCTTCCCTGGTAGCTCAGTCAGTAAAGAATCTGCCTGCAATGCAGGAGACCCAGGTTCAATTCCTGGGTCGGGCAAATCCGCTGGAGAAGGGAACGGCTACCCACTCCAGTAGTCTGGCCTAGAGAATTCCATGGACTGTATAGTCCATGGGGTCACAAAGAGTNGAGCATCTAGCTTCCCTGGTAGCTCAGTCAGTAAAGAATCTGCCTGCAATGCAGGAGACCCAGGTTCAATTCCTGGGTCGGGCAAATCCGCTGGAGAAGGGAACGGCTACCCACTCCAGTAGTCTGGCCTAGAGAATTCCATGGACTGTATAGTCCATGGGGTCACAAAGAGTTGGACACGACAGAGCGACCTTCACTTTCATCAATGCTATCAATCTTTATCATTAATCTGAACCAACAGCAACTTTCAAATTAAAGAGACTAAAACTTGCAGAATCACCCTAATAGTTTGGAGATGTAAATGCCATGTTTTGCAAACTGAAACAGTTTATATCCTTCTGCCTTGGAAATGGAGAAGGTTGCTAAGCTAAGTCCACATCTTGCTTTGTTATCTCGGAGAGCTGAAAAAGAAATACATAGGAATTTGAGTGAGTTATCATACATAGCTTACATTTCTGGCTTTCATAAATAATCAATGATAGAAACTGCCAGGTCACAGTAATCTAAGGCAGGTAGCTCTGGTTGGACAACCTCAAATGATGCAAAGAAGAGAATACACAGCTAAATGATTAAAACAGACTCATTTTAAAATCTACTGTGTGATCATTATTTAAAAAGTGAAAAATAAAGAAATCCTATTACATTAACAACAATAACAGCTAACTTTCACTGGTTCTTTATCATGTGTTGGAAATTATACTGAGCACTTAAGTGCTTTATTTTGTCTAATAATCCAACCAATCTTATCAACTGGCACTATTACCATTCTCAAGATATAAGTGGGAAGATTGGGAGGATTAAAAAAGGTTGTTAAAGAGCTAGTAAGAGGTCACTGGCATTTAAACCCAAGATCTCCTAGATTCTAGACCTCAACTCTCCACACTAACATCCTTCTCATGTGGAATGTAGAACAGCGCCATGCAGGCTGGCAACATCTTAGGTCCCACCCAAGTTGATTCCCTTGATGGCATTCCAAAAAGTTCCACAAAGAAACTCATTATAGGAGGTCTTGGCCAGGAAACCAGTATCAGAACAAAACTCTGAACTCTTTATTGAACTATTAATCTCCAAAAGATCCAACCTGATATCCCCAGAGACACCTAGGTCTGGTCCCAAACTCAGAGATCTCTTTCCAGGGACAATGGAGACCAACTGAGACAATGCCTGAAACAACATCATTTAGCCAAACAGCCATCTGCAAAGACTGATCAAGTTAACAGCCAAGGTAACCCTCTAACCCTCCTTGCCAGATGCAATCAACCACAGGGGATAAGAGAGCATGTTCTCTTTTTCTATAAGTGTGTTGACCCAGTTTGCTGTCCAGCAGGCTTACACACTGGCTTTAGGTGCCACTGCCTATTTTAGGACTAATTTACAGAACTGAGCCACCCCAGGGAAGTTTCAACACATGATGCTGGGAGTGATGACAGAGAAGAGAAACACTCTGGCTAGCCTGAATTACTTTCATTTCCCTAACTCTCAAAGGTCAGGTCCTTTTCTCCAACACCCTGAGCTCCATTCTGATTTTTCCTTTCCACTTCTTTCCCCCTAAGCAACCTGAACTATTTTTGTTTACTTTCTGATGCTTCAGAAGAAATGTTAATAGAGAATTTTAACAGGAGGCTTCACATAATACCATGTTAACAGATGAACTTTAATTTCTGATTAATGATTTAATCTGTTCCTGGGTTCAAAGTGTATCAGGATAGAGGGCATTTAAATGATTCTCATTCAGTTATACTCTATCCAGTAAGCAAAGAAAGTGAAAGTGTCAGTCATTCAGCCATGTCCAGCTCTTTGTGACCCCATGGACTATAGCTCTCCAGGCTCCACCGTCCATGGGATTCTCTAGGCAGAATACTGGAGTGGGTTGCCATTCCCAGGGGATCTTCCTAAACCAGGGATTGAACCTGGGTCTCCTGCATTGCAGGAAGATTCTTTACCGTCTGAGACACAGAGATCTCAAGAGAGGGACAAATGGAATAAGGACAAAGGGTCTCATCAAGGCTGCTTTCCCGGCTGTTCACAGATGTTACCTTTGTAAGTAACATCATTCATCTAAAGGAAAATTTAATATTGCTCTGTCTTGGTAGTTTATCATGACCCATGCTTTGAAACTTTCTCAATGTCTTGGTATAACAAAGTAAAAGATGGGAAAGAGCTCTCTTTCACATAAACAACTGAGTAACGAAAACATCAGGCTTTTGAGGCAGGTATTGTATCAAAGCTCTGTTCCCCGGGAAACTGAGGCTCTGAGAATTGCATACACTTGCTGAAGATCACGTGGCTGCCAAGAGGGAGGGGCGGGGTTGGAACCCAATCCACGGACTCCAACAGCCTAGTTCGTGCTACTGTGCTGGTAAACGTGTGCACCCTACCCTAAACTTAGCCCTTTGCCTCAAAATACTCAGCCTTCACTGAAAATGTCAGGAAGTACTAGACATTTGTTTTCTAATTAGAGTTTTAAGCTAGGCTTCTTTGGACTATGCACCAACAATGGCAAAGATCAGAGTTTCTATTATACCCTGAAGGGTGTCAGAAGAATACCGTGCCCTTCACAGGAACAAGGTGATGGTTAAGATCCTGGACTTCGGAGTCAGAACGTGATTTTACTTTTCTTCTTCTGAGGAGGAAGAGAATAATGGCTTCTTCTGAAACATGAATGAGATGGGACTATCCCTGCCCAGTGCCTCAGTACAGGGGTTGGCCAATAGCAAGGACTCCAGACACGAGCCAACCACAAGCACTATGGTACTCTCTGACCACATAAATGACTCTGCTACAAAACCCCAGAAATGAAGAATGTCTAATCCTAGAATAACTTAGTCTACAGCAAGTCTGGGAGAGCTGAGGCCTGCAGTTAAGCAAATAAAGACAGTTATGTGTTCATCACAACATCTGGCCATCAAATGGGAACTATATCCACGTATACGTTTCTCCTCTTCCCAAGTCTGGAGAAAGAGTGGCATGGTGTTGGAGGGCTGCTGAAGGGCCAGGAGGCAGATTTTATCCTGGAGGCGGTGGGAGAGAGACATGATCCAGACAAGGGGAGCAGCTCAGCCTGAACCCGGAGCTTCAGGGCCGTGGAGCTAAGATGGGCAGAGGGTACTGATCACGGCTGGGGTATGAGGAGGGAAATCAAAGAACGTCGCCAGGCGTGTCCTCACGACAGGACAGAAGAGACATCAAGTCAAAGAAAGTGAGGACTTGGATACAGACAGTGGAGGGAGGAGCTGCGAACAGAGGACACTGGAGGGCTGCTGAGACACTGGGACAGCTTCCAATTCTACCAGAGAACTGAGTCTTGATGGGCGGAGAAAGGGAAAGGGAGAGATTGGGAGTGACGTATACCCACTATTGACACTGAGGATAAAACAAGTAACTAGTGAGAATCCACTGCACAGCACAGGGCAGGGACGCCCACCTCCGGGATTCTAACGACTGATGACCTCACGCGGAGCCGATGTAATAATAACAGATGTGAAAAACACAGTAAATCATGCTGAATCGTCTCAAAACCATCCCCAGCCCCCCGTCCCTGGAAAAGATTGTCTTCCACGAAACTGGTCCCTGGTGCCAAAGAGGTCGGGGACTGCTGGCGTAGGGAACTCTACTCAGTGCTCTGCGGTGACCTAAATGGCATGGAAATGCAAAAAGAAGAGGGCACATATGTGTACATATAGTTGACTCACTTTGCGGTACAACAGGAACTAAGAGCAGCATTGTAAAGCAGCTATATTCCAACAAAAATTTAAAGTGCAAGAACTTGATGGGGGTGACAACAAAAATGGAAAAGAGACGGTACCTCCTTGGCAGCTTTTCCTTGAGTTGCTGCCTATTTTATTTCTCTTTCTGAATGGCAGGGTCTCTTCCCTCCAGAGCCAGGACTTGGGAGGGCGAGGAGCTCTCACTTACAGCCCTAACTTGGGGATGGGAAACGAAGATGCCTTCATATTCTGGAGTCCAGCCAGCACTGGTTCCGTGGGAAGCGGGCACGAAGCTCTAACAGATGCTCAGCCCCCATCTGCACCCCAGAATCCAACTCAAGAAGACAGTCAGGCCCCAGTGCACTGCAGGGTCTTCTCAGAAGCTGCTTAGGTCTTTCCGAGGGTGACAGGGCAGAGACTCAGTAACCTGGGAGAAGGGGGCATGGCATGAGCCATCCACAGTAGGTAAGTTATCAGCAGAAATAGAAGCTCCAAGTTCAGGAACATACAATCAGTTCTGCTGAAAATACACTTGGCTATTATACTCCAACATGTAACTAACAGATCAGTGTTTACAAAAAAAACACCCGAATTATAATCTGCTCAACTTAAGGTCTCACTGGACGAGAGTAAGAGGAGGGAAATAAAAGTCATGGTGAAAACGCAGAAGTCACAAGTCCTTTGTCAGAAAGACACCATATGGTGGCTGTTCTTGTTTCAAGTCCAAGAATGTAAACTGTCCTTCTATGGCACAGTCCCTCTTCCTCTCAGCATCGGTCTAAAGTCACCGCACCGCTCTCTTCCAAACAACTCAGCCTCAGAAACTTGGATGCCAGCCATTGTCTAATCTATGTGGTGGCCCCCAAACTCCATCCATGCCACCGTCAATGTGGATCCTTTCTACAAACTCCTTTCCGCCCAGGGATGGGTATTCCTTGATTACTGCCGCCATGGGACTCGCAGCTGAGAACTGGCTCGACTGGAAAGCTGCCTGGCGGGTTGTGAGCACTGTAATTGACCGACCACTCGTCTGCATATCTGGGATGACGCGACACCTCTCGGCCTCAGATTATGCAAAGCTCTCAAAGACTCGCACAGCTGGGAAACAGCTCTGTCTGCTGACTAGTGACAAGAGAGGGCAAAAATGTGGAAGGCGGGGCTGGGGGACCAGGAGACAGAACTGGCCACAAGACATTCTCTCCTAAAGAGACGGAATGCCTTCTCTTTCACCGAACTGAGATGCTTCGGTCCTCTTCATCAGTCGAAATATGTTTTTAGTGGGGAAGCAGCCTGGACTAAGCCCTCCCTGTAATTGCAACCTCAGTTCTAAAGAAGGGATTCTTGGAGGAAGAATAGAAGGGGAAACTGCTCACGCCTAAGACCAAAGGGAGTAGTGGGAATGATGCTTGAACACAAATTGCAAATGGATGAGATTAACAGAAGTATTAGCAGCATGTACCTGCCATGAGAATAGGGAGGATGAAGAGAGATAGGAGGAAAAGAGATAAAGGGCGTGGGGGGACAGGCAGAAAGGAACAAAGATTTCTTGGAGCCATAGACTAGGAAACATGCATCCATAAGCCAAACAAGATGGTTTTGAAAAATACCCTCAGAAATTAAGTACAGATTGTCAGTGCTGCCCTAGGCCAAAAATATACACATATTTTTAGCCTGCTGCTGTTATATTTAAATAACCTGAGAAACCCCCAAGTCTACTTCTCTATTTGCATGAGTTTGATTTCAAGACTGTGTCTCTCGCTTTTATCATCTGCTCATCCACTTTTCTGGCGAACACCTCCAGGTGACATTGTCACCGACACAACAAACTAACTTAAGGTACTACAGCATTTTCACAGTTCCACTTGATGGACTGCAAGGTGGTTTCAGTTTTTGAGATGTGACCATCCAGTCACTCAACCCAGAGCATTTGCTCCTCCAAATCAGAAACAAAGCAAAGGCTACCCAGCTGTAATGTCCTATGTTCCCGCTTACAGGATGGTGGGAGTTTGGCCTGCCTTCCCTCCTCTTGTTTTTTCAGTAGTCATGTACGGATGTGAGAGTTGGACCATAAAGAAAGCTGAGTGCTGAAGAATTGATGCTTTTGAACTGTGGTGTTGGAGAAGACTCTTGAGAGTCCCTTGGACTGCAAGGAGATCAAACCAATCAACCCTGAAGGAAATCAGTCTTGAATATTCATTGGAAGGACTGATGCTGAAGCTCCAATACTTTGTACACCTGATGAAAACAGCCAACTTGGTGGAAAAGACCCTGATACTGGGAAAGACTGAGGGCAGGAGGATAAGGGGGTGACAGAGGATGAGATGGCTGGTTCTTATCACCAAATAAATCAATGGACATGAGTTTGAGTAAACTCCAGGAGTTGGTGATGGACAGGGAGGCCTGGCAAGCTGCAGTCCATGGGGTTGCAAAGAGTCGGATGTGACTGAGCAAATGACCTGAACTGACCCCTCATTAGTTTGGTAACTGCAGAAGGACAAATGAATACACATAAACATGCAGAAAGCACATTTTGTTTGCGGCTTTAGGTACAGCCCAGAGCTGTTACCCAGATGCAGTGCAACTGACATGAATACCCCTCTTTCTCAAAGTCTCCAGCACTGACAAGCAGTTAGAGAGCAGATACCCAGAGAACGGGTTACCCAGGGGCAGACTGAGGCTTGGAATGAGCCTGTGATCCTTTGAGTAAAAGATTCCTTTCCTCCTTTTCCATTAAACCATCTCCAATTTCTGAAGTTTCTTCAGTGATTTATTTGGAGAAGAACCCCAAACCTACGGATACGTAACAAATGTTCAACAAATACTAGGTAAGCCTGATTAAGATCCTGCCTGCAGGAGAGCCAGGTTCGATCCCTGGGTCAGGAAGATCCCCTGGAGAAGGGAAACCCACTCCAGCATTCTTGCCTGGAGAATGCCATGGACAGAGGAGTCTGGTGGGCTCCAGTCTATGGGATTGCAAACAGTTGGACACAACTGAGCAGCTAACACTTTCAAATACTTTTTTATCCTAAAGCCTGTCCCATATGGGCATAGCACTAGCCCATTTTAGAGATGAGGCAGTTAAGGCTAACAGGAGGTTAGAGGATCCTCCCAGAGACCCTCAACAATGAGGCAGGAGGAGCACAGGAGACTGCATATCACTGACTCCAGGGTTTGATACTAATCACACACCAGCTTAATTCAGGGTACCCTGGAGCTGCCAGTGACACCAGGCCTTCATCCAACCGTGACGCACAGCCTGAATGGGACTTCACCCCCCTCCTGATCATGTGCAGCAGAGACACAGGGCACCCGAAAACAGCCTCTCTCAAAATTCAGGGGTGACCCCTCTGTCCAGGACTCATTTCTGTACACCCTTGAGGTCTTCTGCCAGGGAAAAAGCTCATCAGACTCTCCTTCCCGGAGAAGGGACCACTGCAGGGCCCATGTACACACGGGCTACACAGTGGCTCTGCCCCTTAGGCTCCCCATAAACAGGCTCACGGGGTGGGGGAGAAAGATGGACGCCCAGGTCCATCTGTTAGTTATTTTCTTTACAAGAGTAATCATTATGTTATACCACTTCCCTTTCTTACTGGAACAGGCTTATTAGAACCCCATTAGTCAGGGGGGGACAGAGGTGACCCACAACTCGGGTGAGCAAAGAACAGAAACGTGGTGTTTTCAAAGACACAAGTAGGTGTCTAACGAATCCAGGGGTGAAAGCTGTGCACGTTCCCCTTTGTACCTAGCAGTGCCCATCCCAGTGCCTGGCACACGGTGTGTAAGCATGTGAGAAGCTAACCTGAAAGAACACATTTGGAAGAATTTCATTTGCTTCCTACCACCAGCCACTCTTTAACTTACTAGGTTCAAAATTAGGGAATGAGGCATGATTCCATCCAAGACACCATCTTTTTCTTTTCCTTTTGTCTCTCTTTTATGGTGAGAACCTGTTTTGTTTTATACACCACGCACTCACACCAGACCTCTGAAGATGGGAACCACAGCCTGGGGTGAGTCCACTTCATCACCATGAACCACAAGCCTTAGGACCAACTTGGAGCCAGAAGATGATGCTGGGGAAGTTATCTGACCTTCAGAATCTTCTTTTTGCATCTGTACTGGGTTGTGGGTACTAAGTTTGCAGAGTCTTTCTGAAGTTGCACTCACATCTCTAATCTGTTACACAGTGCTGGCAGGTAGAGAAGCAGCCCTTTGGAAACCTGCATGAGCCTTTGGAGGGGACGCTGCCTCAGGAGAAAATGCTGTCTTATTTCGGTAACAGCTTGGAATCAGGTTCCGGATTCAAACCCCATCTCTACACAATTAGAATCTGAATCCATATACCTTCTAGCCTGAACCCAGCTGTTTCATAGTGTTTTACCATCTGTCTCTCTTGCCAAAAAACCCCCCAAAACCCATCTACCAAATGAATAAGATGGGGAAGTTAATGTGTGTACATACACCAAGCACCCTAAGTGTATGGCACCCAGTAAAACTCAATGAATGTTATTTCTCTTCCTTTCAAGCTCCGTGTCTACAGCCAACACAAACCAGCTTATAAATAGATTCTCTCTCATCAAACATTTTTACAAAGAAGCAAACACCATTTCTGAACTCAGAAAGAACCACTTCCAGACAGACAGCAACAGAATTCCCAATTCCTATCATTCAGTTATGATCACTTGAGCCAGTGTAGCTGGGAAACACATCTGTAAGCTGAATCCTAGTTTTCTTTATATGGCAGTGAAATTAAATGGATGCAACAGCCCACAAGTCGTTTTAGCTGAACTGGGACAGCACGGAACAGTCATTCTCCTGATGCTTTTCAGAAACAGAAAAGACACTGAACTGTGAACACTCTGATAGACACATTTCAAAGTGTTTGGACATCTGGAACACCTTTCCATACAACTGTCTATTATAGATTCACTTATCTCCAGGAGTTCTGAAACGGGCAAAACTGTTTCTGGGATTTGGGGCTTTATACAATTTGATCTGGGTGGATCTCGGGGAAACAAAAAGCATGCCTCTTGCAAACCTGGAAACAATTTTGTTCACTTGCAGGTCACGGAAAAACTCATTCTTTTTTAAGAATGAGCTAACAAGCTCACTCTTGGTCAGCAATCTGAAAAGTTCTGACGGCTGACAAGACACCCTCTCGATCTTGAATTTATTCACTGAAAGCATATCGGGAGTTCACAGGGTACCTGGAGACCGAACTGGTGCCGGGACACAGCCCTGAAGCGTGCACACACGGTCCTACCTTTACCGTCCCCTGCAGACAATGAACGGCTCCTCCTGTTATTCAGCCACAACACTGAAGAGGCCACGCAGGCGGAGCACCAAAGTGAGAGTCTCAGGGTACCAGCCCTAGTCTGTCAGGCCAGAGAGGGAGGGCCTTCCACAGGTGATGACGGTGGGCACAAAGAAAGGTTATCTAGCCATGAGCAAGCCCAAAGTGCCGACAGCGAGGCAAGGGGTAGAAGGTGAAGAGCTGGAAAACCTGCTGGTCACCTAGGTTACCTAGTGACGAGCAACTGGAGAGACTATTCCTAGGGGGAAAAAGAGCAAGGGCAAAGGCCCAGGGGCAGGAAGGAGCTCATGGGTCTATTCTCAAAGACCACAGAACCTGGGAAGAGAGACTAAAGCGGAGCACAGGCAGGCAGGACCCAGAGTGTGCTTCACCTTACATCCATCCAAGAGGAACTCAGGGCACAGCAGGCTTGCAGTTCCCAGCTGGCACAGTGGTAAAGAATACACCTGCCGACGCAGGAGATGTGGGTTTGATCCCTGGGTCGAAGATCTCGTAGAGGAGGAAACGACAACCCCCTCCAGTATTCTTGCCTGGAGAATCCCAGGGAAGAGGAGCCTGGCGGGCTATAGTTCATGGCGTTGCAGAATCAAACACGACTTAGTGACTGAGCAGGGTATCAGATTCACATTTCTAAGAGATGATTCCCAGCGTGAGGTCACTGGAAGGAAGCAAGAAGATACAGAGAGGGAACAGCTGTGCTCTAGGTAAGAGGTGATGGGGGTTGAGAGCAAGGCCGATTTCTGTCTCATAGGGGACAATGACAGTGTCTGGAGATATCTGTGATTGTCATGATGTGGGAACTGCTCCTGGCATCTGGTAGGTAACACACACACACACCCCACCCCACCCCCACCCCCACCCCCCAAGAATTATTCAGCTCAAGATGCTAACAGTGCTGAGGTCAGGAAATCCTGGTTTGGACCAACGAGATGATCTGATGGGGCTGGAGAGCGGTGAACAGACTCAGGAAATGTTCAGGAAGTAAAATCAACCAGGTTTAATGAAAGACTGAATGTGGGGGTAAAAGAACAGATGCTACTGAGAGTCAGTCTCAAGTTTCTCAAAAATTCCAAGGAAAGTTATGCCCAGAACCTTCCCTTTCCAAGAAAGTCAAAGACTTTTTTTTTTTTTTTTTTTTTTGCCGTGGAATGCCTTTGTTCTTAGAATCAGGTGGTAAGTCAGGGTGGGAAACTGAGGCTGGGAGCCAAACTCTTTAACATCTTCAAGTATAGTTTCACCAAGTCTGCTGTAGCCTGGATAGGGCTGCAGACTGGTTCAAGATGCCTTTCTGGGCCATGTTACCTATCATACAACTGCTAGGTGCTCTGGGTTTGAGAACTATGCACTGGTCCTTCATAAAATATTCAGGAAGAGATGTTTAGACAATAGTGAGTAAAATCATAACTGTGTGAAGAAAAAGAACACATGTTGGTCTACATCTGTACTTGAGCCTAAACTCTCTGTCTAGATAAGCAGTTACCCAAAATATGCTAGGTGGCCCAGCATCAGCTGGGAACTGGCCAGAACCTCACGCTCCATACCAGCCCCTGATGGGGCAGAATCTCCAAGGGTGAGATTCAGGAATCTCTTGTTTCATCTCCAGGTGATTCCAATCATATGAAGGTTTGAGAAGACCTGTTCCAGCTCACCTTTCAGAGCAGAAGAAACGATGCCAAACCCTAGCTCTAAACACTAAATGCTTAAGTGTTTGTTGTTCAGTGGTGTCTGATTCTTTGCGACCCCGTGGACTATATCCTGCTAGACTCCTCTCTTCAGCAGATATCAAAAATTGCAATCTAAGATTAAATAACGCCAAATCATTTTATGGTACAAGTTCTAAAGCCCTGAAGAAGGGGGTATGGAAAAATCTTCTGAGTGTTTCTTATCTACTTTAGCTCTTAACAGAGAGGTAAGCGATAGGACTTCTAAAAAAATAATAAAAGTTTTGTGCATGCCCGTTTCCAAGGAATATAAATCCTTCTGCCTTTTAGAAGAGAATAAACAGTACCCAGTCGGAGCAGAAAGTCCGGCCAATGAAATAAACAAGTTCTTAAACAGCTTGCAGTGGGAGGGGGTCTGTCTGGCAGATGCAGGAACAGCAAAAGCTTTCCCCAAGGGCGACTAGGAGTTAACTTTAAGGCAAAAGCAATGCGCTTTACCCCAAGGCCTGGGCTGAGACGGCCAGGGTCTGAGGCCAGAGAAATGAGNCCAAGGTTTCCAGGTGCTGAGACCGAATATATGAGGGCCAATTTTCGGAGACGAGAGCTGCTCACCGGCTGCTGGCTGGCTCCACCCAGTTCACTTAACGCTTTTGACTTGTCTCCACTGCAGTATGATGCTGGGCCCTGCTACATTGGTCCCTTTAAAAAATCATCAGTACAATATTGTGAGAGCGCGTCAGCTGTATTTAAAAATTATTTTCCCCCATTACGAAGGAAGTAACCCTGGTCTTACATTGTTAAAAACTGCACGGTGTAGAACTTCAAGAAGTTCCCCCATAGTCCCCAGCCACTGCTGTGCTCCTGCGAACTGTCTTCCTCCAGGTTTGTTTCCCTCCCCCCACCCCTTTGTATGCACTTTGTTATATTTCCATATTCCAATTGAGGACACTCAGGCTGAGAAAAGGCAAAAAATAAACTACTCCTGAAGACCCTATAGAGCATTCTTTCTCAAATTTTACTGTGGATGCAGCTTCTGATCCTGTAGGTCTGGGGTGGAGTCTGAGAACTGCTTGCGAAAAAAAGCCTCCAAGTGGTGCTGATGCTATTACTCACTGGTTTTCCACCTGATTGGGAAGTGGCAGTCCATGAAACTGGACATTTTGCTTCTGCTGGTGAGTAGTTTCAAGCAGGGCAGTTTTCAGCAACAGACTTTGGAATTCCAACTTACGTGATCAATTCATAGCAACATCCATGGATTCGGTGATTTTTCAAAATTTTTCTTTTTCTACCCCAGGCTCTAGACATGGCTAAGAAACATCTGGCCAGAATTGGTAAGAAAGAAATCAAGCTATGGCATTCTCATTTGGGAAGTGCTGCCAGATCCTGAAGAGTGAAGTGGAAAAGTTGAATCTCAGTGTTTAGTGTGGCTCTAGGGTCTGGAAAGTGGGATTACAGCATCCATTTTGTCTAATTGCTTTTACTTCTCTCCTTTCTGTAGCTGAGAAAGGCCCATGACCTTTCTCTTCACTATGTAACTCTTTTGCCAGATGAGAAGGTTGCCTTGATGTCCAAAAGGATTACTTGTTTTGAACTGGCCTTTCAAAAGTTGTCACTGATTAGATTTTTTAGTGCCTTGTTAGATCCCTGGATAGTGTTCTTTCATCTGTGTTGGTGGCATTTGTTGTCTATTTGTGGTAGGGACTTTAATCGCTTAAATCAATTAATCCATTCCTTCGCTAGTTCTTGGAATATAATTGGCCTTTGTTCAGATAAGCATGTGCCAGAAATCCTCCGTCAGTGTATTTATTAAGCAGCTCACAGGTTCTCAGATAATGGGTAAGAAACACATTCTTTCACCAAAGGTGTGTGGGCCTGTCAGTTTCATAGGGTGGACTAGTATCAACAGGGTGATCCTCGTCAAACCAAACTGGTTTTGAGAAGCAGGGAAAGTTCATCATGAACTGTGAATGAGAAATTACTGCTTACTTTGGGTATAGGTTTCTCTTAAGGCTTGTCCCACCACCCCCACTGCATTGCTAACTAAGAGACTGTTGAAATGCTACAGCTGAAGCCACAGAAAAACTATAGCAGACTGTGGATTGGCCTCTTTAGGCAAAGGAAAAGTCTGTCTGAACCACTCCTTGTTGGTTATTTTAGAAGCAAAATTCTTGGAGGTCAGGAAACAAACAAAAAAGCCTCCTAGAATGTCAGAGCTGGCGGATTGTGCGTATTATTTAGTGGCTGAATTTAATGGGGGAATTGAGAACCGGAAAGGTTAAGAAAAGAAAAGTTTAAAGGCAAGATTTCTGTTTTCAGGCAAATAATTTTTTCCCTGGGCATTGTAGGATGTTTAGTAGCATCTCTGGTTACTACCTACTAGATGCCAGTAGTATCCCCCGCCCCGCAGCACCCTGCTCAGCGGTGTCAACCAGACATTGCCAAAGTCCTGAGGAGGCAAAGCTGCCCTAGGTTGAGAACACTGGTTTGGGGGCAGTCTTGCACTCACCGCTAAGGTCCGTCAGTCAGTACTGGTAGCCCACGCCATGCCCTCTGCTGGCTGAGGAATGACTGAATGCAGCTTAGTGAGAGGGTGTGGAACTGAAAAGCTGAGGTGCCACATTAAGGAACATGAATACAAATGGTAAGAAGGTGGACATCTGGTATCACAAGTCAGGTGAGGAGAGCAGCTGGTTGTTCTGGTATGGACTAGATACTCAAGCATCTGAGAATCATCTGAATGTTTATGAAGGGATGCTTCCTTGTGGACACTTTACAAGCAATTTCCTGCAGCTTGAACCATCTCTGCCACCACCCCTTCTTTTCATAGTCTGACTCTGCACTTTCTAACCAAAGTGTGGTCGCAAACCTAACATGCGATGTTCACCATCACTCTGATTTAGATTCTGTTCTTACTCTCCTTCTCACCATGTTTTATCAGAAGATCACGTGCATAATATTTACCATTTCTGAGCTGCTACTCGGTAGCAAGCATTGTGCTCACCAGTTGACCTTCACTATTCCTTAATCTTCACAGCACATCAAGAGACAGATGTGTTGTTGGCCCATTTTACAGATGAAGAAACTGTTGAATATACTAGTGATCACTGGAATCAAGATTGCCAGGAGAAATATCAATAACCTCAGGTGTGTAGATAATACCACCCTTAAGGCAGAAAGTGAAGAGGAACTAAAGAGCCTCTTCATGAAGGTGAGAGAGTGAAAAAGGTAGCTTACAATTCAACATTCAAAAAACTGAGATCATAACACATCTGGTCCCATCACTTCATGGCAAATAGATGGGGAAACAATGGAAACAGTGACAGACTACATTTTCTTGGGCTCCATAATCACTGCAGATGGTGACTGCAGCCAAAAACTTTAAAGACATTCGCTCCTTGGAAGAAAAACTATGACAGATCTAGACAGTGTATTAAAAAGCAGAGACATTACTTTCCCAACAAAGGTCCGTATAGTCAAAGCTATGGTTTTTCCAGTAGTCATGCATGGATATGAGAGTTAGGTCATAAATAAGGCTGAGCACTGAAGAAGTGATGCTTTTGAACTGTGGTGTTAGAGAAAACTCTTGAGAGTACCTTGGACTTCAAGGAGGTCAAACCAGTCCATCCTAAAGGAAATCAGTCCTGAATATTCTTTGGAAGGACTGACCCTGAATCTCCAATACTTTGGCCACCTGATGCAAGGAACCAACTCATTTGAAAAGACCCTGATGCTGGGAAAGATTGAAGGTAGGAAGAGAAGGGGCTGTCAGAGGATGAGATTGTTGGATGGCATCACGACTTGATGGACATGAGTTTAAGCAAGCTCTGGGAGATGGTAAAGAACAGGGAAGCCTGGAGTGCTGCATTCGGTGGGGTTGCAAAGAGTCAGAAACAACTGAGGGACTGAACAACAACAAAAGAACAGCAATCAGGAGTGTACACAAAAGGATTCCAGAACCCTCCCTCTTAACGTCTGTGAGCACACACTGCCCCCGCTGCCACAACTCCTAAACCCGAAGTCATTGCCTTACAGATCATACCACTCCACACCTCCAGCGTTACTCATCTCCCCTTTTTCTCTATCAGTCCTCAGTTTCCCCTGAGCCTTAGATAATTTGTGGGTTCAGTACTAGAGAAAGGAAAAGAAAAGGGGCAAGGTTTTTTTTCTTGTTTTTGGTGGCTTCCCTGGGCTTAAATATATATACTCTACTAGCCAGAACAGCACTAGACAATTAGATTAATAAGCATCTTTTTTAAAAAACCAAATTAAAAGTACCATCAGGGTGTATTAAGGTATATTTGTCAAGTGTGAAATGTCTCAGATTGCCTGCCTCCTACCATAGCAATGTCAGCCATTCTGGTGCCTGGGAGATTCATCCCTGGTGGCTCAGACGGTAAAGAATCTACCTGCAATTCAGGAGACTCAGGTTAGATCCCTGGGTTGGGAAGACCCCCTGGAGTAGGAAATGGCTACACACTCTGGGGAATCCCATGGTCAGAGGAGCCTGGCAGGCTGCAGTCCATGGGGTCTCAAGAGTCAGACACAACTAACACACACGGGTAAGACAGGTTATCTTTGATCTGGACTGTGGAAGATTGGGCAAGTTAGGATGAGCTCACACAGTGGAGCTTTGGACAGAGAACAGGAAGCGTTGGGAAAATGTTTCTCACCTGCTTCTGTGCACAAGTCTGGTGCTATGCATCAGCAAGATGTCATCCCTGTCCCTCCAGATGAGATGAGCTTCTACAGCACTGTGGACATTCCCTGGTGTAACGTTCATCCCACTTAAAGCCTCTGAACTTATCCAGCAGGTATTTATTTAGTAGGCAGGCTTCCCTGGTGGCTCAGATGGTAAGGAATCTGCCTGCAATGCTGGAGACCTAGGTTTGATTCCTGGATTGAGAAGATCCCCTGGAGAAAGGAATGGCTACCAACTCTGATATTCGTGCCTGGGAGATCCCTGGACAGAAGAGCCTGGCGGGCTACAGTCCATGGGGTTGCAAAGAGTTGGACACGACTGAGTGATTAACACTCATACACACACGCACGTGCATGCATGCACTTGGAAGATGGTGTTCTGGCACCAGGGCAACAGGTAAACAAGATGGGCTCACTGAGCACTCCTTCCAGGCTGGGGCGATGCAGACATCCAGACACAAAGAGCTTCCTAAGACAACAGTGTGACAGGCAAGTTCTCCTGAGCAGGGCTACTCAGAGTGTAGTCACAGGCACAGGCAGAAGAACCAGGGAGCTTGCTGGAAATGCACAGTCTGAACCCTGCACCTCCTGAGTCAAGACCTGCATTTTAACATCCCCAAGAGATCAGTGTGCACCAAAAGTTTGAGAAGCACAGCTATAAAGACCATGCACCAAGACAACTTGCTGGAGAGAAATCAGAGGAGACCATTCCAAATAGAGAAGTCTCCTGAGAGGAAATGAGATGTGGCTTGAAAGATGAGACAGGCCAGCAACAGTCAGCAGAAGATTCCGGGCAGAAAAGCAACAGAAAGTGCAGTGGTCCAGAGGGAGTCAAGCTCTTGGTTTATTGAAATTGGACAGAACATCCCTGGAACAGGCTGAGAAGAGGGGGAGAATAGAATCAAATAAGGGTAGAAAAATAGGCAGAAGCCAAACATCCAGTGGGTTGCACAGCTTACATGGTGAGAAGTGTTCATTGCCTCTGTGAATGCTGGATGCCAGTGTTGAAGAGTTTGGTCTCTGTCTAGTTCTCAGCCAACATTCTATTAGAGAGTCAGGGCCTCATGCCCACATTCTATCTCACGTGGGTAACACATAAGTGTTCCTGCTCCCTGGTCCATGTAAGTTCCTGCTTCTAGGATCCTAAGCACAGGCTGAATCNCTTTTTTTTTTTTTTAAACAATAGACTCTCCTCCTTCAGCTAAATGACAGGAAGAAACAGTTTCTAAAGTCAAATTTAAACTTAAAGTTTAAAAGATACTTGTCTCGTCAGTCAATGCTAGATCCCCAGGCCCTGGTACAGTGTTTGGCCCACACTGGACACTCATTAAACTTGTATATTGCATATGTAACTTACTCAAATATTTACAAGTCCAAAAAAAATCTGTTTTCTGTTAATAAAGCCTCAAAGATCTTTGATTGTTCCAAAAGAGCAAAATACCAAGGAATGAAATTTGAAAAGTGAGAGTTATTATCACATGAAATCCCCATCAAAAGGAAGACTCATAGATGTATGGAAGTTAAAAAATCATAAAAATAAATATTCATAAATTAATAAAACCCAGAATCCCAGCACTGATTTCACTGATAAACAGGACTTTTTTTGTTTTTTTTTCTAAATTTGGGAAACTTGCTTTTCCAATATTTAAATTTCACTTTAAGAAAGCATGTTCTTTAAAATAAGCAAGCTCTTTAAAATCTTTGCAGCTGAGGCCTGTGGTCTAGGAACTCATTCATGTTAATTTTTCTCCTGGCACCTTCTCCATCATTCTCCTTTACTCTGTCTGTAAAATTATGATAATAATCCATGCTTACCTAACAGAAGGTAATGATTACTAATTAACTAATTTTTCTATATAGAAGCCCTCCAAGAATGTACACAGTTCTAAATATAATCATTTTAAACTGACGGCGAAGATAGTACTTTCTATTTTCAAGAATGCTGTCCCTTCCACAGAGATGGAATTTCATACATTGTATCCGTGTATCTTCCATTACTGATAGATATGACAAGCAAAACCCTGCAGCGTGATATCATTTTCTCTTGTCACCTAGGACCTCAAATAGCCAGAGCCGTGCTCAGTGGTTCATCAGCGGGGGCCTCTTTACAGAAAGGTAGAAACCACCTTGGTACTGGTAGCAACAAACAGTGGTCTGAGCTCAGCTAATGCAGAATGGCAGCTCTCAAACGAATGGATTTCCAGAGTGACTCTCTACCGCCTCCATAAAGTATAACACAATTGCTTTCATTTAAATCCCATTTGATTGCATTAAAACGGCTTGCCCATTGTTTGTTTGTCTTTTTTTCCCCTCCTTGCCTTTTCTTTTTATAATTTTTACCACCAAAGAATAACTTCTTTTCTTCTGGGAAGGCTTTAGGCAAAACATTTTTGAGATGTCAGCCAACCAAGAGAATTGTCGTATTGCCGTTCTTTGGTTCTTTGAAATCTTGTCCATAAACTGTGGTTTTGGTACCCAGATCAAGCGGGCATTTGGCAATGAAAACGCTAAAACATAACAAGAACGAAAATAGTGCTATGATGGTATGGTGTTTCTAGGATAATCATTTGTTATATTTTAACAAACAAAACTCACTTGAACCTTTCATTCTATTTTCATCCCCGCATAGGAACAGACAAAAAGCATTTCATGAAGCTCGTGTGGCACTTTTTACAGGGGCAAAAATCAATCAGGGGGAAAAAAAAACACCTTAGTATGACAACATTTTTTTTCAATACAGGTAAAGTGGAAAATACGTCCCAATGCTGGCACACTCTGTCATTTTGGCAAATGGCACACTCCGTCTTGACAGAATATAAAAGAGCTTAGAAGTGGAATCCAGAGAGATGAAAGGATGTGGAGGACAGGGAGTCAGTTTGTCACTGGTGGGAATCTTTATCATAACTTATAATTTATCTGTGAGTTGTGTAAGCTTCAAGATGAAGATAAAGCTGGAATCAGAGAGCTCATACTGGTTTTCCCTCTATCCCAGAATGGCAGTTTCTGATGTTTCTTTCAGTTGCAGATGAGTGAAAGTGTGTTTCTAACTTGTGTATTGCATGCTTCGCTTTTGTTTTTCAGATGGCCAGAAACCAGCTGACTAGCCAGGGTGGAGACTGCTCAGTCTATAAATAATCTCGACGGGTGAAGGTCTCAGAAGTACATACAACTCCATATAGCCGCAAACACTTAGGGGTACCTTTGGGAAACATCAAAAGAAGTTTCACATTTCACATGTTAAACTGGGAATGGTGCATTTTCTTCTCCATCCAGAAATCCCCCTTGGATGGACTGATGACCATTTTTGGAGGTAGGAGGTGGGGTGGGGAGCAGCATTTGATAAAAATGTATTGAATGGAACAAATACTGTATACATATAAATTTACCAGTTAAACTGACCCTGAGCCACTGAATGGGCTTCCCTGGTAGCTCAGCTGGTGAAGAATCCACTCGCAATGCAGGAGACCCCGGTTGCATTCCTGGGTCAGGAAGATGCCCTGGGGAAGGGATAGACTGCCCACTCCAGTCTTGGGTTTCCCTGGTGGCTCAGCTGGTAAAGAATCTGCCTGTAAAGATCCCCTGGAGAAGGGAATAGCTACCCACTCCAGTATTCTGACCTGGAGAATTCCATGAATTATATAGTCCATGGGGTTGCAAAGAGCCATTGAATACCACCAGTCTATTCATTAGAAAGAATTTAATCAAAAAAACCATCTATATGATTGGCTCTATATCAGGGTTTGGCAAACTTTTTTTTCCTAAAGAACCACATAGTAAATATCTCAGCTCTGTAACGGCTTTCTGGGCTCTCTGTCACAACTACTCCAGCCTAACGTAGGCAGCACAAAAGCAACCACAGACAGCATGTAAACAAAGGACTGCGGCAGTGTTCCAGCTCAGCTCTGACTTCAAAAGGGCTGGTTTGGCCCACGGGGCTTAGATTGGCGACCCTTCTCATCTGTAAATGCACTGCCTTTTGGTGAGACAAAATCAGCTACACCTGAGACCCTTAAGACTATCAGAGTAAGACAGAGTGATATGGACTTTATGATAAATAGATGCTCAATAAATAACAATACTTTCAACTCGAGAGTCAGAAAAATCAACCTTCCTGGACCCACGAGTTATTGTCTGTGCAACATTTGCAGATTTCGTCAGTTTGCAAAGGGGAGAGGTTATTCGCGCCTATTTCACAAAGTTGATGTTATGTTCAATAGGATAACATTTAAATGAGGAAACTCATCTGAAGTGTTTGGCATGGTGCCAGGCACATTACTGACCGAACTGGATAATATTAAGACTGAGTTATTGGCCATGGGGAGGGTGAGGATTCTAGTGGACTGGAATTGCTGGTGTTTTCTGAAGTTATCACCTACAAAAGAAGCCCAGAGTCTCTGCCCTACAGCCCTGGAATTCCAGGTTCCTACAGTAGCTCAGCAGAAAAGAATCCACCTGCAGTGCAGGAGATCTGGGTTTGATCCGAGGGCCGGGAAGATCCCCTGGAGAAGGAAATGGCAACTCATTCCAGTATTCTTGCCTGGGAAATGCCATGGACAGAGAAGCCTGGCAGACTACAGTTCATAGGATCGCAAAAGAGTTGGACACAATTGAACACACACACACACACACACCCGCACGTGATACAGAAAGTGAATCTGAAGCCACATATGTAGTGATACTGAGAAGCAATTTGCTGGCAAACTTTACCAGAAAGAAATGAGAGGGAGAAGAAGCCATAACAGAGCCACAAGTGAATCATCTGTTCTGAAGTTATTTACTATTTTGCGAATTAGCTGGTTAGTCGCTGTCACGATGTTGACAGTCCCCAAAAACAAATGAAGGAAGAGTGCGATGGCCTCTCTTTTTAGAAAAACCGGTGCCAAGAGTCATTCAGGCAATTCCCTGAAAGTGAATTACTGAGTGGCATTGTCTTTCAAGGTCAAATGTGTCCACTGTGCTAAGTGTAAAAACCAAAGTATCTTTTTAGGCATTCTATAACTCAGATTGCCAAGATGCCTTCATTACTGGAAACCCATGTTAAGCCATTTAGGGAAATATTTATTCATCCTTTGTTTACAGGAACTGGAGGCAGAAACCAGAGAGCTATTTCATTGAGAAGTCACAAGGTCATGTCTTATTCACCTCTCTGTCTGTAAGACTGAGCATGGTTCTTGGCATCCAGTAGGGGCTTAGTTGATGCCCATAGCAGTACTGATTGAAAGAAAAGAAGGTGCCATGGCTTTCTCCAGCTTCTGATGGTACAGACACACAGGTCTGGGATATTCTACTATTCAAAGCCCTTGCTCTGCACCGCAGGGTATATTGGAGACAGTAACCGATTGCATCATATTATATGCTTGGCATAATTATACTGTAGGCTTTTGTCTCCTTTGGTGCCAGTCAGTCTCAAAACACATGCTTTGCTTATGTCAAGTGCTGGGGTTGCCCACTCATTACATTTGGGACTTGTGAACTCTGTGTCTGCATCCTGAGTGCTTTCAGCCCAGAGCTCATGCTTCGGAGTACCAGGATGGCTTTAACCTTCAAAAAAGATGTTGAACAACGGGCATGTGAGTCCTAGAGGAAAAAGAGGAACACGGCAGACAAGGACCAGCTGGGGCTAGATCTGATGGTGATCACGTCCTTTCCGTTTTAAAATATTATGAATAATGAAGCTGCTTTTTCTTCATTCCTCAGAAGGGAGTTTAATCTGTAGGTCTCTCTCCCATCCATTTATGTCATGTCTTCACCACCATCCTTATTCAAGCTACCATCTCTCTTACCCCAGTGATGGCAACATTTTCTGAAGTTGTCCCCCTGCAAGCCCCTTCCACACTGCTGCCAGAGTGGTCTTTTTAAAATGGAAAAATGGCTCTGAACTGCTGCTGCTGGGATATTTCTATTTTCTTAGGAGAAAAGTTGTAACCTTACACTTCATTTCACCTCTAAGGCTGGCATGATCTCACCCTGTGTGCCTCTCTTGCCAGCCTCATTTTGTGCTTCTCTCTCAACTTCACTTCAGCAACTAAAGACACTACCAAGTGTCCCCCAGTATCACTTCTCTCTTGGGCTAAAAAAAATAAAATAAAAAGCTGAGGTTCCCCCTGGGCCCATGACTGCCCGATAAAGAACTACGTTTTCGGCGCTTTGAATTCTGGACAATTGAATGTGAGCAGAAAAGTCATGTTGTCCCTCAAAAGGATGTAAGTCTCCCACCCTCACTGGTCAGCATGCACACCAAGCACGTGTGAGCAGCCAGGGTACCAAATTATATCCCGTGGGCTAAGGCTGGCTCATCACTTTTGTGTCAGTAAAGTTTGATTGGAACACACCCCACCCATTCATTTAGGCATTATCTGTGGTGGCTTTTAGACTGTCAGAATTGAAAAGTTGTGATCAGGACCCTCTGACTTACAAAGTCAAAATACTTCCAATCTGGTCCTTCACGCGAGAGTCTGCCAGCCTGTGCCCTAGAGGACACAAAGCAACAAATGAGAAGGAGCCTGGGTTCCTGGGACTACAGAGCCCATCATATCAGCCACAGCACTCCATCTGGCCTATGAGACATATTTTTAAAACACACTTTTAAAGCTTCCTTGGTGACTCAGTGGTAAAGAATCCGCCTACGAATGCAGGAGACACTGGTTCAATTTCTGATCTGAGAAGATCCCACATGCCCCAGAGCCACTAAACCTGAGTGCCACTGCTACTGAAGCCTGGTCACTCTAGAAGCCCTGCTCAGCAACAACAGAAGTCACTGCAATGAGAAGCCCATGTACCACAACTAGAGAGTAGCCCCGGCTGGCTGCAACTAGAAAAAAGCCTGCGCAGCCATGAAGACCTGGCACAGCCAAAAATTTGCATAAAGAAAGAAAACTGTATCTTGTTGAATCCTCTGTTTGGGCTTCCTATTGATCAGTCCCTCAACCTTGATGTTACTGACATTTGGGTGAGAGAATGCTTTGTTTAAGGGGGCTGTGCTGTGCACTGTAGCCATATCCCCAGCATGCACCTGAGACATCCATCTCCCAGGGTGTGACACTGCCACTCAGCCCGCAGGGGCTGGAGTCACTCCTGGTTGAGGACTGCTGCGTTAGAGCAGCTGAACCAGCTCCACTGAGCACCTCTCCCCTTCACTGTACCTCTGAGTATCTCTCCCTCGCTGCTAGGACCACTCCCATGCTGCGCCCTCTTGCTCCCACCTGGCTCACTTAGTCATCTCCTATAGAATTGCCATGTATCAGCTTCCACATCACCTCCTCAGGGGAAAACTTCCATGGATCCTCCTACCAAATAAATGCTCTGATAGTCACCTGGAGATCCTCTGAGGCACAAGAGTGTGATGGTTGAGAGTGGTTCACCAGTCATAGACACACAGAAGGCCACTCAATAAATCACTGCTGACTGCCTGAGCCCCGTGACATGGAAGTTTTGAGGGGAAAGCAAAAGACTCGATGGTAAAGAAAATGAACATTAAGTCTTGCTATAGTCCTGTTTGCGGGAGAGGGATTCTAGAAGGACGGGGAAGCTGCTTATAGAAGAAGGGAGAAGCAGCCAGTAAGAAATGAGGTCTCCTTACCTTTCAGTCCCAGGATTCCCATAAACCAAGAAACCTGCTTTCTTTCCACAGCAGCCAAAACAGCTGCCATAGCAAGTGTTTTTCTATGTTTCAGAGCAACATATGGATTTGTACTTTCTTTGGTTTTGACATTGGTTGCATTTTAACCCTGTACTTTTCAGGCTACATTATATATAATATGATTTATTAACCCTGCAATACCTTTTTAAAAGTTAAAAATAATCCCTACAATCACATTTTAAATTCACACACAGATAAAATGTGCGCCCTACATTCTCCAGCCCCACTGTTATTGGAACGAAGAGGCTAAACATTCAGAGAGGTCTAGATACTTCCTTGGCACAAGGCCATAAAGGGAGATGTGTGTGGTCTACTTAATTCCTTTACATTTTTCTCTCTACTCAATGAGTCTGTCTTCTGTCTCAGTCCCTCTCTTTAGGTTTCTGTGCCTTTAAAGCCAAAATCTCTTTCTCAAGATTCTTAGCATTCTGCAAGTGAACCTGTATATGTTTATAATAAAGGTACCCTTCTAATCCTCCCTTAGTAGAAATACCCTAGGTGTTCTACTAAAGGTTGCAAGAGATATTTTACCAACAGACCAAAAGCATGTATTTTGTGGTCACATCTCATGCTAAGACTTATTTCAACCAGTTGTTTAGGATACTACAATGACTGGGAGCAATTGCATAATTTCTCTGGAACCGTAGTTTGTTTATCTTTTTAATGGGACTAAGAATGCTTACCTCAAGGTGATGTTGTATGGATCAAATAATACAACATCTTGCATCTGATGAATGTTTCTGTGATCGATTCACCTAGTGTTTTCTAGAAACCCTGAGACAGATCACAGACTTCCTTGAGATGGCCAGCTGGTGCATGGAACAGACAGTGACAGTGTTCTGCTAACTAGACCACAGGGGACCTTACCATTTTTGAACTGTGGTGCTGGAGAGGAATCTTGAGAGACCCATGGATGGCAAGGAGATCCAACCAGTCAATCCTAAAGGAAGTAGACCCTGAATATTCATTGGAAGGATGGGTGCTGAAGCGGAAACTCCAATCCTTTGGCCACTTGATGAGAAGAGCCGGCTTACTAGAAAAGACTCTGATTGCTGGGAAAGATTGACGGCAGGAGGAAATGGGGACAACAGAGGACGAGATGGTTGGATGGCATCACCAAGTCAACGGACATGAGTTTGAGCAAACTTTGGAAGATGATGAAGGACAGGGAAGCCTGGCATGCTGCAGTCCATGGGGTCACAAAGAGTTGGACACGACTGAGCCACTGAACAATAACAACAAGCATGTGAGGGAGCTCATGGCAGACACTGTAATGGATGGGCATTTTTTCCATGCTAATTCTAGGACACACATGGTGAGCAGGATGTTCATGTTCTGACACTTGCACATGTGCAGAGGCTCACTGTATACACGCCTGCATTTGCAAGCATGTGCTTATGTTCATGCAAAAATTCCACCTCGCATTTGAGTCAGTTCTAATGAGGTAGATGAACCTAGAACCTATTACACCAAGTGAAGTAAGTCAGGAAGAGAAAGATAAATATCACAACAGACTGGTTCCAAATAGGAAAAGGAGTACGTCAAGGCTGTATATTGTCACCCTGCTTATTTAANAAGGTTGGGAACTGCTGCCATAGGATACTTGCATCTAAAGTTTTCTTATTAGGACGTAGGCCTGTGACCCTGATAGAATTCTCAGACATTGGCCTTCTTCGAGTAAGGGAAGACTATAAAGGTGGCTTTATCCAACACAACATCACCCATTCCAGTTAGAATTCCAAAGGTGTCCACTTTCATAAGCAGCCACTGTTATTTCTCCGACTTACTTTCTATCTGTCCGTGTGTACTCTTACTCTTGAGGCGAGGGGTCTAACCTCTTTATTTTGACCTCTTATCTTGTGAGTCACCCTACAGCAGCCCATCCCCAGCCCACTCACTGCCGCCTTCAGGGTTTGGCACATAATGGCCATCCACTAAAAGTAAGGCAACTTTTATGTCGATTGCCTGACGGGACAAATGGAAACTTCAGGTACTTCTAGGCAGTCAGTGTATTTCAGAGACAGAAGTGATCTGTAAGCGTGGCCGCTGCTCCTCCTGGCCCAGCATCAACATTCTCTTCTTTTCGGAGGGGCACTCTGCTTCTCCCTTTGAGGCATTGTGCACACACCCACTGCTTTCGGATCGAGTTGCTATCTGCATCTCCTGGATCTAGGAATGGGCGAGAGAGCCAGCCTGGCCAAAGCACACATGCTGCACACAGTGACCAGCACCACGTTGGACACGCGACCCAAGTGCCGTAGACTGAATGCGTGTGTGCCCATCAGATGCATGTTAAACACTGACGACCAGTGTGATAGTGTTAGAAGACAGACTCTTTAAGAGGTGACTAGGTCATAAGGTCAGAGGCCCCACGAATGGGATTAGTGCCCTTGTCAAGAGGCCCCAGAGAGCTCCCTTGCCATTTCTGCCACGTGAGGTTACAGAAAAAAGATGGCCATCTATAAAACAGGCCCTCATTAGATACCCAACCTGCCAGTGCCATCATCCTGGACTTTCCAGCCTCTAGAACTGTGATAAACACATGTTTTTAGTTGTAAGTCACCTAGTTTGTACTATTTTGTTGCAGCAGTCCAAATGAACTAAGACATCAAGATAGTACAATCAGAAGAAATCCACACACTTTTCTAGAACTAGCGGAATGGAAAGCTGTGTTTAACTTTGAGTTTTCCAATAGAAGAATGTAAGTCCAACTCTGGCTCACCACATCAGAGATCTGGCCTGGAGAGGAAAGGAAAGCCAAGGCACTGAGTCCTGGTGGGATATAAGATCTCCTGGATCCATCTGTGCCTGAAAGCATACTGACTCTTGGTCTTACCAGTGTTTCAACAAATTATCCATCCTGTTTAATACAACCTGATGGGGGTTTCTGTCATGGGTCACCAAGAGAGTCGATTACAATAAGACCAATGTAACTATACTCAATAATTTTCAACACATGGGCCATGGAGAGTTAAAACTGCTAAGGCTCCTCTCTTCAGTCTTTCTATATTGTCTCATTCACTCAGTTCAGTTCAGTTCAGTTCAGCTCAGTCGCTCAGTCACGTCTGACTGTGACTCCATGAACCACAGCACGCCAGGCCTCCCTGTCTATCACCAACTCCCGGAGTCCACCCAAACCCATGTCCATCAAGTCGGTGATGCCATCCAAGCATCTCATCCTCTGTCATCCCCTTCTCCTCCTGCCCTCAATCTTTCCCAGCATCAGGGTCTTTTCAAATGGGTTAGCTCTTCACATCAGGTGGCCAAAATATTGGAGTTTCAGCTCATTCACTCATATTGACTTTAAATATCTTTTGTATTGTACTGACTCCCACATTTATATGTGTTGCCCGGATTTCTCCTCAGTGCCCCAGTTTATCTAAACTGTTTCCTAATGTGTTTGCCAGGTCACGCAGAAACATCCCAAATGTTACCCTTCTAAAAACTGAACTCTTCATTTCTCCTCCCCAGTACATTCTTTCCTGGGTCACTCTTGTGTCAGTGAGGGCCACTGCCATCTATTCAGTTGTCCAAGCTAGAAACTGGAGACACAGTTTGGATTCCTCCCTCGCCTTCACCGCCCACATCCAAGCTGTCAGCAGGTCCTGTCTGTTCCATCTCCTAAATAGATCTCAAATCTGCAGACTTCTATCTTTACTGTCTCCACTCTAGTTCAAGAATGACCAGTTCTATCCAAGATTACAGCCAAACTCGATTTTCTGATTCTTCTACAACTCACCTTGAATCCATTCTCTACATACACCGAATAAAAATAGATTTAACAGGATTATGGCATGCCCCTGCTTAAGGTACTCCGCTTCATATTGGGCGCAGATTTAACTGTTTACTGTGGCCTAAAGGGGATCCATACACTGACTACTTTTGCATCTCTCATATCATTTTGTACCAACTCACCTCTCCAGCCCCATAAGGCTTTGCTTGCTGTCTGCAACATCTGTAGGCCACTTTACGAGGACTTCCTTGTGGTGTTACCTCTACTGAGCATGCTTGCCCATCCCCTAGAACTCCTCCGATGACTTTGACCTTGGTGTCCTTCAGGAGGCCAGCTTTGTGGGCACATCAATCTCCATTTCAAACTTTATTCATTTCCTTCACAGACTTGCATATTTTGAAACCATTTATTTATTGGTTTGCTATTGTTGTTTAGTCACTAAGTTGTGTTTGACTCTTTTGCGACCCCCTATCCTGTAACCCACCAGCTTCTCTGTCCACAGGATTTCCCAGGCAAGAATACTGGAGTAGGTTGCCATTTCCTTCTCCAAGGGATCTTCCCAACCAAGGGATCAAACTCACATCTCCTATACTTCAAGTGACTTCTTCACCTCTGAGCCACCAGGGAAGCCCTATTTATTATTTGGTTTACATATGTACTATTTGTCTCACCTTACCTGTCTCCTGAGAAACCTGTGTGCAGGTAAAGAAGCAACAGTCAGAACTGGACATGCAACAACTGACTGGTTCCAAATTGGGAAAGGAGTACAATAAAGATATATATTGTCACCCTACTTATTTAACTTATGTGCAGAATGCATTATGTGAAATGGTGGGCTGGATGAATCACAAGCTGGAATCAAGACTGCTGGGAGAAATATCAACAACCTTAGATGTGCAGATGATACCACTCTAATGGCAGAAAGTGAAGGGCAACTGAAGAGCCTCTTGATGAGGGTGAAAGAGGAGAGTGAAAAAGCTGGCATAAAACTCAACATTCAGAAAACTAAGATCATTACATCTGGTCCCATCACTTCATGGCAAATAGAAGGGGAAAAAGTGGAAAAGTGACAGATTTTATTTTCTTAGGCTCCAAAATAACTGCAGACAGTGATTACAGCCATGAAATTAAAAGATGCTTGCTCCTTGGAAGGAAAGCTATGACAAACCTAGACAGTGTATTAAAAAGCAGAGACATCACTTTCTTGACAAAAGTCTATGGAGTCAAAGTATGATTTTTCCAGTAGTCATGTATAGATGTCAGAGTTGGACCATAAGGAAGGCTGAGTGCCAAAGAACTGATGCTTTCAAACTGTGATCCTGGGGAAGACTCTTGAGAGTCCCTTGGACAGCAAGGAGATCAAACCAGTCAATCCTAAAGGAAATCAATGCTGAATATTCATTGGAAGGACTGATACTGAAGCTGAAGCTCCAATACTTTGGCCACTTGGTGGGAAGGGCCAACTCATTGGAAAAGACTCTGATGCTGGGAAAGACTGAGGCAAAAGGAGGAGAGAGTGGCAGAGGATGAGATGGTTAGATGGCATCACTGACTCACTGGACATGAATTTGAGCAAACTCCAGGAGACAGTGAAGGACAGAGACGCCTGGCGTATTGCATTCCATGGGGTCACAAAGAATAATACAACTTAGCGACTGAACAACAACAATTCTGTCTTGCCACTAGACCAAACTGCATGTGGGCATGTGGTAAGCACCTGATAAATGCAATTGAATGAAAAGGAGTTCTGTGATTCCTCGTGCAGACAAGACATTTTCCACAGACAGAATAAATACCACATGATGCCCGTATGTAAGCTCTTTGTCAAATGTTCGCAGATGCTGTTGTGTGTACCAAAGCATAAGTTCATTCACAATGCTAATGAGTTTGTGTTGTCTTTTTTTTTTTTTAGGTATTTTCTTAATCCTGGGCTTCTTTACATGAGGTTTTCCCCACTTCTACCTCCTGACTGACAACTAGGCCCTGTACAGGGCTATCAATTAGCATTCCCCAATTCCTCTTTTAATGTTGAAAAATGTTCTTTAGGGTCTTTATGCTGAGAAACTCCAATTTAGGATATTTTAAAAATGAGGGACATGTATCCTCAGGAAATAAACACATATATATAGATTTGATGAGAGAGTATAATAGATCATAAACCTGAGTGAAAGCTATGGGTTGTTTCAGTAGAAATGTAATTATATCACAATCTGCATTCAATACGTTGTTTGATTTATTCAAATATATAGATAAGAAAAGGATCAACATGAAGCTAACGCAAAAGACCTGGAAAAACATAAATAATAAAAATGATATATTATGAGATGGTTGGATGGCATCACTGACTCAACGGACATGAGCTTGAGCAAACCCCAGGAGATACTGAAGGACAGGGAAGCCTGGCGTGCTGCAGTGCATGGGATTGCAGAGTCGAACTTGGTTGAGTGCCTGAACTGATTGAACTGAAGTCTGAAGATAAAAAGAAGAAATAAACAAAATATGATGGAAACCACCTCAAAGAAATTATATACAATATAATCTCACTAAGAAAATAGTTCAAAAAAGAGATTCAAAGACTCAAAAAGAGGCTATAAAACAATAGAAGGCACTAAAGGTGAGTTGGCAAAGATTGGGAAAGAAAGAGAAAAAAGTAATAGTGAATTTTCTCATAGAACAATTAACAACAAAAACACGTAACTCCAAACTGATTTAAAGAAATCCTGCAAAAGAAAAGGAAAATCAGTAAAGATATAAAAATGACTGTGGCAGTAGTGGTAAAGAACCCACCGGCCAGTGCAGGACACGTAAGAGACACGGGTTCAATTCCTGGGTCTGGAAGATCCCTTGCAGGAGGACACAGCACCCCACTCCAGTATTCCTGCCTGGAGAATCTCATGGACAGAGAAGCCTGGCGGGCTACAGTCCATAGGGTCACAAAGAGTCAGACACAACTGAAATGACTTAGCACACATGCGTGTAGAAGAGACAGTAGGTATGGATGGTAGATGAATAAGATATAGCTTATGCATAACTGGGTTGCTGAAGAACAGTGGAAACAAATGCAGTAGAAGAATACATTCAAAGCTAAAATGGAAGAGAGTTTCTCAAAACGTCCACTGTAATTGGAAGAGAGAGGGCCATACCACATTCTTGGGAAAAGTCATATATAAAAGGAACAAAAGATATATCCTGGAAGAAGTGAATGCCACTTCACTTTAAAAAGATTAATTTGAATGTTTTCACAAGGAATGTTCCTGCTCTTTTTAAAATAAGAACGAAGCAGATAACCTCATTGAGGGAGACAACCACGTAATCTACAACGTGGGGAAGTATTTCAGCTACGATGCTCTTACCCATACGAAACTCTGACTCAAACTGGCTTACAATCTCGCTGCCCCAGATGCGAGCCCTTCGCAGCAGCGTTGTCTCACCTGGGAGCCTGCTAGACAGGCAAAGTCTCAGGCTAATCCCAGATCTACTGAATCAGAACCTGCATTTTGACAGGATACCGTAGTGATTCATATGTACATTACGCTTTGAAAAATCCTGGCTTAAATGATCTAAGATTTCTTTTTAGCAATGTTCTCAACTTGGCAACACATTAGAATCTCCTTAGAAGCTTTAAGCCATCTTGTCATAGAGGTGACAACCCATATCAATGAAAAAATCTAGGATTCAGGCAGCCTCCTGCATGTTTTAATATTCTAGGAAATTCCAGGGTAAAGCTGTAGCTGAGAATGACTGTAGTAAAAGTCGAGAAGTAGGTGTGATTCTAGGTTTGGCTAATTCGACAGTTCAACAGAATCGAGCTGGATCCAAGATCTTTCCATCTCTTTACTTTGCCTTCTTCAGGACTGACTTTTTAATTCATAATGGATCTTCTTTTGTTTTACCTCCCAGTGCTCCTTCCCTCCATTTTTTTTATTTTCCCCATTTTCCCTGTATTTCTTCTTTCCTATCTTTCTTTTATTCTTATAAAGTAATATTGACTGTGATTATCACCAAATATTAAGATGACTGTTTCCTGGAATTTTGAGTGATTTGAGGTNGATCTTCTTTTGTTTTACCTCCCAGCGCTCCTTCCCTCCATTTTTTTTTATTTTCCCCATTTTCCCTGTATTTCTTCTTTCCTATCTTTCTTTTATTCTTATAAAGTAATATTGACTGTGATTATCACCAAATATTAAGATGACTGTTTCCTGGAATTTTGAGTGATTTGAGGTATAACTTTAGAAACTGATGTAACTATATTCTAGTCCTCAAAATTNAGCTCAATTCACTTTTTCAAAAGCAATAGGTGGTCATTGATATTTTATTATAGATGGGTATGAGATTACAGGCTTCCCTGGTGGCTCAGATGGTAAAGAATCTGCCTGCAAGGCAGTAGACCCAGGTTTGATCCTTGGGTCAGGAAGGTCCTCTGGAGAAGGGAATGGCGACCCACTCCTATGTTCTTGCCTGGAGAATTCCATGGACAGAGACGCCTGGCAGGCTATAGTCCAGGGGTCGTGAAGAGTTGGACACAACTGAGTGACTAATACACACACACACACACACACACACAGACTGCAGTTCAGACTTTAGGTCCTAGTTTATTACCAGAATGATTGAGGTATAGGCAGAGGCCATAATAACCATAATAACAGTATCAGTACTCACTAGTGTGATCGTTATTATGACTGCTGCTACCCTCATGNCTGAGTGACTAATACACACACACACACACACACACACAGACTGCAGTTCAGACTTTAGGTCCTAGTTTATTACCAGAATGATTGAGGTATAGGCAGAGGCCATAATAACCATAATAACAGTATCAGTACTCACTAGTGTGATCGTTATTATGACTGCTGCTACCCTCATGGTACAGTTCTTGCTACTGTTACTACTTCTCTTACAACCTAGACTCTCATTTTGAGAGTTCCAAATACTGAGCCAGGTCATCCTTACACACTTTCTTTCTGATCTTCACAAGCAGCCTGTTAGTGTATTTGGTTTTCTCACCACAAGTCAAAGAGGAAACAGAGGTTCAGAGAAATGAGTTCCTTTCCCCAGGACACAGGGAATTAGATGGCACAACAGGGACTCAAGCCCATGTCGCCACTCTCCACCCTGCTCACTCACAGCCATCTCCCCGATACTTGGCTGTGGGCNTTCTCACCACAAGTCAAAGAGGAAACAGAGGTTCAGAGAAATGAGTTCCTTTCCCCAGGACACAGGGAATTAGATGGCACAACAGGGACTCAAGCCCATGTCGCCACTCTCCACCCTGCTCACTCACAGCCATCTCCCCGATACTTGGCTGTGGGCCACTCAGACTCTCCCAACGTTGAGGGTGGCTTGTCCGGAGTTAGTCCAACAGGCTGGCCCCTACTAATAAACGCATTTCCTCTCCAGTTAACAGTGGACTTGAAGCCAAAGTAAACGGATTGAGCTCCTCCCGAGGATCCTTCAAGAATAAGACAAATGCTGGATATTTCAGTCAAGAGTCCAGGCCAACGGGGTGGTTGATATCTCTGCCTAACTTCCTGTTGACAGCCCTGAAATTCTACCTCAAATACCATCTTCTCTGCTTGCAAAGAAGTTTGATCCTATAGCCAACAAGAAAACCAAATTTCTGAATTTCTGAATTCTATATTTTCCAGTGAAGGGTGGGCTTCAGATTCTCATGCCTGGAGCATGTTTCCTCACCTCTTGGCTCCCCTCTCTCCCTGCCTCTCCTCCCCATTCTTAGTTCTCGCATCAAAGGCCCCCCTCCTCCATCCTGGCAGACTGTCTCTGCTCTAAAGAGGACCTTTTCTGAGTGTCCCTTACTCAGTTCCTTGTTTATTCTATTCAAAGAAATTATGGCCATTATAATTTGTTTTTTTCTCTTGTTCCTCCTCCTGTTACAAGTTAAGTCCCAATAAGGATCTCACTGTCATATCTATAGCTTGTTCCCAGCACATGAAATGAAGTGTATGTGTGCTCATGTCTGACTCCTGGAGGCCCTATGGACTGTAGCCCGCCAGGCTCCTATGTCCATGGGAGTCTTCAGGCAAGAATACTGGAGTGGGCTGCTGTGCCCTCCTCCAGGGGATCTTCCTGACCCAGGGATCAAACTCTCATCTCTTGCCTCTCCTGCACTGCAGGTGTATTCTTTACCGCTGAGCCACAGAGATAATCCATGAAGTAGGTGCTCAATAAATATTTGTGGTCTGAATAAATGATTTTAACACATTTTCTTTTTTAAGGATTTTTTCCTTTGTCCTAAAAGAGAGACTATACTTTTATCTGAGAAAATATTCTACGATGACTTAATTCCAAACTATGGTCATCGATCCATAGGTACAGGCGGCTCAAGCCCTGTTCATGCCTATCTGTGTGACCTTGGGTAAGCTGTTCACTCTTTCTGAGCCTCAAGTTCCTCCCCTGTATGATGGAGATAAACAAATCAGTCTGAAGAATTATACAGACACTGCTCTAGAAGCATTTGGAAAACTCTTTAGAACTATGCAAACAAAGCAATGGGCTTCTATTGCAATATGCTGTACAGCGGAAGGCAGAATATTAAGATGCTTGTTGTAACCCCAAGGATTAGATGGGTCTCCAGTTGCAGAGCTTCCCTGGTGGCTCAGAGGTTAAAGTGTCTGCCTGCAATGCGGAAGACCCTGGGTTGGGAAGATCCCCTGGAGAAGGAAACGGCAACCCACCCCAGTATTCTTGCTTGGAGAATCCCATGGACAGAGGAGCCTGGTGGGCTACAGTCCACGGGGCCGCAAAGATTCGGACACGACTGTGCAACTTAACTTTGACTTTCTTTCTTTCAGTTGCAGAGCCTTAAATAAGGGTTTGTATAAAAGCAGTCTATTAGGATGGAGAAGGCAATGGCACCCCATTCTAGGACTCTTGCCTGGAAACTCCCATGGACGGAGGAGCCTGGTAGGCTGCAGTCCATGGGGTCACAAAGAGTCGGACAAGACTGAGCGACTTCACTTTCACTTTTCACTTTCCTGCACTGGAGAAGGAAATGGCAACCCACTCCATTAGTATTGCCTGGAGAATCTCAGGGATGGGGGAGCCCGGTGGGCCGCCGTCTATGGGGTCGCAGAGTCGGACATGACTGAAGCGACTTAGCAGCAGCAGCAGCAGTCTATTAGGAAGTGACCCTGGGGAAATGAGTGGAAGAGGAGAAGTGTAAACCAGGGGAGGAAGGAGATCAAGGATGCATCGTCTTAGTGAAAGTGGCTCGGTCCCACTGGGAGGCCGGGGACACAGACAGGCTAAAGCCTCAGCTGTTGTTGTCAGGAGTGAAGGAGCAGGAGTGTCTACAGCCCCACATCCATCAGTTACGGTCAATAACTGTGCCCAGGAGTGGGAGTGCCTGAATTCCCCAGTTCTTCTACCTGAGCAAATCCGGCTTTAGTAGCTGGAGGGGGGCAGCTGTCAACAGAGAAGTAAGGTGCTGGCTGCTGGGTGTGATATTAATAGTATTCCAAGAAGCAGTGTGTACAGACAGGGATAAAAGGGAGAGGAAGCAAGGACAGAGTGTCCACCAGGAAATTCCTGTCTCCCTCAGAAACTATTATACTTGGCAAGCAGGCTCAAGTTATGAGTTAAGATTAGATTTGAGTCACTACTACCTTGTATTTATGTAGCGTTTCTCTTTTCTCTTTGAAGTGCTTCTCTGTATAACTCATGTGAAAGGCTCGCTGAGAGCAAGCTTGGTTGGATCACGTGCGGACCATAAAAAAGTACATTTTCAAGGGCAAAAGGTTAAATAAAGGAAAGAGGTTCACTGGTTTTACAGCCATGAGTGGTTTCTATTTTTCAATAAGTCAAACCCCTTAGAAGACATGGCTGAATGGCCAAAGAACACTCTCAGGGAAATTCATGATTTGACAGCTTGATTTTCTTCGGAGAAAGGGGAAAATGCAAGCCATTGGCTCAAAACTATTAATTTCATCAAGATCCTGAAAAAAAAGGTGTGGTGTTTTTCGTGGCAGAGAGGATGCTTTCTAAAATAAGCTCTAAAAGTGTTACATTTGGATTTTAAGTGTTGGTTTCCACAATCAATGCTTTCTTTCCATTCAACCAGAATGGTTCCACTTTACTGAATGTCAGGAGCTGACCCACAGGGATGACTCGGGCCAGGAGGGAGCTGTCATCCTATTAGCCTCTGGCCTGTCTCTGGTGTGGGAGACCCTTCTCTTTTTCCTTTCTCTCTGTGGAAGCTTCACGGCTCAATGCAAAGAGATCTGTTTGGAATCAGACATGACTCTGTGACGTGACCTAGGCCAAGGGTTGGCAAACAGTGATCAGTGGATAAATCCTGCTAGTGGCCTGCTTTTGCCTAACCCCTGAGTTAAGAATATATTTTACATGTTTAAATGGTTGAAAGTAAGTCAAAAGAAGAAGTATTATCTGTGTCATATGAAAATTATATGAAATTCACACTCCAGTCTCTCTAGATAAGGTTTTATTGGAACACAGGCATGCCCATTGGTTTATGTTTTTCTATGACTGCCTTGGCAGTGCAGTGTAGGGGTACAAAGACACGAGGCTACAAAGGCAAAGATACTTACTATCTAGTCCTTTANCATATGAAAATTATATGAAATTCACACTCCAGTCTCTCTAGATAAGGTTTTATTGGAACACAGGCATGCCCATTGGTTTATGTTTTTCTATGACTGCCTTGGCAGTGCAGTGTAGGGGTACAAAGACACGAGGCTACAAAGGCAAAGATACTTACTATCTAGTCCTTTATAGGAAGTATGCTGACTCTTGAACCAGAACAATTCCCTTGTCTGAGCCTCACCTTCCTCACCTGCAAAGCGGTATAATACTGGGGCCTCCCTCCCAGGGTGGCAGCTTAAGGAGGCAAAATAATGTATGGGCACAAGCAAACATTCCATCGCTTACTAACCAGGTGATGTGATCTCTCAGTGTCTCCGTTTCTGTTTCTCATGGGGATAAGAGCGTCTCTGTCTCCTCGGTATGAGTTCACTGCATGCATCACCAGGAAGACTGCCTGGCACAGGGTAAGTGTTAAGTGATGCTAGCAACTGTTCACCTTACAGGATTGCAGTGAAGTGCAACACTCGTGTGTATTAAAGAGAAGACAGATGAAGTCATGTTCTTGTTCAAAATGCCCAGCAGGTGCTCATCTCACAGTAAAGACACTGGCCACACGCAGAGACAGAAAGCACTCTGCTGCCAGAATACCCCAGGGGAAACCCAGATTCCATTCACCAGCCACGTGACTAGTATGTGACTTAACCTCTCTGAGCCTCGGTTTTATCATCTGTAAAATACAGGGAGTAGTAATAATAATAATCCCCTCCTTGAATTTCTATGAGGATTAAATGATGGTGAATGTGTGAAAAGGACTTAGCGCCCCGCAAAGAGTAAGTAAATTTTACTTTTTACCTCGCAATTCTGAACACCATTAAAAAAAAGCATAATGATGGAAAAAACAATAAAGTTAACTCAATGATGACCTAAACCTCATCTCTCATACACTAAGAGGTAAATGCACCCCGATATGGGAAACTCGGACTGCCTGCCAGAAATCTTTAGAAGGCGAAGGGGAGCAGGTAACTTGTCTCTGCCCTTTTAACCATCAGGATCTATCCCCAAATATCTGTGAACAGAAGACTGACACATGAGCATGGGCTACCCACCTCCAGATTTGGGGTACAGCACCCACCCACTGCTGTGCCCCTCTGGGCCCCAATCATGTGTTTCTTGGTTATCCGGCCTGCCTGCACACGCCCTCTGCTCCCACCTCTCAGCTACGGTAGGAACTTCAGTCTCCATCCTGGGGAAGCTTCTCTAGCTTACCTGCTGCCCTCTCACACACACAGTCCTGGCCCTCACCCAGCCGGCTAGCCAGACGCAGTGGACCTCTGACATTCTGGTGGCTTGACATTTGAATATTCTATTAGAGGGGATCCCAAAATCAGAGCTTCCCTGGCGGCTCTGATGATGAAGAATCTGCCTGCCATGCAGGAGACCCAGGTTTCATCCCTGGGCCCAATTGGGAAGATCCCCTGGGGAAGAGAATGGCTACCCACTCCAGTATTCTTGCCTGAAGATTCCCGTGGACAGAGGAGCCTGGTGGGTTACAGTTCATGGGTCACAAAGAGTTGGACACAGCTTAGCAATGAACACTTTCACTCTCACTCTCTTTCAAGATCAGAGCCAAACAAAGCCCACATCTCACTACAAGAGCTCCGAGGCTGGGTTGCATACTGTTCTCCGTCCCTGGCCCCACAGTCCATCGACAGTGGAGGCCCCAGTCTCTAAATCTCAGGGAGTGGCACAAAGGCATGGGATCAGAGAAAGAGCATGCACTGTGGCACTGGGAGCCCTGGGCCATGGGAGGAGCCGTCAGTGGCGACGGCGCCCTGGTAGTGACTGTGGCCCTGGTGGAGCACACTAAGAGGACCATTCCTGGGACTAGACTTGGCTCTACAGTGCCTGCCCTGGTTCCTGCCTGAGCTGGGTCTCTGCCTTCTTTGATGCTAGGAGCAATGTGATATCCTTCCAATAAATTTCATCTCCAAATAAAGCAACCAGAGATGTTTCCATTGTTCGTAACCAAATCCCTGACCAGAGCATCAGGGTTGAGGGGTGGGTGTCACCAGGGTGACGTCTGTATTTACACAAGTTCACCCACTGACTCTCCCATCAACTGAGCCAGTCTCGCTACTGNGAGCAATGTGATATCCTTCCAATAAATTTCACCTCCAAATAAAGCAACCAGAGATGTTTCCATTGTTTGTAACCAAATCCCTGACCAGAGCATCAGGGTTGAGGGGTGGGTGTCACCAGGGTGACGTCTGTATTTACACAAGTTCACCCACTGACTCTCCCATCAACTGAGCCAGTCTCGCTACTGCAGAGCATAGACAACGACCTACATTTGTATGCTGTCTTATTGTTATTTGCATCATCATTGCCACGTTCATNATCTCCAAATAAAGCAACCAGAGATGTTTCCATTGTTCGTAACCAAATCCCTGACCAGAGCATCAGGGTTGGGGGGTGGGTGTCACCAGGGTGACGTCTGTATTTACACAAGTTCACCCGCTGACTCTCCCATCAACTGAGCCAGTCTCGCTACTGGAGAGCATAGACAACGACCTACATTTGTATGCTGTCTTATTGTTATTTGCATCATCATTGCCACGTTCATCCTTTTTTGCTATTTTCCATGCTTTTCTTGCCCTCTACATTCCTTTCTGACCATAAGACGTTCATCTGGTTTACAAAATCTAAAAATTTTGGAAGCCTAGGCATCAACCAGCAAGGAAGGGAAAATTTTTTTTTATTAAAAATCTAAGTCTTACTTCTTTGGATGAAGCCAACTAACATTGGGAAAGAATTCTGTCCCATTTTCTTTACTGAATTTTCAGTGATTTGATAGCACTGGGACATCTAGTCCATGCAAGGTTTTTTAACTTTTAATTTCCATTATTGTTTTGGATTTTTAAAATTGCACATGGAAAGTCATCCTTTTAGGTTTTAGGGGGTGATATTTAGAGAAGAAATTAAGAAAAGCTGTTGTCTTATGTAATATTGAAGCAACATCAAGAAAATGTAAAATATACATTTCAACATCCTCACACAAAGAAGTTTCTACTGTCCGTATAATTCCAAATGATAGAACAGAGCATATTCCAGTGTCAGCCAATAGTTTAGACTTCTTTCTTTCCCTACTGGATATATTTATAGCCTAATTTATGTCCCTTTTCAAACAGATACTTGCTTAACAAATATTTGTCATGAACCCATCTTCTCCCAGGCACATAAAGACAGGAAGAGAAAATACCTTTCCTTTTTGCTTTTCCAAATCAAGAGCTCACTGAGAACAAATCCACAGCCCATGTCTTATACACCTGCACATGACTAGGGTCCATCCCTGTGCCTGGTGTATTGTTTTGTTGTTGTTCAGTTGCTAGGTTATGTCTGACTCTTTGTGACCCCATGGACTGTAGCCTGCTAGGCTCCTCTGTTCATAGGATTTCCTAGGCAAGAGAACTGGAATGGGTTGCCATTTCTTCCTCCAGGGGATCTTCCTGACCCATAGATCAAGCCCACACCGCCTGCATTGCAAGTAAATTCTTTACCACTGAACCACCAGGGATTCCTGCCGGGTGTATAGTAAGCATTTAATAAATGTTCATTGAAAGAATAGTCCCGCTTTCAGAGAACTCAGGATCGGTGGCACAGGTAAACATGTACAGCTGTAAGTGCTGCATAAGGGGGTGTTATTAACAGAGGTAGAAAAATAAAGTAGGGTGGGTACCCAAGAGAAGGAGGATACCAGTTTGTCTAGGGAGGGCAGGACAAATATCTTACTATCTTTTGCATCCCAGTGTAATGCAATCATCCCGCCACTTCCAAATCTCCCTTTTAAAGCAAATTTATGGGAAGGGGATCGCACGGATGCTCACAGCACCTGCTGGAGCAGTTACACTCTCTCTGTGTGGTCTCTGGTCTTGTCTTTTGGCTCCGCCATCCGCTCTTGCCACCTCTTTCATAGGTTGGACTCCTTTTCTTTCCTTCCCCAAAGCACTTTAAACAGAAATGTCACGGGCAACGGTGGACTTCGACTGAATTTGGAGAGTCACAGACCATGGCCCGCATGATACAAGATTCAGTGTTTGACGTTCCTATTCCGACAGTCTGATTGGCCATGTCTCACCTTTGGGACTTTACTTGCTAGTCATAATCTCACCTGCCCCCCACACCGTGCTACACCCTCCGCCCCTTGCCATCACCAAACTCCCAGATGCTCACAAATTCATAGTGAGTTTTTCATGACGAGCAGGTGAGCTCTCCTCCACCTACTCCTAACTCATATCTGGCCTTTCCCTTGTTTTTCCAAGATGTCTTGGCAGTGCCCTGCTATATAAAGGACCACTGATTCCAGTATCTCATTAGCATGACTGAGAGCTAAAAGGAGCTTCAGACTTAAAAGATCTCTCAGTGAAGCAGAAATCTCTTTTCCACTGTCTGGGTGGAGATAGAGACACAACTATTCTATTACACTCCTAGCACACAGTCAGATGGGAACAGGCAGTCAAAGGTGTTTGACAACAGCATGAAAGGAATGGGAAGGAGACAGAAAGAGCAGGTGGCTGGGGAGGCAGGTTCCCATGGGAGTCAAGCACAGGGAGATATAGGCTGTTGGGTTAGTCCTGGCAAGAACAGGGGAATGTTCTTTCTTAGAAAGAAGCCAAGAAAGGCAGGACAAGTGGGATAAAAATTAAATAATCATGGTGTGTCCCTGCTTGATTTCTTCTGCACTAGGCATGAATGGGCAAGGGTTGGTGAGCATTTTAAACTATGAGCATTGTCCCAGGCCCCTTGACTAGGAGTGGGACCCTTAGCTTGCCTAGAAAGGGAAGGCTGAACTTGGGAAAACCAGTCTAGGGAAACAAAGAGCTTGGATGTGTGGAATCAACTCTAAATGTGCCTTGGAGAACTCTAGGCACCTTTCTGTGGAGTTTATAGGATTTATTTCTCTTAAAAAAAGAAAGTCAGCAAGCCTGTCTCTTCTTTCTTCCCTTTCGTTTGTCTGGGTCCCCTTCATAATCTGTCGGTTCCAAGAGTGGCTAACACAAGGAATGAAGTGTAACTGGATCCCAGCCCTTGCTTTTATGTCTGCTACCTTCCCAGACTGCACAGACGTGTCGACTTTTCCAGCTTTACACTGAGACAAGAAAAGGAAAGAAACAATAACAAACCACACCCTGTTGTTTTCCTAGGATGTTCTGACTTTGGAAAGGGATTGTCTTACACGGAAGTAATCAAGTGAGACTCATGAGATGTAGAAACCAATGCTCTAATTTGCCCAAGTCTGAAACCAGTAAAATACAATTTGACTCTGTATTTTTCTTCCCTTCTACGTGTATGAATGGTAATGGGTAATAAGACCCTTACCAATTCTGTAAAACCTCATAGTTGATGAAAGTTCATGACTGGAAGGACCCTTGTAGGTCACTTCGTTCTGTCCATAATTGGCATTTGAGCTCCTTTAGAAATACTCTGCCCAACAGTTGTCTTCCTTACCTGTGCCAACCTCTTACATGGAAAAGTCATCATCTTTAAATCACTTCATTCCTTCCTTTGCCAGATATGACTGTTGGAAAGTATTTACATAGCATCCCAGTCCATCTACCATTAGTTCCTATTTCTATTCCAGAAGGCATAAAGTAGACAGAATCTTCACTGTCTAGTTACTCACGTAAACCAGATCCAAGAGCTACTCTTCACTCTGTCTCTTATACTTGCTATTCAATCTATCTGCAAACACCATCAGATTCATCCTCAGATTTTCACCAAGCTTCATCACTTCTCGTCTTTACTCCAGCCACCCTAGTATATGAGCCCCTTTATTCTCTAGCCCGGACTACTATAATAATTTGTTCAGTGCTTTCCATGCTCTCATATTTTCCTGCCTTCATCTGCTGCCTGTATATCACCCAAGGGGGATGTGTTTTAGAAATAATTCTACTGTTTACCATAGCCAAGCCCTGGAATAAATGTCCATCGACAGAGGAATGAAAAAAGAATATGTAGTATATATACACAATGGAATACTACTCATCTGTAACAGAAGAATGAAATAATGCCATTTCCAGCCACATGGATGGACCTCAGACTACCTCACTAAGTGAAGTCAGACACAAAAATACAAATATCATACGCTGTCACTTATATTTGTAATCTAATTTTAAAAGAGCATATAAACGAACTTATTTAAAAAACAGAAATGAACTTAAAAATATTGAAAACAAACTTATGGCTACCACACAGGAAACATGGTGGGGAGAGAGAAATCAGGAGCTTGGAATGAACATACACACATTACTATATATATGCTAGATAACCAACAAGGACCGGCTGTGTAGCACAGGGAAGGCTACTCAATGTTCTTTGGTAACCGACACGAGAAAAAAAATCTGAAAAAGAATGAATATATGCCTAACAGTCACTTTGTGGTACACCTGAAACTAACACAATATTGCAAATATACTATAATCGAATAAAAACCCTTCTAATGTATTTTGCCCCCATCCCCCAAATACATTCTATCTCGTCACTCCCTTGGTCAAAATTTTCTGGCAGCTCTACAAAGTCTCTCTCCTGCAGCCATACAAGGCTCCTGAGTTGGCCCACGGTGCTCTCCCTCTCTCCGATCTATTCTCTTCCCACTCCCTCCTCTCTATCCATTCCTGGACATCCGCTGAAAGAAACAAAGCCTTTGCATTGCTGTTCTCTCGGCCTGGAATGCTCTTCCTTCAGGTAACCCTGAGGTTGGCCCCTTCACTTCACTCTGGTCTTTGTTTAAATGTTACCACTTCATTTGCAAACATCATCACCACTCTTCATAGCATTCATCATCTCTTATGTGGTATATTCACTTATAAAATGTGTTTCTTGTCCATCATGCCTAACTAGATTGCAAGCTCCATGAAAACACAGATACTGTGTTTATTTGCTTCTGTAACCACACTGACTCACACATTTCAATAAAATAGTGTGAAAAGAGTGAAAGAATAAATGACTACAGCTCATCTGTCCCCTTTCTTCCAAACAACACTCCTCTCGTCCTATAAAGATGTTGACTGATCTTCAGGTCAATCTTTCTCTGGGAAACCAAACTCATTCCATGGCTGGCATACACACCTTCCCTCTTGGTCCCTCTTTTCTTTCCTCCGCGTAGTTCGCTAGCTCTCCTTTCATGGTGGTTGGTGCTGGACCAGAGCATCAGTCATCAGTTAACTGTGTGGGTTCTGTAGTCAGCCCCAAAGGTTCTTGAATGACTTGTTTATCTTCCTGGAAGTCACTTGATGTTCTTTATAATAAGCAACAGTAACTGGCTGAATTAAACAATAAAAAAGCACACTTATTGGAAGTACATGCACTGGCTCAGAGATCTGATGAAAAAAAATTAGGCTCTGGAAAAGTCAGAAATAAGGAGAGTTGGGGAGCAAAGCCACAGGGGCATTTCTGCAGAATACTGATGCTGGGTGTTATCAGTTCCATTATTTTCTGTCCTTGTTATACTCCACTCGTGGCTCAAATTCCTGGAAAAATACTGGACAGGCCAGGCGGCAGGTGCCCACTGCACTCTCTAATCTGCCAATGGCTGCCTTATCGATTACCTGAGGCTTAAATCAGATAGCATGCATAAAGGTTTTCATCACAGAGCTGGGCATATCGTAAGCACAGTACGGCTACAGGAAGTAGGGGACCCAGGTTGGAATTCAATACTCTAGGTATGGTAGAGAGTGCACTGCCATTTTCCTCATTTCACACCCTAGTAACAGAGGCTGAGGGGGGAGGTACATTTTCACTAGTCACAGTAATGACTGACTGTAACTGAGATTTTCATCACCCAATACTCCTGGCTTCTTACTGTCAGCGATTCTGCCAGGTCTTGAATCCTCTTCTCACATGAACATGGCTGATGGTTTGATCCTTACACTTACCCATGACACTTAATCTTATTAGATAGTAACATCTGGATCCTATCTTCTAATCAAGTCTTTTAGTTTTATATCACCTACACATCTATAACCAGATTAACTGAAATTATAAGAGAAAGTATATATGAAATTCTTTGGAAATATGCGTCACAGTGCAAATTAAAGGTATTATTTTAGTTAATAATAACTAAAGCTATTTAGTTAATAATAACTAAATAATAACTATTTAGTTAACAATAACTAAATAATAACCAAGTGGTGATAGATGGAAATTACTTAGTACACGATCCATTTTCCTGGCACATGCCCAATTAGTTTTTTCCCGGCCCCCCTCTGGTTTCAGTTCCACTAGGTGAAATAATGCCATGCGCTTTCCGAGGGCAAGCAAATTTAACTACTTTACAAGCAAGAATATGTGAGGCTTTTCCATTAGCATTCATCTTCTAGATAGCTTCAAGGAATTTTGGTTTTCAACAGACAGCAATCTAGTTCTTAAACCATATGGGCATTTGTTCTCCATCTTTTAAGTCTGACCTTGGCCGGCTTCAAAAGCAACAGCCAGTGCTATTTTAGAGCAAATGTAATTTACATTATCTGATTGTCAACAATGCAATATCTCTATGCTACATAGTCATGGTCAGGAAGATAGCTACAATAAAGGCTTTATATGAATCGCTCTGGTTAGGGATTTAGGGTAATGTTATTTACTTAACTTCAGCTTCTTCTGTGGAAACCACGCAGAGCACTGATACTCTGTGAAGAATATATTAATGATATATGCCTGTGGGCGGCACGTCCTTCGCCTTTTTACAAATTGATTTAGATGCCAAAACAAAACTCCTAAGCACTACTGTTCTTTTGACTGGAATTAAGTTCCTTTCACCATACTAAAATAAAGAAGTCCTGCTTAGCATGCAAAGATATTATATATCCATGAGCTTTAAGCCATAGTCTGCATACCTAGATGCCTAATATATTGTCCGATACTGGTGTTATTTTATATTTTATTTCCTATGCCATTATAAAGTTCATGTCTTTCTTACTTATCTTCCATATTGACATTTATTCATTTTTGAGGAAATACATACCTATTGATATATTTGAGGAAAATAAATGCCTTTTTGGTTCTGCTCAAAAATGAACATTTTCAAGTCACAAAATTCATTGGATTATAGATTTTTTGCTTTTCACACCCAGGCATCTTTAAAGCATACTAAGGGGCCTTTGAAAAGTGATTTACGGCCTCTGTCCCCCACAAACCAGCCCTTGGTCCTCAAAGGAAAATGATGACCATCATAACTGAGGTTTAATGGAATAAGGCAGAGGGAATAGCTAAAGACAAGAGCAAGTGCTTAGGTCAAACGCTGGCTATTAGACATTTTTCTCCCATCTTTGAGAATTCTCTATTCTGTAGGTTTGATCCAGGTAAACTTCTGCTATTTTTAAACAGCCCCTAGGTCCTTTGAGGGCGGTCTGGTTTCAATCCTCTTGGAGATAAGAAATGCTCAGTTGTGACAAGAGGTATTTTCAGGCCAAAGCGTGTATGGAACAGCACAGGGTTGGGGTTCGCTGGGTTGTGGCAAAGAGGATTCTAAACAAAGACCCTTGAAAGTGAGAGTCCCCCACAGAGAGACATGCTGTTGCCAAGTGAGTCTCCCCTCCTTGGGCCTGGAGGGGATTCCACATCCTCACACAGCTTTGATGTTCTGAACGCTAATTGGAAAATGTAAACCCAACAATGATTCTCTATTTATTATTTGTACTTGGATGAATTCTGACCTCACAAGGCAAACTCCTGATCTTTGGCGTAAGATTCTTTATCTGGGCAATGTTTTTATTTTTTCCTCCACACTATTTTTTAAACATCCTGGGGCCAGATTCCATTAATTTACTTTTCTCTTCCGATTTCAGAAGGCAGCTGATGATTCCAATGACTGGCCTTTTCTCTTCATTTTTGTTTTTCCTTTATTAGTTAAATGTGTTAAAAAAAAAAAAACCTGCATAATTTTTGCTAGAAGATGAGACCCAAGCAAACCTACAGGATGAATATATGTAAGTCACTAAAATAGAATGCAGTTTTGGTGACATGACATCATGACTTGGGATTTGGACAGTAAATACAAGCAGGAGTTTAATGACAAAGTATGCATGAGGTGGAGGAAAATATAGACTGAGGGCTTATGTAGTAAAACTTTGCAATTTCCTGAGTGGCAGGATCTCAAAGCAGATTCAAGCTCAGGATAATTTATGGAACTTGGTGCTGATCATGCAGTCTTGTGAATGGCCTTTAGTTCGGGAGGATGGCTCTTATCTTAGGGGCCTGTTTTGTATCATCCTCTCTGGTTCACTCTTCCATGCGGATAACGACCCTGAGAGCCCCAAGCTGTACTGCAGAATGTCACAAGTATTATAACAAATGACCTGCCGGGCATGGAGGCAGATGCAAAGTGCCTACCATGGTATTAAGGACCTTGCTTTGCAGATTTCAGTTCATATCACGTGTGGTAAAGTGATCTGCTTTAGGTTTTGTCGGATAGGATTATTGAACTTTGTTGACTGTGCGTCTGGAGGAATTGCAGAGCCTGCTGGCATGTACAACAGGCTGCACCATGCTAAGGTCTCTCTCATCATTAAGCTGAGGTAGAAGCAGGGCCAGGGCCCTTCGGTGCTTCCAGATAAGGCAGAAGGGTCCTCAGAAAAAATACATAAATGGGTGAAGAGCAGCAAGTCTCAAATCACTGTGCATAAGATTACCTGGGAGGGCTTCCCTGGTGGCTCAGTGGTTAGGAGTCCACCTGCCAACACAGGGGACACAGGCTGGATCTGTGGTCCAGAAGGATCGCACATGCAGGGAGGCAACTAAGCGGGTGTGCTGCAACTACTGAGCCCGTGGGCCACAACAAGAGAAGCCACTGCAATGAGAAATGCAAGCACTACAACCAAGAGCAGCCCCCACTTGCTAAAACTAGAGAAAAGCCTGCATAGCAAAGAAGACAGGGCAGGGCCAAAACCAAAGTAATTCACTAAGAGAAAAAGAATACCTGAGACTTGTTTTCCTCCTGGCCCTACTCCCTACCATTCTAGGCCCCAGTTGGAGAGATCGAATCCTCTAGGCTTTAGACAAGGCGCTCCATACTTTTAATGAGTTCCACATTCTGAGAGCAAGCAATCCCTTGACCATACTTTGCAAAACACTTATTTGGAAGGTGCTGCTTGGTGTAGCAAAGAACTGAAACACAGGTGCCCAGCTGGCATGGTTTGGCTGCAGTGCTGCTCATTGGTCAAATGTCCTAACTTCTTTACCTTTATTTTGCTCATCTATAACCCTGGTACAACAGCACCTCCCTGGAGGGGGTTGGTGTCAGTAAAACGCCTAGTACGTGTTTGCTCAGTCGCTCAATCGCATCTCACCGTTTGGGTATACTACAGGAACTCATTGAATCACAATATTACTCTGATTATTACTATTATTTTAAAAAATCATGTTCAAAGATGTGCTAAAATGACTTCAACACCAGAAAAACTCCACAAAGCGGGGAATGGGGCAGTAGAACCAAGACAAGGAAAGGGTCTATTAACTGGTTGGTACTCTACTATCCACTCCTGCCACTAGCCAGGCCATCTTTCTGTATTTGCAACTTGCTTGTTTTTATTCTCTGTGGTATCTTTTTTTTCAGTTTTATTTATTTTTCTACTTTACAATGTTGTATTGGTTTGCTCTTTTCTTCTTTAAAGGTAACCATCACTAAACTTGTTTTCTTGCCATCAATTATATTTTTAAATGGATACACCAGGAAAAATATGGAGGGAATTATTCCTAATTGTCTTGATTTTCCACAGAAGGCAATAGCCAATACCACTGGGACTGCTCTAGTATTCCTAAGAAGTACTTGAAGCGAGTATGGTAAAGGAAAACTGCCACGAAGATATGTTCTGAAACCCAACTACTGTCCACAGTGATAGGAGCCGTGTGAATGTACAAGCCCATTTTCCAAAACAGCATTCAGTGCTCCAATGTACTGGTTGCAAAAAGGATATAGTATGTCAGAGAGTTAGTGATGGTGCTGGTGGAGACTGGGCTGGCTTCACGGTTGGGTCACCTCTGAAGTGGCACAGAGTCCCATAATTAGAAGGATGCCACATTTGTTTTAATACTCTCCTGTTACCATCTTGAAATTTGCAATAATACTGATCAAAGGCTCCATGCTTTCACTGTGCTATGGGCTTCCTATTTTATAGCTGGTCTTGGGTATACCTGATGGTGGATGTTAGAAAAAGCATTGATGGTTATTGTTAGAGACATCAATAGAAAGTTTAAACACAGATGTGCTCTGATTTGTACTCTAAAGAGATCAGTTTTGTTTTTTCTGCTGAGTAAGAACAGATCACTTATGAATAGGTAGGAGAATGAAAGCAAAGAGACCAGCAAGTAAGGGGGTCATTTTAGGATCTGGATAAGAGATGATAGTGAATGTGGACTGGGGTAGATTGTGGAAACAGAATACTCCAGGTCCCAGAAGGAATAGAGTTGAGATATATTTTTGGTGGTAAAGCCAACAAGACTAAAGTTTAAAAACAGTAACAGAAAGATATTGACGTTATACATTTCTCTCATCAGCAAGATGGCTTCTTGTCAATGCTCACAGAGCCACACTGGTGGGAACAGTAAATGGTACATGAGATTTCTGCCTCTGACCCTGACAGCTTTCAGGCCTGGGGCCTAATGATCAAGCTGAACGAGAGCTCTACAGGGCAGGTTTCAGGCTGACCAAGGTCAATCACAGCCAACCTTGTGGATGGGGTCAGAGAAGATCCCAACTTGCAGCTGTGGCCCAAAGCTGCGCATGACAGCAGTTATTGATGGCTGTTCTTTGTCCCAATTCGGTAGCAGTCAGGAGACAACATAAGCAGAATAAAGGGACTCATGTGGGATTGACTATGTGTATACCAGCTTGTTAAGAGAAAACAGTGGAAGAACATCACCCAGACATGAGTTACATGATTCTTTTTAGAGCTCCAATGTTGTCTAGAGTAAAGAGGGCAGTCTTTAAATATTTATAGTGATTTCTTGTTTATTACATTTTATTTTATTTGGCTTTGGAAATTATTACAAAGGTGAGTTGTATTGTTGTTACTAATGATTAAATTCCATAATGAATTTTAAACTCAACATGGCCTACTGCTACTTCTTGACTCTAATTAACGAGACTCTTTGGAATTTACATTAACCAATTAGTCAACATGACTACAGGGAAGACACTTGGGTTGCTAGTTCTCAAAGCCCTAAAGCTGAAAGTCCATTCAAATATAGAAACCTCAGAGACCCAAGCTTATTTTCCTCCACCAACAGTGACTTTAATCATATTTGCGAAAAGCACTGAGCTAACATTATTTTTCTTTAATTTCTTTAGCTTATTCTAATTATGGAACTGAGGATGTCACATAGTTTTGAGATAATGAGTTTCTTTTGTAGTGGTCCCATGACAGTCTTTCGTGCTTGCTCCNTCCTCCACCAACAGTGACTTTAATCATATTTGCGAAAAGCACTGAGCTAACATTACTTTTCTTTAATTTCTTTAGCTTATTCTAATTATGGAACTGAGGATGTCACATAGTTTTGAGATAATGAGTTTCTTTTGTAGTGGTCCCATGACAGTCTTTCGTGCTTGCTCCCTTACAATGGAAAAAGAAAGCTAGCATGGCCATTCCTAAATGAAAAATGATGCTCCAGACATGTGAGACGCTGTGAACTAACCAGTCTACAGTCTTGTGTTCAAATGCAAATGGAACCCTACAAATGCTCACTGCCCAATCATCCATTTTTCTTCAAAAACAACTAAAACACAAGTTAAAGGTTTCTGAACCACTTCTGCCTTGCACCTTGTTTGCTGTGTTGGGTTTTTGCTAATGCAGAATCACCATTTGATGAAATGAATGGAAGAGGCAGGGAGGAGCATAAATTCCACCAAAAACAAGATGACAGAATCAAATGAAACTCTCTTTCATCAGAGTTCAAACATTTAACCTGTTTTTATGTGTAAAGCACAACTTGAGGGCTTCAGAGAGGCACTGGCCAGCAGGCAAATATATTTGTTTTAATTTGTGTATTCAATTGGTCTTAGAATCCACTTTAAAAATACATAAATATTTTCCTTGGAAATGCAGATACTTCCTGCATTTATGAAGGGGAAAATAAATGAAAGCTCTGTTTGTTTTTCATGACCAGATGTGGGCTGGATACAATGTGGGAGGGAGCAAAAAAGACTGGGCTGGCTTGAGGCCNAGACAGAAATTAAAAAGGTGATTGCCAAAGGCTGGAGGAGAAGGAAATTAGGAGTTAGTGTTTATTGGGCATAAACTTTCAGTTTGGAAAGATGAAAAGCTCTGGAGATGAAGGGTGGTGATGGCTCCACAATGCTACAGAAATGTAGACTTAAAATGCTATAGAACTGTATACTTAAAAATGACTAAAATGGACATTTTTCTGTTATATATATTTGGCACCTATTTTAAAGACAAACAATTGGGCCAAAAAGAATAAAATATCTAGGAATCTTTTTAAACCAAGTTGGTGAAAGACCTGCATAATGAAAGCTCTAAGACATTGATGAAAGAAATTGAAAAAGACAGAAATAAAGTAAATAGATATTCTATGCTCCTGAATTGGAAGAATTAATAATGCTACAGTGTTGATGCCCAAAGAAAACTACACATTCAGTGCAATCCCTATAAAAGTTCTAATGACATTTTTTACAGAAATATAATGCACAATCTTAAAATTAATATGAAACTTCAAAAGATCCCTAATAGCCAAAGCAATCTTGAGAAAGATGCACTAAGCCAAAGGCCTCACACTCCCTAATTTCAAAGTATACCACAAAGGTACAATAGTCAAAACATATACTTACATAGATCAAATGGAACAGAATAAACAGCCTAGAAATAAATCCATGCATATATGGTTAGCTAATTCATTACAAAGGAGGTAAGAATAGACACTGAGGAAACGACAATGTCTTCAATAAATGATCTTGGGAAAAATCAACAGTAACACACAAGAATGAAACTAGACTACTATCTTACATCACACACAAAAATAAGTTAAAATGGGGTTAAAGACTTGCATATGAGACCTGAAATCATAAAACTCCTAGAAGAAAACACAGGTAGTAAGATCCTTGACGTCAGTCTTAGCAATAATTTTTTTTTTTATCTACCTCCAAAAGCAATGGCAACAGAAACCAAAAGGAACTACAGCAAACTAACTTCTGTGCAACACAGGGAAAAATTAACAAATAAAAAGGCAACTACTGTAAGGGAGAAGGTATTTGCAAATTATATATTCATAAGAGGTTAATATTCATGATACATTAAAACTCATACAACTCAGTAACAACTACACCACCAAAATCAATGTGATTTTTAAAATGGCAGAGGATCTGAATAAACATTTATCTAAAGAAGACATACAGACGGTCAACAGGTTCATGAAAAGACACATTGCTAATTATTAGGGAACTGCAAACNTCACATTGGTCCATTGTCCTTTGGTTGTTCATGAACACACAAACTTGTATTTAAGTGTTTACAGGCAGAGATTATGTAAATAATTATTGGAGAGTCAAGAAAACATATAATCACAAAATGAGTCGGTTGTTGATACATTTAAAAATGTTTGATTTTTCTCTTGGAAGAAAAAATGGGTAAGGCAAAGAGAACAGTCTACAGCCTGCATATATATTATGTAAGCTTCCATCTAATCTGTTCATCTAGCCACTCATCTTTTTTTCTGAGCAGGAAACACTGATGTACGTTGTATAATGGCAACATCGTTCATCTTGGGAAAGATTTGAACTTAAGTACTATAAATGTTAGAGTTGCCATATAATTTCACTGTTTGTCATGCTACCTGCCCTCTTTCAAGCCAGTACACATATTCTAAGCGTTAACACACAATTATGAAAGGCCCATATTAGAAAGAACTATCCCAGGCCTCAGGAACGATTTCTTAAGTCTGTTGTAAATTATTCTAGTATCACCCTTATATTTTCTTGCAGAGCTGCTAGCATTTTTCTGACTTTACCTTAATTTCCACTGAGGAAAAATAAACTTCACAAAAATTGACCACTGCAAAATGGTTATTAAAGTACAATTTTTCCTTTTGTCTGAATAGTTAATATCCTGTTGGAAACAGGATGGGATAAAACTTCAAAATATATTACTGGAAGATACAATTTAAACTTTCACAGACATATAAAGACAAATGCATTATTCTGTTTAGATGAGGTTCCTACATCAGTCAAATGCATAGAGACAGAAATTAAAAAGGTGATTGCCAAAGGCTGGAGGAGAAGGAAATTAGGAGTTAGTGTTTATTGGGCATAAACTTTCAGTTTGGAAAGATGAAAAGCTCTGGAGATGAAGGGTGGTGATGGCTCCACAATGCTACAGAAATGTAGACTTAAAATGCTATAGAACTGTATACTTAAAAATGACTAAAATGGACATTTTTCTGTTATATATATTTGGCACCTATTTTAAAGACAAACAATTGGGCCAAAAAGAATAAAATATCTAGGAATCTTTTTAAACCAAGTTGGTGAAAGACCTGCATAATGAAAGCTCTAAGACATTGATGAAAGAAATTGAAAAAGACAGAAATAAAGTAAATAGATATTCTATGCTCCTGAATTGGAAGAATTAATAATGCTACAGTGTTGATGCCCAAAGAAAACTACACATTCAGTGCAATCCCTATAAAAGTTCTAATGACATTTTTTACAGAAATATAATGCACAATCTTAAAATTAATATGAAACTTCAAAAGATCCCTAATAGCCAAAGCAATCTTGAGAAAGATGCACTAAGCCAAAGGCCTCACACTCCCTAATTTCAAAGTATACCACAAAGGTACAATAGTCAAAACATATACTTACATAGATCAAATGGAACAGAATAAACAGCCTAGAAATAAATCCATGCATATATGGTTAGCTAATTCATTATAAAGGAGGTAAGAATAGACACTGAGGAAACGACAATGTCTTCAATAAATGATCTTGGGAAAAATCAACAGTAACACACAAGAATGAAACTAGACTACTATCTTACATCACACACAAAAATAAGTTAAAATGGGGTTAAAGACTTGCATATGAGACCTGAAATCATAAAACTCCTAGAAGAAAACACAGGTAGTAAGATCCTTGACGTCAGTCTTAGCAATAATTTTTTTTTTATCTACCTCCAAAAGCAATGGCAACAGAAACCAAAAGGAACTACAGCAAACTAACTTCTGTGCAACACAGGGAAAAATTAACAAATAAAAAGGCAACTACTGTAAGGGAGAAGGTATTTGCAAATTATATATTCATAAGAGGTTAATATTCATGATACATTAAAACTCATACAACTCAGTAACAACTACACCACCAAAATCAACGTGATTTTTAAAATGGCAGAGGATCTGAATAAACATTTATCTAAAGAAGACATACAGACGGTCAACAGGTTCATGAAAAGACACATTGCTAATTATTAGGGAACTGCAAACCAAAACCACAATGAGATATCGTTTCCCATCTGTTTGAATGGCTATTATCATAAGGACAAGAAATAAGTGTTGGCAACTATGTGAAGAAAGGGGAACATATATGTGCTAATAGGAATGTAAATTGGCATAGTCACTATGGAAAACAGTACGGAGACCGCAAAAATTAAAAATAGAACTACCATGTGACCCAGCAATTCCCCTTCTATGTTATGATTTCTATTCCTTAAAATTTTTTAAGGTGTGATTTATGGCCCTGAATGTGATCCATCTTGGTGAGTGCTCCATGTAAGTTTGATAAAAATATGTGTTTTGCTGGTGACAGCTGAAACAGTCTACTAATGCTGCTGATAGAAATAAACTTTTTGAAGCTTTAAATTTACCTTGTTCATGTATAGTGTGATATTGGTGCAAAATAGAAATCATTCTGCCATTTTTTGGTTTGGAGTGATAAATTTTGACAAGCATTCATTTTTCTTCAAGAAAATCTTGGAGTGGAGTTAAATCTTTATAAACTTCTTCCATGACAAAACTGATGTATATTGGCAAAGTATACAACATCATTAAAGTCATTGTCTTCTAATCTCATCAAGAATTCTAAAAACTGGTGATGATTTCTAGCAGTTGCACATATATTAAACAATTTTTAACAGCTGCTCTCATGATACTTTTAACAGGGTTTGCTTTAGTAAACAAAGCACAAATTGTTTCAATATGAATCTTTACAGTGAGTAAACTATTAAAGGAATCACCCATCTTTTGTTTTAAAGTACCATTAACTTTATATTTTTAACCTAACATACTTGGAAGTGCATCATGATAGAAACTAATTTTTCACATCTAGCTGAAATTCTTCTTTGACAGATACAAGTTGAAAAGTATCTACACAATTTTGACTTTTTAAATTTGGTTTGATATTTCTTAATAAATTTGGAAGCCCTTTAAGACAAAACCTATCCCGAGTACTATTTGAGCTGTATCACATATCACACAGTTCATGGAAAGCTAAAGTAAGGTACTTGCAAGGTTTTTATAGTTTCATCACTTGCTCTTTGATACTGCCAGAAAAGTCTTGCATCCTATAGTCAATTGTTTTCTGACTTTGTTAAAGATCTTTCATTTTTCATATATTATTTTGTTTTTTCTCATGATTTTCTGGCACAATTTTTATAATAGGATTAATTTACTTTACCACGTCTCTCTCCTTACTTTTCTTTTTCTATACAAGAATCCAAGATGCTTATAGCTGGCCAAAATTAGAAGTCCATATTCTGTTTGTTTTTGTTTTTTTTAACACTTTACTTATTTAATTTTTGGCATTTAATTTGGATTTCAGATGACTATTTCAGTGATTCCTTTTTGAAGTTTGAGAGGAAACCTATTACCAATATTATGGAATAATATATTTTGAAATAGACATTTGCAGGATGAACACAGAAGTATTAGACTCAGTCATTCTTAAATTTAAATGATGTAACTGACTTTTCCAATCTTAATGTGAGAAGAAGTTAGAAGCTAAATCTAGGCTTCATGGTAAATGTTCCTGGTTCAATCAGCTATATTTGACTTGGGCATGGAGTGGGAGTTGTAGCAAATATACTACCATCTGTTTGGAAAAAATCTGGGATTGAGAAGTCTAACTGCTTATGTGATCTTGAGTAAAAATTCCTTACATTTTCTGCTCTTAAAACTATGGAATATAACTGCTAAACCAGAAACTAAAATAGTTTCATGATCCAGCTACAACCATTCTCTACTAAACTCTCTCTATATATGCTGAAAATTCCTTTATCCATCAAAAACTTTCTCCTGCCTTTTCAAAAATTCTACCTTTTTTTCCCCAGCCATAGCACTTGGCATGTGGGATCTTAGTTCCTCGTGTCCCATTCAGGGGAAGCATGGAGTCTTAACTGCTGGACTGCCAGAAAGTCCCTCCAAATTCTGCTGGTTTATAATATGTCTCCTGCTTGCTGTGGTACCAGTTCTGTTTTGTAGCCCCTTCAGGGCACACTTTCACTTATTTCTACTATTTCTAACTGGCTCAAGTGCTCTATGTTTCCAACATGAAACTGTTAAGAACTAGGCAGGTATCCATTTGTGAGCAAAAAGCTAAGGAAATGAGGTCACCTGGGAGAAAATAGGACCATGTGAGCAGCAGTGGCTGTCCAAAGGGTGGTTGCCCTTAGAAAGATGTGTGTAGGCAAGCAGACAGCAATTAAGGACATTGGGAATCCTTAGGATTGGCCCAGAAAAACACTACAGCGCGTATTCTGACATTCGTGTCCAACTCTTTGCGACCTCATGGACAGTAGCCTGCACCAGATTCCTCCGTCCATGGGATTTTCTAGGCAAAAGTACTGGAATGGGTTGCCATTTCCTTCTCCAGGGAATCTTCCCGACCCAGGGATCAAACCCAGGTCTCCTGCATTGTAGACAGACGCTTTACCATCTGAGCCACCAGGGAAGTCCTATTCTGACATACTATAGACCAAATCATTGGAGAGACTGAGAACAACTTTCTGAAGCAGGAAAATTTGCGAAGAATTCTTTATCCCAATGTAATAGAAGAAAACTTGGACACCAATATTATCAATCCTCTTCAAACTAGTTATTTCTAAAGTTGACCTTACCTTTCTGCAGTTTTCCATTATACCACTGCTGTATGCACCATCCTTCACCTTGCACAGACTCCTCTACTAGTGAGCTCTGGGCTGGCCTCCCCACAGCCAATTCTGTGTAGTCTGGTTGGGTCCACACACAAAGAGTGTATTATACTACTTAAATGTGACACTTGGTTTTCACTTCCCAAAACTGAGTTGCCACATTTAATTAATTCTATTGGATAAGTAAATATGGAGTACATCCTATGCTAGATGTTTTGGGGAATATAATTGTGAACAGGATAGCTATCCTGCCCTTGAGGACTGTACAATGTAGAAAAAATTTTATGACTTACAATCAAGGATGCACCGGAGAGTATGGTATCCTAAGAAAGGGTACTAACTGAGGGCAGGAAAGATCAAAGGTAGGACCCTCAGTTGAGCCTGAAAGCAAATGGAGGATTTAGCAAATGGAAGGAGAGGCCTATTCCTAAGGGAAGAAAACAGGAGAAAGAACAGGAGGACAAAAAGCTGGAGGCAAGAATGGAAAAACTGAGTACTCTGGTTCTGTAATCCAATTCCATCCCTGACTGTTGACCCAACTCAACACCAATTCTCATCTCCAACTCCACCCATTTCGAACCAACGACAGTGATAACAATAATAATAACAACTAATATTTGTTTAATTATTGCTCAGTGCCAGGTACTGTTCTAAGGAGCAAACCTTCCTGTTTCCTTGTTCACCATGTTGTTGAGCAGCCTCTGCCTCCTCTGGGTGAGGCCACTCCATTCTCCGGCTCACCACGGAGCCTGCCAGGCGCCATTGTCTTCCCCACACCAAAGCGCAAGCTGCCATTTGCCACTGAGTTTGCGCAAGCGCGTTACGGCAGAGTGAAGCAATCTCTCTATATCCATGACTCAGGAACGGGAAAACAAAATACAGATGACCACATCTTTCAAGAAAGATGGAAAGAGTATATTTCTCTGTTGAAGTTAAGAATACTTGTGTGGAAATACTTGATCTTTTTTGGTTACTTTATATTCTGTTGGCACTCTCATCAGGCATTTGAGTTGGAGGTCCTGTTTCTGGTGGCAAGACAGTCCTATCAATAAGGAATCAAAGAAAAGACAGTGAGTTCCTTAGTCAAAGGCTTGTTGTACATAGGAAGTCCACAGTTTCAAAATGTATCCAAAGTCAGCACAGAACTTGACATGCATCAAAGGAGTTGTGAGGCTGGCTCTCCATTAGAGTTTTGAGCAGTTAGGATGAAAGGAAGGGAAAAAGAGACCTAGCTTTCTTCTGCCAGTTTCTTCCACCCCATCTCTTTGGAAGCAACCCACTTTCTTGAGATTTCAGGTTGAGAAATTACAGGACCCTCTCACTATGTTGTCACTCAGATTCTAAGAAGGATGGGAAACAGAAGAAAAAGTGAAAAGAAAACTAAAATGAATGATGTTCCAAATATGGCAAAACTAGTTATTCCGTGTTTATTTGGAAATCCATTTATTTTGGTAAAACTCACCTGTGCTCAACTTTTAGGAAAAGACTTACAGAGAAGCAGTCTCTCTATGACTCAAGTTTGAAACTTGTTTATTAAGGAGAGATGAAATATACAACTGTGAGGACATGTGCAAGAGCCATGTGAGGGCACTCATAGGGATTACATATCATGCTTCTCACAGGAACCAATTTTAATTGAGAAACCCTATAGCTTCAGACACCTTAGAGAAACAAAATGTTACATAGGTAAAACATGAGTGAGTGAGTGTGTGTATGTGTGTCCTTGCAGGGGAGGGAGGTTAACCAAATGATGCTTTCTTAGAATTTATTTGGCTTGCATCTACAAAACCCTCATAAGGTGAATAGTCTTACTGTTCTCCAGGAAGGTATGTTGAATGACATCAACATTATTTTCACATTAAAGATAAGCCCAGTTGTTTGCTGAGGGTAACATGAGGTATATGGCTTCAGAATAACCACACCAGACTTGCCAATAAACAACTTCAGTGAACTCAATTTTCTCTAATTTATAGTCAGCCTGTTTAAATTACTGTTATTTGGCTAGGATTATTTCATAGGGATTTAATTGTGCCTGTGAATTGAGTTTCTTTCAAATTCATCTCTTTAATTCACTTTATTTCCCTCCCCCATGTCTCGTTTTGCATATGCTCCAAAACATATCAATAATTTATGCCACAAAGCCTTGTTTTCGCCTTTGTAATGACACACATGTTCTGCATTGTGTCGTGATGTCAAAGGAAATGTGTACATTGTGAAAAGGTCTTGAATTTTTCATGAAAGCTGGTGGGGGCCAAATGGCTATTTGCAGTGCTTTGGGAGAAGGACAAATTTAGTTTTTGAGACAGTTTCAGAACTGAGTCAAAGCAACAAAGACAATATTTGCTGAGCCTGTATTTTTTTCCTTATCACACACAAACCTCAGTATTTACACACACTATCTCATCCTTAGAACTGCATTGCAAGGGAGGTGTCTCTGATCATCTCCCATTTTACAGATCAGGAAATGGAGGCTCAGTCATAAGAAGTCACTGGCTCCATATCACACAGTCAGGGAGTGACAGAAGAGGGATGTAAAGCTCGGGACTTTGGGATCTCAAAGTCCAAGTGGTCTTTTTATAAAATTACTTAGGTAACTTTCTCATACTTGGGCCACAGTCGTTCAGAGAAATTGGTTTTGCTTCAGTTCTAGATCTAAAACTTGAACCCTCAACTCTCCTTTTCTTTAAAAAAAAGAAAAAAATTTTTTTTCAGTCTTATCTGCTCTCTTCTCCCCTGACTGCCTTTTAACTGACCACCAAATCAAGTGAACAAAGCCTGATGGAATTTTTAGCCTAAGTCAGAGGGAATGACATCACTGAGGTCTGTAGGGCACAGACAGCATGAGGTCATCTCGAGCTGACATGAAGCTGATGCAGAATATTCATGCATTTAGCATTTACTGAACTCTAACTCTCTGTTAGATCAGGGGTCAGCAAATTGTCGCCCATGAAACAAATACGTCCTGTCTCCCATCATCACAAGCGAAGTTTTACTGGAACACAACCGTGCCCATTCAATACATATGGTCTGTAACTACTTCTGTTAACAGCAATGCTGAGTAGTTGCGACAGACTCCATATGTCCTGCAGCGATGAGGATATTTACCCTCTTCCTCTTTCCAGAAAATGTTCATTGACCCTGTGCTAGACAATGATCAAAACAGACACAACCTCTACCCTTGTGAAGTCTATAATCTCACGAGACATTAATCAAATAATCATTATATTATTAAAAACCGTGATGCCTGCTATGAAATCAAAGCGTGGTAGGGTGGACAGAGAGTTTTATTTATGCTCGTCTCTTGCCATCAGTTCTTGATATTCAATTATTTGGGCCTTATTCTCTTACTGTAAAAAGAACTTCTTGCCTGGACTGACAAAACTATCATTCACTTATTCAAATTCAATGAATATGCCCTGAGCACCTGCCATGGACTCAACGCTGCCTTAGATGCCTAGATATTGGACTGATAAAAAGTTGAGTCTTCCATTTGGTTGGTCTCCCATTTGGCCTTAATCCTCAGTTGGTCTCCCATTTGGCCTTACTCCTCAATTGGTTCAGAGCCCAGGAAATGAAGAGGAATTCTAGTTATTGGACCTCATCAGCCTCCCAACAGAGTCCATGGTAGGATCTGGCTCCTTATCCCTGAATTCTTTGAAATGACCTTGCATCCTTATAGTGAGGTGCTTCCCAGCTGGCACAGTTGTAAAGAATCTGCCTGCCAATGAAGGAGACACAAGAGAAGCAGGTTTGATCCTTGCACTGGGAAGATCCCCTGGAGAAGGAAATGGCTACCCACTCCAGGATTCTTGCTCAGAGAATCCCATAGACAGAGGACCCTGGCGGACTACAGTATATCCTCTTTTTTAACTGAAACTAGCTTGAGTAGGTTTCCGCTACCCAGAATGCCTAACACATGGGGTTTAGTGATTAAATCAGCTGGAGGAGCATGTGGCCTCACACACTCTGGCAGCAGGAACCATTAGCCTGGTCTTTGTGTGGACAGCCAGCTCTTCGCCAGTTCTGTTTCTGAGTTTCTGAATTTTCCCTCCCTCTGTGTTCTTCATCTCAGCCTCAGTGATGTGAACCAACAATAATTTCTCCAGGTCTTCCAGGACACATTCTGTCCCAAGTCCTCATTGCTGGTAGCCTGCTGCTCAGTAGACTTGGGAGTCCCACTGGTGCCTCAGACCTCACAGGACACACTGACTGCCTCCACCCCTCTTGACTTGTTCCTGGTCTTGAGGACACCCTTGGAGATAAACATGGATCACAGAAACAGCTGAAACCACAAGCCCATGTCACACCCCAGTTGGGGAATTGCTGCAGGCTTAGGTGGAGGCCATGCTGGTAGGAACATCCAGATAAATCCTGTCTCCCTGGCCTTAGGCAGGCCCAGGTTACCATCATGAAAACTGCCCTTTCCTGTTCCTCCTCACTCTAACCTTTATTCCTCTTGGGCCTTGAGGTGAGTCTCTGATTCTTAGACCTGAGTTCTTGAGCTTGATTCTGTACTTTCTAGTTCTGTGTCATCCTCGACCTTTGGATACTAATTGGCTATTCATTGTGTTATATAGGTTATCTAGTATAGTCCTTAAAACATATCTGTGAGAAAAGTAGAATTATTATTAGAATCTATTCCCAGATGAGGAAGCAAGTGGGAACCTGTTCAAGTGTCTCGTCCAAGGTGACAGAGATGTATGTGTTTGGAGTTAGGATTCCAACTATGTCTGATTGGCTCCAAAGTCTGTACTATTCTAATTCCTTCTTCCAATCCTTTAGCCACCTGATGTGAAGAACTGACTCATTGGAAAAGACCCTGGTGCTGGGAAAGATTGAAGGCAGGAGGAGAAGTGAGCGACCAAGGATGAGATGGTTGAATGGCATCACTGACTCAATGCGCATGAGTTTGAACAAGCTCCAGGAGTTGGTGATGGACAGGGAAGCCTGATGTGCTGCAGTCCATGGGGTCACAAAGAGTTGGACACGACTGCGAGACTGAACTGATACTGATACTGATTATAGAAAGTTGATGTCTTTTTCCTTTTTCCTCAATAGTGCTATTTTGGAGGTCCTGATCTTGTAACTTACTTTAACATTCATACTAGTGGTTAGAAAACTTTTTCTATAAAGGGCCAGGGAGTAAATGTTATTGGCTTTGCAGGACATATGGTCACTGTCACAACTGTTTAACTCTGTGACAGGCAATGCTTAGAAAATGCTACACTGAGTGTGGCCACAGACAATACACAAATGACGGGTGTGGCCCTATGCCAATAAAACTGTATTTTGGACAATGAAATCTGAATTTGATACCCTTTTCACATGTTTCTAATTATTTTTTTTTTCAAAAAGTATAAAACTATTCTTAGCTTGTGAGCTATACAAAAGTAGACAGAGGACCACATTAGATCCCTGGGCCAACTCCTGGGCTATATCCCATTATTTGGATTTATACTTTTTCTGAAACCCTCATGCATCAGTGAGCATTTTGGTGTGCTTGCTACACACCAGTGTTCTAAGTTTTTTACAAATGTACACTAATGTGGGCCTCATAGCCACCCTATGAGGAAGATGCTATTATCATCTCAAATTTACGGATGAGGAAAATGAGCTACCGAGAGATGAACTAATTTGCACAAGGCTGTATTAAGCTAGGAATTAAGTGAACTTGAGTTTGGCACCCAGGTAGTCCCAGCCCAGGGCTGGCTTCCACTCTGGTTCCTATGAGATAATATATTTTAAAGTGTTTTGAAAACTGTAAAGGGTTCTATAAATATAAGTCAATAGCTATCATAATTAGTGATACATCTTTATCTAGGTTTCTGAAGGGATTGGACAGCCATCAAATTGATGTTAATCAAAACAAAAACACCCAGGCATGTCCTGGGATGGTATTTGTTTTTCTGTCCATCTTAGCAATAAATTTCTGTCTCCAATAAACAATGGAGGAGACTTCTTGTGTAGACTTCACTCCTTGCTCCCATCTCCATGAACTTTACATTACACTTCGGTTTTGATTAAAATGAAAATGAAGCTGCATATATGAAAGAAGTTATATATCAATAAGGATTGTGATTGTTTTTTTTTTTTTCCCTCCCACTATTTCTTTCAGGTTCTTAAATTAGATACCGAGAGAGACATGACTTAATTATTGAGAATACTTTGGAGCCAAATGGAAAATTATACAACTACTTACTCAGATGCCAGGGTAATTAGAGGCCAATTATCTCTCTCATTTGGCGCTAATGAATGAAGATCAATTAAAAAAATAATGTAACTGTGAACTGCTTTTATTGAGCAGAAAACCCTAAGCAGCTGAAATTGTCTACTCTTTCACTAATTGAAAATCCAAAATGAAGGCAACCCAGAATTCGATTGTCTTCATGTAATTTTAGAGCAGTTCGATTTTCAAAATCCATGCAGATGGCCAGAGCCTTGGGTTAGATTCATTTCCTGGGTACAGCATGCAATTCTTCCACAAGGAGAGTCAAAACATGGCTCAAGCAATTCCTAATTCCTATTTCCCTAGTGATAACATCAGGTTTGCTGGCAGGACTTCATTGTTGCTTCTCGGCTGGTCGTGCTTGGGCTAAGATGGAATGTCTGATTTGCTTGGCTATTTCACTTTTCCCTTGATTAGTATATCCATTTTATCAAATGTATTCTGAAAATATTTATTTTACTGTAAAAAGCTGATTAAAAAGGCATCTCCATGATTAAAATTTGAGATCCCATTTATGGGGATATGAATTTACCTGCTCAAAGATCACCTTGGAGTTCAATTAGCCTTTTAACATCATGGTTAAATAATCTCCACTTTAAACAAGTTTATGCTATTTTACTTTATCTAGAACATAGTTGTTTTCCCCCTAAGAATTTCAATTTTTTAGGTTTGTTTGTGGTCTGAACAAATACTCCCTTGAAGCAGCTGGAGGGTCTCAGGACATGAATCTGGGGATACAGGAATGGTGCCATTTATAACAGTGGGCTTCTGCTTGTAAAAGGTCAATTATATCGGGTTGGCCTAAAAGTCTGTTTAGGTTTTTCCATAATATATAAAGTAGGGAATTCCCTACTTCTCACCCCAACACACACTTAACACACTCTCTAAAGAACTTTACAATTCATGAGATGTTTACCCTAGATTATTTCATTATCCCCTAACAGCTTTGGCAATTTACAAAGGAAAAGGTGAAACTTCATAAAGCTTAAAGGGCACCAAAGTATGACCAGAGCTGTTGAGTCCCATTGTGGTCTTCGTGAAAGGTGACCCCGAAGACTGTGCAGAATGCAACCTGTACACTCATACTGGCAACCTGGCTTTGACCCTTAATTTAGCTTTACAGAAAAGCAAAAGAAAATTCTAGAAAGCATGAGTCACAATGAAGGCAAAGCTTACAACATTAGTTCTCTTTGCATTTTCCCAACGAAAAAGGATTGGGTGTGACCAAGGTCTGAATCAGCTTTGGTCATCAGGGCTTGGCTATGGGGCTGAATATAAGTGGGGACTCAGAAGTAAAAACCCCCTTTATCCGGAAATGCAGTCAAAAGGGCACACCGGTGTCAGGTTAAGCTCATGAAGTGACGTTGACACAGAAGTGTGGGGATTCTGAACTCAACAATCAAGGCTTGGGTTTTGATTTTCCAGTCCTTGGCCCACCCCATGTCCCATGAACTGCTACTGAGGCCCATCAGCACTGCCAGGGCCTCTCGCAAGGTGTGGAGCAGGAGAAGGAGAGCTATTTATCATTCCAGCCACCAGGGGCCTCAGATTACTACTGCCAACTGTGGCCAGCCTAAGGTCCCAGAAGGGTAGTGACAGTAGTAGAACTTGCCGTTCTTTTGAGTCTGGTAGCTGCATCTCCCCACCTGGAGTTTGTTATGCATTACTGCTGTTTTTTTTTTTTTTTTTTTACAATTCTATTATCACCTTGTAAACAATACTCAGAGCTCACTGTGGCTTCCCTGTGTCTTGTATGTTAGCAGTGTAACTTTGCTAAGTGAGCGCAGTTAAACTAGTCTACAATTTGTCTTCCTTAAAAACAAAACTAACCATATCAAGAGATTAAAAAAAGGAAAGAACCTGCCCCCCTGCCCAAACTCTGAGAAACTTGTTCAGTGCATCAGGTATTTAGGTGGGATGTAGAAGGGGAAGAAGGTAACTCTCAGGTCAGCATGCTTGGGACAAATTCTGGCTTTTCACTTTATACGTTGAAGTCTTCCACAAGGTGTTTCTTTTTAAATCTCCATTTTCTCACCATTAAAATGGGACAATTAAAATTAAAAACCTCATAGCACTGTTCTGAGAATTAACAAGATCTTGAAGGTCAAGGACTTAACACACAGGACACACAGAGATGTTCACTAAAAGTGTGTGCGTGCATACTAGGTCATTTCAGTCGTATTCAACTCTTTCCGAAGTTATGGGCTGTAGCCTGCCAGGCTCCCCTGTCCATGGGATTTTCCAGGCAAGGGTACTGTAGTAGGTTACCATGCCCTCCTCCAGGGAATCTTCCTGACCCAGGGATAGAACCTACATCTCTTATGTCTCCTGCATTGGCAGGCACGTTCTTTACCACTAGCATCACCTAGGAAGCTCCACGAAATGGGAGATCTAATGATTTCTCTCTTTAAATAAGATGGACGCATCTATCTGTGAGGAATTCCACGTAAGTGGTGTGTTTTCCCAAAGACAAAGGAGAAATGGGGGGAAATGGGAGCACTGAGGCTGCTGGGGTTGAAGCTGATGTTATGGTTGTTAATTAATGAATTCAACAAACGCTTATCAAATTCTGCTAAGAAGAGACCCATATAAGGCATGGGAGATCCAGAAGTGAACAAAACAGCTGTGCTGTGTGCTATGAACAAGGATGACTTGAGGTGACGGTGGAGATAGACAAGGATTAGATTTGCACACATAGATGTGAGTTCTGGGGGTGGGGGGCTCTTTTAAGCGTGTGGATAAGTAACTCCTCTCTGATGAGGGAACACCTGAACAAAGCCCTGGAGAAAGGTGGGGGGGAGGGGTGGATTCAGAAAGGGGAAAGATGATTTCCAGGAAGATGGAAGGATACGTGCAGAAACCCTGAGGTGAGAATGAACTGTGCTTGTTCAAGCTATAAGACCTCTGAATGCTTGCAGCAGAGGTTGTGTGTTGGGTATCGGTACTGGCAGGGTTGAGGATATGCAGATCTATATAGATCAAGTCAACAACTTTGAGTTTTATTCTGGGTATATGGTGAAAAGTAGATGGGTTAGATGCAAGAGAGAAATCATCTGATTTGCCTTTTGCAAAAGTCACTTTGATTTCTGGATCGACAGTTGATTCCAGCAGGCAAGAGAGGAGGCAGAGAAGACAGGAGACTGTTGTAGTGGTCAGAAATGCCTGTGGTTTGGAATAGAGTAGCTGCCGTGAAGGGTATGAAGAGTAGACTCTTCAAGTATAATCTTGGGAATTTCTACAGAAGGACTTGCTGTTGGACTGAATGTGGTGTGAAGGAAAAAGAAGAGTCAAAGATTCATGACTTCAGTTTCTTCTCTGAACAAACAGAGGAATATGGTTCTTTACCAGCATGGGGAAGCCTGGAACACAAGTGGGTCTGAATCGTGAAATCAAGAATTCTGCTTGAGATGGCTATTCAAATGACGTCACATAAACACTTGCATACATGACACTGAAGATTAGAATATAATTGGACCTGGGATACTGATACTCATTAGCGTACAGCTGGTGTTCAAGATTCCATAATACACCATAGTATTTCTTACCTCAAACACAGAAGCCCACCATGAGTCTCTTCTCTTAAACAATCAACCACTGGGTCTTAAACTTTGCTCTGGTTTTCTGCACTTCAAAATCATCTAGAAGAGTCTATAAAAATGCAACTGCTCAAAGTTGTATCTCTTAGAAAATTATACCTGAGTTTATGATTTTATTAGCTTCTGTGTAATAAAGCTACACACATGTCTACTATTTTAGTCTCTCCCTTGGTGGCTCTTCAAACATTTGAGAACAGGACTCATAATTATCATGGTTATCAGTACTGAACACACTGAAAAGGCTGGCCCTTAAATCCTAGAACCATAGGGAGAATTCCAGGGGTGCAGACAGTACAAGGGATCTGGTCAACAACCCTAGCAAGAAGAATAACGAAGGTGATTTTGTCCTGATGCGGATAATTGGAGATTACACTGTCTGTATCTGAGATGTTTAAAAAAAATCTACCAAACCCAATGACTATGACCTCTCTTCTCTCATACTCAGGTTTTCTAGGGCTAACTCAGAAATGCTGAGGCGGGCGTAGGAAGACACAAAGATGTAGAGAGAGTGAGTAATTTCAGTCTTTCATATGAAACTGTGACTTGAGCTTGAAATTGTGACTTGGGAAGGCTCAGGTCTACACTGCTTGCAAGCAACACAACTCATATCAATTGGCTAAAGAAAAGGGGGGAGAAAAATTAGATGATTAACTTCAAACAGGGCTGACTCCAAGTCCTAAGATGAAGTTGTCAGGAACACCTTTCTACTTTTTGAACCATGGATTGACAAGCGGGCAGTGAGGGTGAAAAGTGAAAATGAAGTTGCATCGTTGTGTCCCACTCTTTGCGACCCCATGGACTACATAACTTATCAGGCTCCTCCGACCATGGGATTGTCCAGGCAAGAATGCTGGAATGGGTTGACATTTCCTTCTCCAAGGAATCTTCCCCACCCACAGATCAGACCCAGGTCTCCTGCATTGCAGGCAGACGCTTAACCATCTGTGCCACCAGGGAAGCCCAAGTGGGCAGTGTTACTCTGCAAAGGAGAATCAAGTTTCCATAACCATAAAGAGGGAGAAGGGGCAACGGAGACAGGAAAGCAAGACATGTCCACCATATGAAGGACAGGAGGAGAAATGGACCTTCAGTTCACAGGTTATTCGAAAAGTGAGATTTGTGTTTAATTCCTATTCAAAACAAAACAAACCCCAGGACAATGGGTTCACACTAAAAAGTGTAAATATGACCACGATGTGGACTTAGAGAGTTCTCTTGTCATTAAGTGAGGAAAAAGAACAGTGGTCAGGATGGTGAAGGGTTTGGCCAGACCATGTGGGCTCTGGTCCAATTTGACCACACACAGTTGTTAAAGAGTTAATGGAAGACTTAGGTTTCATAATAATTGAATCATAATTTACCTGTTTCAGCTTCACATCCTATCATTTCTGCAAAGATGGTGCTGAAAGCCTGGTGCTACAGAGCGAGGACACAGCTGAAGTCAGATATGGCGTTAAGTCATAGTTCGGCCACTTACTAGTCATGTAACTCGGGAAGCATTTCTCTGCCTCTCTGAGCCTCAGTAGTTTCATCTGTACAACAGGGCTAGTTGGAGTCTCCTTCCGAGGGCTTTCTTAAGGACATAATGACTTCTGCACACATCACACCTAGCACAGCACTCTGGACATGGTAACCACGCAGTACAGGTGACGATGCTTCGTCATTGCCACCATCTCCTTACTGTGGCTAACCTGGATCCACAGTGAGTGACAAAACACACGCAAGGCTGATTCAAGACATTTCACTATCTGCTTAGGCTCTAAAGGATGTGTTTTGTCTAGAAACAACACCTTTTTGAGTGGCCGACAGTTTGGCTTTGGGGCATAGAAAGACTCAGACGTTTACCTGGGACCAGGCAATCCTAGTAGTCAGGCTCTCTGAGACTCAGTTTCCCCATATAATAATCCTCATAGGGCTGTGAGAACAGCATGAATCATTCATCTATTGTGCCTAGCATAGTGTAAGATTTCAATAAATAAATGATGATAATCATCTTAATATTATTATTCTACAGTGATTTCTGCCAGGCTGCTTTGGGCCTTGTGAAAAGAAGCATTCAGGAAAAGAAAAAAGAGTTTCCCTTGAGGAAGATGACCTGACAGACCTTCTCCTCCATATGGATCACCTTAGTCATCCTCGTTCTAGTTGGTAGGAATGTGACATCAGAGTCAACTTGTCTGCTGGTGCCTCTTGAGGAGGGGCACCTTGACTCCAGTCCACGGATGATTTATTTAGTAATGCCTGGGAGCCCAGAGACACAGAATGTTCTGAGCAGTCAGTGTGTGCACCTTGTCCCGGGGTGATTTCATGACTGCTCACTTGTTGTTTACAGGCTTAACTCTCTAATTTATAGACTCTGAAAGCACCGGTGAAAGCAACAAACTCGCTTTTGGATCGTCTAATATAGTTTATAGCACAACCATAAATTTGGAACCATTTATGGAACATTATGACTTGCAAACATCTCCCCCAGTTTTATTACTCAAGCAGAAATGTGTGGAGCTCACAATCGTTCTAAAAACTGTAACAAGCATTAACAATTTTTTTTCAGTTGTTTCACAGACAACACAGGGCAGGATGCAAGTTTTTATCTTGAGTCATATAGGGGAAGCCTAATTCTTTTTTTACTAAAATGTCAGCTGGTTTCAAAACATATGAGATGACTGGCTTGGAATCTTTACTGAAAAGAAGTCATCTTTGCTCTTTTTTCTTTCAAAAAAGAAAAACTGTGCTGTGCCTAAGGAGGAATTTAGCAATTAGATGATTGCTGTAAAACAGCCATTGACATCTGCCCTATTTTTTCTACCATCAAAGAAGTTTAATTTGAATAAAAGCTTTCTCCTCCACAATCTGACATTCTCCCTGAGTTTTATCTGACTCTAAATCATTATCTTACAATTAGGTCTGAACTTAGGGGTAAAACAACAACAACACAGACCAGGAACTTCAACACAGAGACCTTACTTGGGCTGTCCTGTGGTGTCTGATGCTATCTGGGTTGAGCTGCCTTTTATCCTCCTGGTGTTTAAAGAGAAAGGTCTCTTCTGTTGCCTTCCACCTCTGCCCCCCACCCTATTATTCTTTTCAGTGGAACCTGCTGAGTAGTCCCAGGCCTGTGTGTCAGGACAAGATATTGTTGTCATAAAAATGGATGTGGAGGTCATGTGTTTATCTCTGTCTCTGTCTCCCGTGCAGGATCCAGAGAAAGGAAAAATTATGGATGGGGTGCTTTTATCCCAGCGAAGTTCAGTTGGAGATAAATAGTTGGGGTGGCGAGCAAAAAGAAACAGAACTGGGCCAGGGAGATTCTTGGAGGAGAAGAGTCCCTTCTATTGAGTCCTGTAATTGGCATCACACAAGGGACTTTAGAAATAATCCAGTGTGACCCCATTAGGGCAGAGAGGCGATGCAGCATGGGAGGTGTGGGAAAGGGCAAATTCCTTCCAAACTCTTGTTCCATTAGGAATGTCAGCACCCAGGAGAGTATGGGGTCAGTGTATGTGGTCTAGGGTCAGACAGCTTGGTTTAAATCTTGCCTGGGTCATTTTTTGGTTGTGTATGGGCAAGAAATAGAGCTTCTCCAAAGCATAGAGCCCCAGCTGTCACATGCAAAAGGACACACATCATGCCTTACTGAGTGTATTACTGAAAATCAAAGATGGAAAGCAGGGGATGCTGAGCCTGACAGAGTCGGTACCCTTTCTTCCTCCCTCCCTCTCTACCTTTCTTTTTAGGCTCACTCCCTTCCTGACTCTCTCCCTTCCTTCCTTCATTCTTTCAACTCCACAAACAATTATTGCATATACATAATGTGCTTCTGGGCTTCCCTGGTGGCTCAGAGGTTAAAGCATCTGCCTGCAATGCAGGAGACCTGGGTTCGATCCCTGGGTCGGGAAGATCCCCTGGAGAAGGAAATGGTAGCCCACTCCAGTACTCTTGCTGGGAGAATCCCTTGGAGAGAGGAGCCTGATAGGCTACAGTCCATGAGGTCGCAAAGAGTCGGACACGACTGAGCGACTTCACTTCACTTTCAATATGCTTCTATTGTTCTTGGTACTAGGGATACAATGATACACACGATGGGGCTCCCAATCATATAAACTTTACTAAAATATTAATCATAATTATTCTAAGAAGTCAGGAAAATTGAGACGCTAAGCAGTTGAGTCCTACGGCCACGGAAGTAAAAGCAGTCGCAGCAGAGAGGGTCTTCAGAGTCCCATGCTTCCCCGTCACCTTACCCTGTTCTGTGCTGCTTCTACTCAACGTGTCACCTGTGACGTTCTCTGTTATCAAATGGACTTTTTGGAGCAAGATTCGTTGTTTAAGCAAAGCTTTTAGATTTATCAAAACAAAAAACAAACCATGAACACAGTACAGAGAATTCTCATATACCTCCCACTCAGTTTCTCCTATTACCTCTCACATAAATATGGTATATTTGACCCATTTAATGAACTGACATTGCTACATTATGAAGTCCATACTTTATTCAAATTTCCTTAGCTTGCTTTTTTAAAACCTAATGTTCTTTTTCCCTTTCAGGATAACAGATTACATTCAATCATCCTCTGCACTGTGTCAGTGTTTCTGTCTTTCCTTCTTTTTCACAAGCTTGACAGTTTTGAGGAGTGAGTGTATGCTCACTCACTCAGTCGTGTCCAACTCTTAGTGACCCCGTGGACTGCAGCCCACCCGGCTCCTCTGTCCGTGGGATTTCCCAGGCAAGAACACCAGAGGAGGCTGCCATTTTCTTCTCCACGGGATCTTTCTGACCCAGGGATGGAACCCACATCTCCTGTGTCTCCTGCATTGGCAGGTAGATTCTTTGCCACCGAGGCATCTGAGAAGCCCTAGTTTTGAGGAGTACTGGTTAGGTATTTGGTGCAATGTCCCTCAGCTGGGATTTGCTTGGTACTTGTTTTTGATCATTGGAGTTTTAGGTTTTTGAGAGGAAGACCACAGAGGCCGAGCTGGTGCTGGAGAGATCTGCTGAATATCAGTTAGAGTCCCAGGGCTGGCTGCAGTCACTTAGCCTGGTTCATGAATGCTCTTGCATTAAGTCTTTGCAGAGGTTGTGGCGGCTGCCACATGAAACATACTATGTAACTGTTTGGACGAAGACAGCAAAAGCACAGCCGAGGGGATCAGAGAGTAGAGCGTATCAGACACACCTTGGGTACCACCTCAGCACCTCTTCTCTGTTCTCATCGTCACCTCTTACTCTAGCCGATCTGAGATAACTGGTTGCACTCATCCTTCAGGCAGCTTCATGCAGGTGAAACTGATGGTGTTTTACCGCAAGATTCCACTGCCCTGCGTGTCTCCTGCTTCCTGCTCTGGGTATTCTGATGGTATACAGTGCAGGATGCCCCTAGGAATCCACTTGGCATTCGCTCAGCCACAGCCTGTGGAGCAACAACTGAGCCACAGAAAATAGGAGCCAGCGGTAAACATTCCTCCATTTCTCTGGGGTACACGGACCTGAGAAGCATTTCGTCTAACTCCTCTGAAAGTCCCATGGCATTAAGCCTTCAGTCTCCCCAAGCACTTGTCAACTTAAAATCATATCTGTGTATCGGGTCTCAATCATTCCTTGTGTTTGTCTGTCCATCTGACACTCCCAAATAAGCTGCCGGCACAGAAGTCTTTCTCTTAGGGGCTGCCTTTGGGGAAACCTAACTCTCACCGAAACTAAAGCAGATAAGGAAAAATAATATGGACAATGACTACTTTCTAATTTGATGTGAATTAAGAATAAAAGAATTTTAGGGATTTTTGCCATTTTAACTATCATATACAATATTATTACAGGAAACCCTGGCATGCTACAGTCCATGGTGTTGCAAAGTGTTGGACATGACTTTAGTGATTAAACAACTACATTATTAAAAGCATCAAAGGTTCTAGGCAGATACAGTACCCAGATACATCCTCTTCCCACGAGACTATAACCCCTATATAAAAGTGTTGAGCTGCCAGTGAATCAGAACTTCTGACATGGAGAGAAGTCAGTACAAAAAGCGTTCTCTCGTTATTTAACCATTGAGAGCGGGGACGGAGGAAGGTGGTGTTTGTGCAACTGGATGGTGGGGGTGTTGCCGTTCCTAAAAGCGCATTATAATCTCCCTACTCTATTTGCCTCATGTTCTCACCACCGATGTTTCAATTAGGTACTGAAGAGAAAGATCTCTGTTCTTTCTCTGACAGTTTTTCATCATGGCCTGAACGTCATTAAAGATAATTCACTAAAGACACTTCATTAAAAACCTGTTGTTTTTTGAGAATGTGTATGTTCCAATGATCTGTTTATCTATAAGGAACCACCCCATATAAAGTGGCTTAAAACAACAAATTCATTTGGCTCCCAAATCTGCAATGTAGGCAGGGTATAATAGGAACATCTTTTCTCTGCTCCACCTAGTGATCGGGGTGACTCAAAGCCTGGAGTCTTCAGAAAACTCCCGACTCGAGTTTAACGCTCAGCTGGCTGGGGTGAGAGCTGTCAGCCAGAACACCATCATGTGGCCTTTCCATGAGGCCTGGGCTTCCTCACACCTTGGATTCCAGAGCTGATCATTTCAAGAGAGAAAAAACCAAGAAGAAGGTCTATCACCTTTTCTAACACAGCCTCAGAAATCCTAGTTTCACTTCCATCTCATTCTTTTCAATAGAAGCCAGTCACTAACAGCTCATACCCAGGACAAGGAGAGTGAGGTTCCACATTTTGATGGTCCAAAGGTCTACGACATGTCTTAAAGTCACCAGAGTATGCCTGAGAATAGCAGCTCTCCTATGAATCATCTAGCTATGAAAACTGGTTTTCATGTGACTCACTTACTCCATGATGCCTGAGGTTGTGCTGTAGAGCAATACTGTCCAATAGAACTTTCTGTGATATTGTCCTTGGTGGCTCAGTGGTAAAGACTCTGCCTGCAGTGCTCAGTAGTAAAGACTCTGCAGTGCAGGAGACCCAGGTTTGAAATCTGGATCAGGAAGATCCCCTGGAGGAGGGCAAGGCAATGCATTCCAGTATTCTTGCCTGGAGAATCCAATGGACTTAAGAAGCCTGACGGGTTACAGTCCATGGGGTCGCAAAGAGTCAGACGTGACTAACACTTTCACTTTCATAAAACAGTCACTGGTCACATGAGGTTGTTGAGCACTGACAATAGGGCTAATGAGAGTGAATTTTAAATTTTATTTAATTCTAATTAATTTAAAGTTAAGTAGTTTCCTGTGTGTCATAGCTACTACACTGGGCAGCTCAGTTCTAGATAAACAAAGAAGTAAGAGTTCAAATTCCAGCTGTGATGTAAGTTTTGGGCAGGCTTTCTAGTACAATCCTACAACATTCCAATTATAAGCAAAATGTTTCCAGGTCTGACTGCATTCAGAGATACAAATGGAGATGCTTTGGCCCAGAATATGCTAGAGAGGAGAAACTTCCTCAAGTGTGGGTGTGAAAATACAGAATAATCACCGGTGAGAAGAGTCAGGACAACGTCTCAGGTGGGCAAGATGCTGAAACCATTTAGACATGCAGAGCCTTGCTCAACAATCCATCTCTTCACACGGAGATGCTAGCCAACTTATTTTGGCTTGAAGTGTGAGCACTNTTTTATTTAATTCTAATTAATTTAAAGTTAAGTAGTTTCCTGTGTGTCATAGCTACTACACTGGGCAGCTCAGTTCTAGATAAACAAAGAAGTAAGAGTTCAAATTCCAGCTGTGATGTAAGTTTTGGGCAGGCTTTCTAGTACAATCCTACAACATTCCAATTATAAGCAAAATGTTTCCAGGTCTGACTGCATTCAGAGATACAAATGGAGATGCTTTGGCCCAGAATATGCTAGAGAGGAGAAACTTCCTCAAGTGTGGGTGTGAAAATACAGAATAATCACCGGTGAGAAGAGTCAGGACAACGTCTCAGGTGGGCAAGATGCTGAAACCATTTAGACATGCAGAGCCTTGCTCAACAATCCATCTCTTCACACGGAGATGCTAGCCAACTTATTTTGGCTTGAAGTGTGAGCACTGTTCAAGACTGGATCTCACAGGAGGATGACTTCTGAAATCCCTCCGTGTGTCTCTCTCCCGTGCCTGCTTCCCTCAGCCTCTCTGCCCTCCTTCCCCTCCTCCTTCCAGGTCCTTCATCTGGAAACTTGTGATTTTGAAGATAAAGTGTTGAAAAGATCGTGGCTACCCCATCCAAAGAAAGAGCAATGGCTATCCAAAAAGATTTCTCGATCATCTCCTGTGGGTAAAGTTCTATGCTGGCAATGGCAAGAAGCATTAAGCTCCACCCTTGGAATGCTATTCTTTCATTGGTGAGATTTAATAAAACAACTAGTATTTATAGTGAGCTTACAACAGGCCAAATACTACACTAATGTTCACATGAATATGATTTCATGTGTCCTTTTAAAACCCTATGACACCGAAGCTTCTTAACCCATGCTTTCCAGATGCAGAAATTGATGTCTGGTGAGTTTAAAACAGCTCATCCAAAGTAAAACGTTTATTTAAGTGGTTGAGTAGATTCGAACTTAGGCTGAGTAAATGCCAAAGCGTGTGCTCATAACCACTCAACCATGCATATACCCCATTATTCTGAATGGCATTTCCTACTTCTTTGGGGCTGATGTTTGGCAAATGTAAGTCACTGACACTTAGCGAGATTTAGCCGAGTTCCTGAAGGACAGCAAGATACTAGTCTTTGGCGCACACCAAAGAGTGAAGGAAGTGAAACTGGCTCACCTATTTCAAGACATGATGAGAGGGTAAGGAAAGAGTCAGCAAAAGAAATTTTGTTTTTAGCGTTGCCCAATGGAAGAAAACATTTTTAATCAACGACAAGGTAACAGGGAAGGGATACGTGGCAAATGAGAGGCTTTTTTGAGAGTCAGAGTGCGTCTATGAAAGGTTGAATGAAGCCTGCCAACTTACTCTACCTGGGAAGGAATGCTACATTAGGTGTGCGTGTTTCAATGCACTTAGCTCATCGGAAAGCCTTGAGGAATTGCACTCAAATGCCAGCATAAGCCTCCCTGAGACAGGGGAAAGATCCCCATCACTATGAAATCCAATCTGAAGGACTTTGATTACCTATCGGGAGGGGGAAGTATCTCTGCTGAGGGCACAAAGAAAGAGAAAGAACCTAAAGGAATGATCGTTTGTCTAAAACTAAATATGGGATAGTGATTAACTGCTCATGACCTGGGTTCAGGGACTTTGATTCAAATCCCAGCTCTACTGTTTACTACCTAAGTAACTCTGGATAATGTACTAAACTTTCAGCATTCCTTGTTAGAAAAGGGGGAAAAAAAAAAAAACAGTTTCATCCTTGTTAGATGAAATGATTTGTGTAAACTGCTTACTGCAGTGCCTGACACATAATAGATGTTTATTAAAGGGTGGTTGCTCTCAGCCTTAAAAGGTCTGGAAAGCAGTGTAGATTCTGGAATTGCACCATTTGGGTGTGAATTCCAATTCTACTGTTACATAATAAGTATGTAACTTTGGGCAGGTTATTTTTTTCTCTCTCTGCCTCAGTTTCCTTCATTTACAAAATGGAGACAAATACAGCCCTGCACATACCACACACCCATTTAGATGGCTGCTGCTGCTGCTGCTAAGTCACTTCAGTCGTTTCTGACTCTGTGTGACCCCACAGACGGCAGCCCACCAGGCTCCCCCTGGGATCCCCCTGGGATTCTCCAGGCAAGAGTACTGGAGTGGAGTGCCATTGCCTTCTCCAGTTTAGATGGCTACTTTTATTAAAAAAACAAAAACAAAAAAAATTTTAGTCAATTCTAAAGGAAATCAGTCCTGAATATTCATTGGAAGGTCTGATGCTAAAGCTGACACTCCAATACTTTGGCCACTGGATGCAAAGAACTGACTCAGTTTGGGAAGATGAAAAAGTTCTGAAGATGGACAGTGGTGACGATTGTACAACAATGTGAATATACTCAGTGCTATGGGACTGTACACTGAAAAGTGGTTAAGACGATGAATTTCATATTATGTGCATGTCTACCCAATAAAGAAGAGTTAGTGTGTGTCCAGTGTTTAGAGTATCAGCTGCCACTTAATACAGAACTTCGCTATGATGATGATGATGTTTATCAGTATTTATATTACATCTTTCTTTGTGTGCTAGCCTTGTGCAATATTGTATTAATTAATAGTACCTTTCTGTCTCTATAGGACAAGGATAATAATCAGCTAAGAGTTAAACAGAAAATTCACACTCAGCCTAACCTATCTGCCAGATTTTTTAGAATAATGATATTTTAACATATGAGAAAAAAACGAATATGAATAACTTTCATTTTTTTCTCTTTTGTCTTCACAACCAACCATATAGCAACATCATGAAGAGGATAGGGATGCAGGAAGATTAAACTGATGGCTCTTTTTTTAAGCAACAATCAAAAAAAAAATTCAGGTGTCTGACTATTCAGAGAGTCCAGGAGGAAATCTGAAAACAAATGAAATATGTCATCCCATCTTTAGTTAAAAGATTAAGAACAAACTCTGCAAACCATGAGACTGGAAGAGAAATTGCTCACATGCTAAAACTAATAACGGTAATTTTCAAATGCCAAACTAGTTCAGCTGTCAGATTCTGGGAAATCGTGCGTTCCCAGTGACAGTAATTCCTAATGCTGGGGAGAAGAAGGAAATTATGTGACAGGCTTGTTCAGCTTTGCCAACAGCAAAGACTGAGGCTTGTTCCTGGGGTGTATATGAGAACCTGGGATGGGACACTGTGGCCAGAGCTGCAGATTGAGACAGCAGACTCCGGCACTGGACTTGAACACAGGTTATGTGTGTGGACTGACCTGCGATCGAGGCGAGGAAATGAGGGGCAGGGGAAAAGGGCAAGGCTTGAGGCGTCACACTGTCCAGTCCAAATCTTGGCTTGGCCACTGATTAGCCATGAGATCTTGGACAAATTAATCTGTAAAACTCATTTCCTCACCCGAAAGTGATGATACTAACAGCTCCGGCCTCAGTTGTGATATTAGATAATCGATAAATAGATTTTTAGACAGTAGCTTTGAGTGCTAAATAATTATTAGACAACACGCTAGATGATGATTTTATAAATATGAAATTAGACAAGGCGGCAAAATGGTAAGGCTTGTAAATTTTCAACAAACATTAGTTGAAGCGATGATGATGGGGACAATGATAAAGGAGCCCAGTACCTCTCATCTCACTCAAGTGCTGTCACAAACCCTCTGGGGTACACTAAACCTTATTTCAGATCACTAAACCTTATTTTATCAGAAATGATTTTAGCAACTAGTAAGAGAAAACCCGAGCTTCCCTGGTGGCTCAGATGGTAAAGCATTTGCTCGCAATGTGGGAGACCTGGGCTCGATCCCTGGGTCGGGAAGATCCTGTGGAGAAGGAAATAGCAACCCACTCCAGTACTCTTGCCTGGAAAATTCCATGGACCGAGGAGCCTAGTCCATGGGGTTGCAAAGAGTCGGACACGACTGAGCGACTTCACTTTAAGAGAAAACCCAAAGTCAAGTGGCCTATAAAATAAGTCAAGGTTTATGAAGGAAGAGTACTACCACAGTGGCTCAGAGCCTCAGTGATCTAAGAGCTAGCTTCCCAGTGGGTCCCTCGGCCCTTTTTCATTCTGGTTGCCTCATAGTCACAAGATGGTTGCTGTAGCCCCAAACACTAAGTCTGACTGCAGGCAAGAAAAATGTGTGATGGAGCGTAACAGACACATTTCTCCTCTTTCACCAGGAAAGTAAACATTTACCCAGACACCCTAGCAGAAATGTGATGACAGCCTATTGGACAGAACTGGGCCAAAGGCGACCCCTTGCAACAAGTACGGAAAGCAAGTATTTGTTTTTGTCCTAGAAAACAAGTGTTTAGCTGAGCACACTGCTGCTTTGAACAATCTGGGTTACCATAGCAAGGAAGAAGAAGGAAGCGGATGTAGCTGCCGCACTTACACTTGCCTTCATGATTTCCTTTTAAAAGTGGTATGAGGTTCTGGATGCTAATTTACGGGCTTTTTCTGTGAGAATTACACCAGAAAGCAGACAAGAGCAACAGTACAGCCCTCGATTTCAGCAGCCCTTATGCTGTGGTTGTTATTTCGTCAGTCTTCTAGATCAGGGTTGGCAATTTATGTCACCTGAGCCAAATCTGACCCATGGACTGTTTCTGTAAGGCCACTTTCTTAAGAAGGGTAAATTTCACATCCCTAAAGGGTTGCAAAACAAGCAAGCAAGCAAACAAATGACAACGTGTTTGCAACAAAGATGCTAAATTGCCCAGGAAGCTTCAATCTATTTACTTTCTGGTCCTTTTTGGAAAACCTCTGCTGACCTTTTGTGGTCTATGGACAGCCCAATTCAGGCTGTCATTCTCTTTATCTTTGGGTCTCTCTGACAGGGTCTGGCACATCCTAGGTGCTCAGTGAACGTGTAATAAATGGATGTAGAAAGAATGTCACGAATGACTAAATAAACTGTGTACCTATGTTCTATCAAGTGTTTTAGATTAATAAAGAGTTTCCACTTATTTACCTTAATCTTCACAATTAGCCCTGCTGATTGATGCCCAGGTTCCTTTACTAATTAAGCTTGCCCAGAAGTCGTAGCTTTAAGCATCCTGGGGAGGCATCCGATCTGGAAACATCTTGTTTACTCTGTACGAGGGCATGGCTCCTGGCTGTCTTATTCACTGACTACTGAATCTCTGGGTCTCAAAAATATTTGCTCCATGAATGAGTGAATGAATTTGAGCCTTCCCACAAAGTGGGGTTGTGTTTTAATGGGTCAGTCATGCTCCTTGCCCTCATTGCACTGGGGACTGATGTGAACTTTGTTTACCTGTTTTGCTTTCCTAAGCAAAGAACTATTCCTCATACTCATGGTACTTTGTGGGCCCATTCAGATCTGAATTCAGATTCACCACTCAGGCCACTGGAAAATCTGCTCCCTAATTCTTATGGGATATATACAGGTGGGCACAAGCGCACTGTTCTCACTGCATACACATAGGTATTCAATCTTTTCTTTACATCCTGCATGATTTCTCTCAACTACACGCCAGCTAATTAATTTGTGAACTCACCCATCATCGAGTGATGTTTGAGCCTTCTCTGCATCCGGCAAGGTGCTGGGATTCATTAGTTCCTGCTTCAGAAAGACGTATGACCTAGATGGGGAGACAGATAACAAGCAAATAAATACCACGTGGTTTTCCATATGCAGACTAGGAGGTGACATTTTGAGGTTGATTTTGTTTGTATGCTTCTTTTGAAGGGTACCTTGTGTAAGGAGGTGGCATCCATAGGGAGCCAGCTCTCTCCTGATGAAGCTGATCAGGACAAAAGAATTTGGTTAAACAAACCAACCTTCATGTCTTAGGAGTGTCAACCACAGGGTGATTTACTGCTCTGATAATTGGCTTTGTTCTCCTGGTTAGACACCTGCCTGGTCTTGGTACGGAAACACGGGCAACAGAGATGGGGTGAATGGACCATTAAGGCCTCACGTCATCTGAGTCCTAGTCTGCACACACAAGTAACAGCATCATTAAACTCATGTGGTTTAATATGGGTGACATTCATCAATTTTTAAAATATACTTTCTACTTTGAGATAATGTTAGATTTACAGAAAAGCTGCAAAGGCAGTAAANCCTAGTCTGCACACACAAGTAACAGCATCATTAAACTCATGTGGTTTAATATGGGTGACATTCATCAATTTTTAAAATATACTTTCTACTTTGAGATAATGTTAGATTTACAGAAAAGCTGCAAAAGCAGTAAAGAGAGTTCTTCTAACATTATCATCTGACCTGTGATACAGCTGCAAAAACTAGGAAATTAACATCAGCATACTACTATTAACTAAACTTCAGATTGTCTTCAGATTTCACCAGTTTTCCTCCATCCCAGAACTAAATATTATATTTAATGTTATTCATTGTGGAGAAAGAAGAATAGATAGAAGTGTGTTTTTTTTTCTTTGAAAGTCTGTAAGTACATGCAGTTACCTTTTGAAACTGCTTTGTCGCTGTATAAATGAGTATAAAAAGAAGTTATAGCCACTGGTTCAAAATTTTCTTAATATGAACCTATGCATGCCAAAATAATTCACCATATTTAAAACAGAGACTGACAAAGACAGGTAACTTATTTAGAAGAATTAAAAACATAAACTTCTTTGGCAATAATCATTAAAGAATTGAAGCACACGCCAATAAAATATTCCAGCAAAGGGTAGTGTTGGCCTACTAAAATATGCATCCAAACACATTAAGTGCCCTATGGAGACTGGTTTTAAGTGATAAACATTTATTTAGAAAGAACTCTTCTAACTCTGATTCATAAAACTCTCTGTTCTGTAAATTCCCCAACATTACATATAATTAGGGTTGCCTGTAAAAACATTTTCTACCTGACAGTCTGAGATTTTTCTCTGCCAGTTTTAGCCAATAAATAATTTTTATGGGCAAACCTGGGAGATACTGACAGATTTGTGATGTCTGAATGGTGTCTCCCTACTGAATTATATTTAAGTGTATTAAGCCTATGTGGTCATNCCACTTTCTTAAGAAGGGTAAATTTCACATCCCTAAAGGGTTGCAAAACAAGCAAGCAAGCAAACAAATGACAACGTGTTTGCAACAAAGATGCTAAATTGCCCAGGAAGCTTCAATCTATTTACTTTCTGGTCCTTTTTGGAAAACCTCTGCTGACCTTTTGTGGTCTATGGACAGCCCAATTCAGGCTGTCATTCTCTTTATCTTTGGGTCTCTCTGACAGGGTCTGGCACATCCTAGGTGCTCAGTGAACGTGTAATAAATGGATGTAGAAAGAATGTCACGAATGACTAAATAAACTGTGTACCTATGTTCTATCAAGTGTTTTAGATTAATAAAGAGTTTCCACTTATTTACCTTAATCTTCACAATTAGCCCTGCTGATTGATGCCCAGGTTCCTTTACTAATTAAGCTTGCCCAGAAGTCGTAGCTTTAAGCATCCTGGGGAGGCATCCGATCTGGAAACATCTTGTTTACTCTGTACGAGGGCATGGCTCCTGGCTGTCTTATTCACTGACTACTGAATCTCTGGGTCTCAAAAATATTTGCTCCATGAATGAGTGAATGAATTTGAGCCTTCCCACAAAGTGGGGTTGTGTTTTAATGGGTCAGTCATGCTCCTTGCCCTCATTGCACTGGGGACTGATGTGAACTTTGTTTACCTGTTTTGCTTTCCTAAGCAAAGAACTATTCCTCATACTCATGGTACTTTGTGGGCCCATTCAGATCTGAATTCAGATTCACCACTCAGGCCACTGGAAAATCTGCTCCCTAATTCTTATGGGATATATACAGGTGGGCACAAGCGCACTGTTCTCACTGCATACACATAGGTATTCAATCTTTTCTTTACATCCTGCATGATTTCTCTCAACTACACGCCAGCTAATTAATTTGTGAACTCACCCATCATCGAGTGATGTTTGAGCCTTCTCTGCATCCGGCAAGGTGCTGGGATTCATTAGTTCCTGCTTCAGAAAGACGTATGACCTAGATGGGGAGACAGATAACAAGCAAATAAATACCACGTGGTTTTCCATATGCAGACTAGGAGGTGACATTTTGAGGTTGATTTTGTTTGTATGCTTCTTTTGAAGGGTACCTTGTGTAAGGAGGTGGCATCCATAGGGAGCCAGCTCTCTCCTGATGAAGCTGATCAGGACAAAAGAATTTGGTTAAACAAACCAACCTTCATGTCTTAGGAGTGTCAACCACAGGGTGATTTACTGCTCTGATAATTGGCTTTGTTCTCCTGGTTAGACACCTGCCTGGTCTTGGTACGGAAACACGGGCAACAGAGATGGGGTGAATGGACCATTAAGGCCTCACGTCATCTGAGTCCTAGTCTGCACACACAAGTAACAGCATCATTAAACTCATGTGGTTTAATATGGGTGACATTCATCAATTTTTAAAATATACTTTCTACTTTGAGATAATGTTAGATTTACAGAAAAGCTGCAAAAGCAGTAAAGAGAGTTCTTCTAACATTATCATCTGACCTGTGATACAGCTGCAAAAACTAGGAAATTAACATCAGCATACTACTATTAACTAAACTTCAGATTGTCTTCAGATTTCACCAGTTTTCCTCCATCCCAGAACTAAATATTATATTTAATGTTATTCATTGTGGAGAAAGAAGAATAGATAGAAGTGTGTTTTTTTTTCTTTGAAAGTCTGTAAGTACATGCAGTTACCTTTTGAAACTGCTTTGTCGCTGTATAAATGAGTATAAAAAGAAGTTATAGCCACTGGTTCAAAATTTTCTTAATATGAACCTATGCATGCCAAAATAATTCACCATATTTAAAACAGAGACTGACAAAGACAGGTAACTTATTTAGAAGAATTAAAAACATAAACTTCTTTGGCAATAATCATTAAAGAATTGAAGCACACGCCAATAAAATATTCCAGCAAAGGGTAGTGTTGGCCTACTAAAATATGCATCCAAACACATTAAGTGCCCTATGGAGACTGGTTTTAAGTGATAAACATTTATTTAGAAAGAACTCTTCTAACTCTGATTCATAAAACTCTCTGTTCTGTAAATTCCCCAACATTACATATAATTAGGGTTGCCTGTAAAAACATTTTCTACCTGACAGTCTGAGATTTTTCTCTGCCAGTTTTAGCCAATAAATAATTTTTATGGGCAAACCGGGGAGATACTGACAGATTTGTGATGTCTGAATGGTGTCTCCCTACTGAATTATATTTAAGTGTATTAAGCCTATGTGGTCATGTCACCTCCCTACACTTCAGCTACTTTATGTCTGAAAGCTGCTTCCTTCATGGAAAGGAAGTTCCCTTCGCCTTGCACACACTCCAGAGGTTTAGTTCCTTTCCAACCAGATTTCAAATAGGTTTCCATTCTGTACTTGGCCCTAAGATTAGCCATGGGATTAACACGGAATATTTGGAACTATGAGAAGAACGGACATTTGGTATTTGTAATGATTTTAGACAGCACATATTTGTGTTTTCACTTTATCACAAAGTAGCCTGACTCTATTTAGTGTTTCTCAAAGTCTGTTTCTCAAGAAGAGAGCGTAGAGTGAAGGGATGAGAATGTGGACGTTGGAACCACACAGTGGTTTAAACCTGAGCTCGGCCACTAGCTGTGTTGCCATGAACCACATTACTTAATATTGCTGAACCTCAGTTTACAATTCTGTAACATCACCCTGGTGGCTCAGCGGTAAAGAATCTACCTGCAATGCAGAAGATGCAGTAGGAGCCGCGGGTTCCCTCCCTGTGTTGGGAAGATCCCCTGGAGAAGGAAATGGCAAACTGACTCCAGTCTTCTTGCCTGGAAAATTCCATGGACAGAGGAGCCTGGCGGGCTACAGTTCCTGGGTTTGCAGAGCTGGACACAACTTAGGGACTATAATAGCAACAATGTGAGAATAGTAACAGTGAGCCCTACTGCCATTGGGGAAATTAGTTGATGCTTAAAGCCTGTAACAAGGGATCTGGAACGTAGTTAGCACTCCACACACGTGGAGTTTCTATTTTGTATTCTATGCCTTTTTTCCTTGGAACGTTTGGGAAGTACAGAATTTAATTTAAGTCAATTTTTAACAGTTATTTAAGTTTCTGATATATTTCAGAATTACACACACAGTCAGTCAGTCAGTTCAGTCACTCAGTCGTGTCCGACTCTTTGTGACCCCATGAATCGCAGCACGCCNACAAAGTAGCCTGACTCTATTTAGTGTTTCTCAAAGTCTGTTTCTCAAGAAGAGAGCGTAGAGTGAAGGGCTGAGAATGTGGATGTTGGAACCATACAGTGGTTTAAACCTGAGCTCGGCCACTAGCTGTGTTGCCATGAACCACATTACTTAATGTTGCTGAACCTCAGTTTACAATTCTGTAATATCACCCTGGTGGCTCAGCGGTAAAGAATCTACCTGCAATGCAGAAGATGCAGTAGGAGCCGCGGGTTCGNATGTTGGAACCATACAGTGGTTTAAACCTGAGCTCGGCCACTAGCTGTGTTGCCATGAACCACATTACTTAATATTGCTGAACCTCAGTTTACAATTCTGTAACATCACCCTGGTGGCTCAGCGGTAAAGAATCTACCTGCAATGCAGAAGATGCAGTAGGAGCCGCGGGTTCCCTCCCTGTGTTGGGAAGATCCCCTGGAGAAGGAAATGGCAAACTGACTCCAGTCTTCTTGCCTGGAAAATTCCATGGACAGAGGAGCCTGGCGGGCTACAGTTCCTGGGTTTGCAGAGCTGGACACAACTTAGGGACTATAATAGCAACAATGTGAGAATAGTAACAGTGAGCCCTACTGCCATTGGGGAAATTAGTTGATGCTTAAAGCCTGTAACAAGGGATCTGGAATGTAGTTAGCACTCCACACACGTGGAGTTTCTATTTTGTATTCTATGCCTTTCTTCCTTGGAACGTTTGGGAAGTACAGAATTTAATTTAAGTCAATTTTTAACAGTTATTTAAGTTCTGATATATTTCAGAATTACACACACATTCAGTCAGTCAGTCAGTTCAGTCACTCAGTCGTGTCCGACTCTTTGTGACCCCATGAATCGCAGCACGCCAGGCCTCCCTGTCCATCACCAACTCCCGGAGTTCACTCAGACTCATGCCCATCGAGTCAGTGATGCCATCCAGCCATCTCATCCTCGGTCGTCCCCTTCTCCTCCTGGCTCCAATCCCTCCCAGCATCAGAGTCTTTTCCAATGAGTCAACTCTTCGCATGAGGTGGCCAAAGTACTGGAGCTTCAGCTTAAGCATCATTAAAAAGCATCAAAATGATTGTTTCCCTCCCCCCCTGAAAAGACCGGCAATGCTGAATCTGAAAAGTATATGAATTTTGCCTTCATTGATATGATCTCTAATAACTTAAGCCCACAGAGTGTTTCTTATGTGCCAAGTAACCTATTTCATGGAAATTATTTTAATCTGCATAGCAACTGTATGAAACACTGGGTTGGCCAAAAAGTTTATTCAGTTAGTGAATATGTTGTTCAATAAAGTTATCGGTGAAAAGGAAAAATGTCTTATTTTTAAACCAAATGAACTTTCTGGAAAGCCAATAGTATTACTTTGAGAACACACACAAACACACACAAGAGAAGGAACAGAAGCTTAAGAGATGTTAAGCGCCTGCCTGAGGCCACATAGTACTGATGGAGGAGTGTGTGCTAGCTTTCAAATCATGTCTGATTTATTTCAGAAGTCCACACTCTTTACCATTATGCTATTCTCTTTTGGCAACCCCACACATATTGCTCTCTCCCTCTCTCTCCTCTTCTTTGCATTGGTGATATATACTCAGTGCTTCAACTTCCTCTATGGTATAAGTTATCGATTGCTGTATAATGAATGACTCCAAAGCTGAGCAAATTAAAACAACAAACATTTATTATTTCTCAGCTTCTCTGGGTCAGGAACAGCTTAGCTGGGAGATTCCACCCCAGGGTCTCTTGCATCAGCTGGGGCGACAGTTGTCCATGGAACTGACTGGGTGTGGAGGATCCACGTTCAGGTTGGCTCACTCCTGTGACTTTGCCAGGAGGACTCACTTCCCCACCAGCTATTGGCAGGAGGCCTCGGGCTCTTGCCACATGGACCTCTCAATAATGCCTCTTGAGTGGCCTCATGTCATGGCAGCTGGCTTTGCCCTGAGTGAGTGATCCAACAGAGAGCAAGATAGAAGTCAGAGTGCCTTTTCCAACCTAGCCTTGGAAGTCACACTCATTATGCCAGCACCATCCTGTTGGTTACGAAGCCCAGCTCCATCCAACATGGGAGAGAACCACATGAGGGTGTGGGTACTGGAAGGTAAGAATCTTTGGAGACTGGTTCCAGCACGTACCACTAAGGAAGCTGGCCAAGACGCCTACTATTCCCTTCTTTCTTAACTCTCAGTGCTATTCTCCTCCTTGCCTGGGATTTTAGAGACTTTCAGTAGATTTGATAATTCCCTGCTTAATTATAAGATTTTTAATTTGGGGGGGCTGGATTTAACAATTCTTCATCATTTCCTACTTTTTTCCCTTGGTTTTCATTCAGATCCAGTCCTGAGTGTGGTCCAGGGCACATCTGGTGGCCACTTAACATACCCTTGTGACACGAAGGAACACATTCACTGAATGAGCTCTTGATTTCCTTCCCCTGCTGCCCTTCTGAAGGGCTGACTCTTCACTAGGGCTCAGCTGCCATCTGGGCATATTTGGGCCAGCTGATGTGTTTTATTTGGCTCACACACGATTAAAAAAATTGAACCAACATTTGAAAGTTAGGAGGTTTCACACAAACATATGAGTTCCTGCTTCTGTTGAAAAATACAAAGCTCTGGCATGAAAACGTCTACTGGAGCTAAGAAATGAGGGCCCCCTTTAGAGATGCAAGTGCCCTTCCATTCACCAAGGTCCCCAGCTATTTGTTTCTCTTTCCCTGACACCAAGGTTCTGGCAGCTTGTCATTCATTACTGTAATTACGATGTTATTTTAGAGTACAGGAAGGTCCCTAAAACTTACAGCTCTATCAGGATGGGGAAATGAAAAATAACCCAGGTGTCCATGTGATTTTTAAAAAAAATAATACCTGCCTGGCTGAAGTAGCCAATAGAGTTTATAACCTATATTCTCTGCTCCCAAGGTCAAGAGAGTGATTTCATCCTATAGTTTTTCAGTAGGACTGTGAATCCTTATCTTGGTATCTTTTCTTTCTTATCATTCTAGGTTTGCAGTGGCAAGTGAAGTCCATGTTCAACGGCAAGACTAACTTTTCTACTAGCATGTGGGGGATAAAACAGCCATGAAAAGAAACCACCAGCTTCTCCTGTTAACACTACATCTGTACACACACAAATCATTTTGGTTTGTTCTAGAAATCCATATGGCCAAGGCTTCAGTTCTACTGTTGGAAATTGTTCTCCAATTTCCACTCATCTCCCTATTTAGTATGCTTAAGCATAATCTAGATCAGAGTCAGATTCTATGTGTGGAGCAATGGAAGAACGGGAAGATGAAGATGCCTTATTCAATGGGTAGAGTTGTAGGTAAGTGTTGAAGGATGCTTATCTCCCCTAAGACAAAGCAAAGTTTAGGCTGAAGAGAAGAAACAATTTGTCACCACAGAGCTAAGGGAAGGAAAGGAGATAAACTAGATACAGTGGTATAACTAGTGTGGGTTGGCAGGTCAACCTGAAAGTGAATGGAAATTCAGAAGCTCTTCAGGTTTACTTATCTGAGTTATTAGCTTGTTGTTAATAACAGAGACCCAATGAAGCAATTAGGGATTTACTTTCTCTCATTTAAAAGAATATTGATAATAGTCATCCAAGATTGCTATGGAAGTTCCCTAGAATCCTTGTGGGTCCAGTTTAGTACTGTGCTTTGGCTCTGCCAGCCATCAGTGCATGAGTTCCATCCTTAGGTCACAAGATGGCTGCTGGAGTTCCAGCGATCATGCCAGCCTACTGAGTATGAGGAAGGAGAACAGAAAGGGCTCTCCCAGATACCCCAAGCCCCAAACTTGTGCATAGATTTAAATAACCATCCCTATATATAAGGGAGGATAGAAATGTATTCATTCAGCTGAACACATTGCTTAGGGTTCTGGTACTAAAGAACAAATGATGAATAAATGTAACAAACTATGCCGAATCTACTTAAGAAAAGTAATTATCATTCACTGACTATTTAAGACACGTGGTGCCATGCTATAACTAATGTTTATTAGATAGTCAAAAACCCATACTGAATAAGAAATAGTATGTCACTTTGTACTATAGACAAAGAAACTGAGGCTCAGAGAGGTTAAATAACTTGCCTAATGCCACACAGTAATATTTGTGCATGTTCAATCACATTCGACTCTTTGTGACCCCCATGGACTGTAGCCTGCCAGACTCCTCTGTCCTTGGGATTCTCCAGGCAAGTATACTGGAGTGGGTTGCCATTTCCTCCTCCAGTGAATCTTCCTGACCCAGGGATCAAACGTGTGTCTCCTGNCTATGGAAGTTCCCTAGAATCCTTGTGGGTCCAGTTTAGTACTGTGCTTTGGCTCTGCCAGCCATCAGTGTATGAGTTCCATCCTTAGGTCACAAGATGGCTGTTGGAGTTCCAGCCATCATGCCAGCCTACTGAGTATGAAGAAGGAGAACAGAAAGGGCTCTCCCAGATATCCCAAGCCCCAAACTTGTGCGTATATTTAAATGACCATCCCTATATATAAGGGAGGATAGAAATGTATTCATTCAGCTGAACACATTGCTTAGGGTTCTGGTACTAAAGAACAAATGATGAATAAATGTAACAAACTATGCCGAATCTACTTAAGAAAAGTAATTATCATTCACTGACTATTTAAGACACGTGGTGCCATGCTATAACTAATGTTTATTAGATAGTCAAAAACCCATACTGAATAAGAAATAGTATGTCACTTTGTACTACAGACAAGGAAACTGAGGCTCAGAGANTCTGCCAAATCTACTTAAGAAAAGTAATTATCATTCACTGACTATTTAAGACACATGGTGCCATGCTATAACTAATCTTTATTAGATAGTCAAAAACCCATACTGAATAAGAAATAGTATGTCACTTTGTACTACAGACAAGGAAACTGAGGCTCAGAGAGGTTAGATAACTTGCCTAATGCCACACAGTAATATGTGTGCATGTTCAGTCACATTCGACTCTTTGTGACCCCCATGGACTGGAGTGGGTTGCCATTTCCTCCTCCAGTGAATCTTCCTGACCCAGGGATCAAACGTGTGTCTCCTGNCCTCTGGGTCTTCCCAGTGCACCAGCCTTGAGAATCCTGTATCATGCATCGAACCTGGACTGGTGATTCATTTCACATATCATAGTAGACATGTTTCAATGCCATTCTCCCAAATCATCCCACCCTCGCCCTCTCCCACAGAGTCCAAAAGACTGTTCTATACATCTGTCACTTCCCTCAGCCACCAGGAGTTCTCGCTCCATGTTGAAAATGCCAAATATGTTCCTGCCTCAGGATCTTTGTATTATTGTTCTTTCTGCCTGAAATCTACCCGCAAAATCTTCACATGACCTGTTCACTTATTTTATTCATTTTTCTACACGTCCCTTCCTTGGAGGGGCCTCCCCTGACATTCCACTTGTAGTCACCTCCAAGCCTATCACTCCCTGTCCTCTTGCCCTGCTCTCATTTTCCTCACACCACTTATCACAGGTGAAATAATTTTACAGAAGTGCTTCTTCCATGAGAGTCCTACTAGAATGGAAATTCTCTGAGTACGTGAAATTTCCCTGTCTTATTCACTGTGAAATCCTAGCTTCCAGAACAGTTTTGAATGCAGTAATGAATAAATATGAGTTAAATGAATGGAGAAGGTTGGTCATTTATTGGAATATGTCTTTGTACCAGACATAGGACAAGGTGTTCTGAAGGGATGAGTAAGCCAATTCTTACCCTCAAGAAGCTTATAGTCTTGGACAGTGAGTACCTCTTGACATGTCCTCCTTGGACTTGCAGCACCATCTGGGAACTTATGAGAAGAAAGGCAGCTTCTCAGGCCCTACCTGGAACCACTGAATTAGCAGCCCCAGGGATGGGGTAGCCTTCTGTGGTTTCACAAGTCCTCCTGGCAATCTTATGCTCTTTGGAGTTTGAGAATCACTGTTCAAGTGGAGAACTCAGACCTAAACAAGCGATTATCGTTTAGTGGGGGCCAGTGCCATTTGCAAAAGCCTAACAACATTTTAAAGAAATTATTTGTTAAAAGTAAGAGGGCTGTGCCAGTACAAATACATCACTCCAATCTACTTGTCATTTTCCATTTTCTTATCCTTTTCACTTTTCTTAAGGGAGTGAACTTGTACTTCAAACAGAGGGGAAAGAAAAACAAAAACAAAAACAAAACACAAACAGCAGGCCCAAGACCAGGGAGCTGTAGCCTTGTTTAACCAGTTTTCTAAATCCAGTTAAACTAGGCTGTAACTCTGGAAGCTGGCCCACGCTCTGTGTTGTTTAAACTACAGAATCTTCATGGGAATTGGAACAAGAGGCCCAGTGTTGCCTGGTCTGAGTCGGCAGCACACCTAGACAATGGGAGTTGCTCTCAAAACAAGGACTGAATCCATTGCGAAGGATCCAAACCTCAGGGGAAAGTTAGCTTTGGTCCAGGAAAGCAGGCCAGCTGATTTCGGCCCGCCTCTGTCTGCACTGCCCACCCAGAGCACTTGAGGTTTCAGTCTGATCACAAGCTATTGTCAGCACGGTTTTTAATGACTACCAGTGGGCTGTCTCTCTACCACCCTGATGAATACCGATCAGCCTCTATAGCTCCCTCTGATTTTAGCTCCACGTAAGAGAAAACTTCCCTGGATATTTACACTTCATATTTACCCTCTGAACAATACTTGGTGAGCCAGTTTCATTGGCTTGAATACCCCAGACTTGCTATCAGCTGATAAACCAGCAGAAGTCACTTAGAAAATTAATCTTAATCTTGTTTTTAAACTTGGGGGAAAAATGAGCAAAAAAGAAAAAGAGTTTGACTAGGTTTCAAAGCACTGAAGTGACTGGCCATTTCAAAATTTCCAAGATGTCAGCTGAAGCCCATATGAAAACAGTTAAATGCTATTCTAAGAGAATCCAATATGCTAGGAATATGATAGGGGACGTTGAATGGAAAAATCTGTAATTACTATGTTCATGTTTCATGGCAAAATATATTCAAGATTAACTGTTTTCTAATGGAATGNTTTCAAAATTTCCAAGATGTCAGCTGAAGCCCATATGAAAACAGTTAAATGCTATTCTAAGAGAATCCAATATGCTAGGAATATGATAGGGGACGTTGAATGGAAAAATCTGTAATTACTATGTTCATGTTTCATGGCAAAATATATTCAAGATTAACTGTTTTCTAATGGAATGATACATATATACAAAACATTTGGGAGCAGCTTGGTTGGGTGGGAAGGAGGAATAATTTAATCAGGCCATAGACAGAGTTTTCATAGAATTCCTGGTCATAAAGCAGTAGGTTTGAATCTCTTCTTTCACAACTTTCAGCCACTGGTCATGAAATCAGCATTGTTAGGGAACAAAGCTGGGGTGCAGCCAGGTCATTTCTGGGCTACCCATGTGGGGCCGGACTTGACCTAGTCGGGGCGGTGAGGATCAACACAGACGCCCNCAGACAGAGTTTTCATAGAATTCCTGGTCATAAAGCTGTAGGTTTGAATCTCTTCTTTCACAACTTTCAGCCACTGGTCATGAAATCAGCATTGTCAGGGAACAAAGCTGGGGTGCAGCCAGGTCATTTCTGGGCTACCCATGTGGGGCCGGACTTGACCTAGTCGGGGCGGTGAGGATCAACACAGACGCCCAAGGTATAGCTCATATACATAAAGCCCTGTGTGGGTTTCACAGGCGTCCACTGACTTTGGAAACCAGTCAGTTTCTCTGAAAATATACACAACGTTAAACCACAGGCCGAGTTTTCAGCGTGTTGTAAACATTCTCACAGCAAGAGCAAAAATAGCCCCCTTTGATTCATGGCCTGCCAGTGCTTGCTCTTAAGAGTGGCCGAGAGGAGCAGAGATGCTGGGGAAGTAAAAAAAATGAAAAAAAGACAGAGGCAGAGAGAGAGAGAGAGAGAGAGAAAGCAGGAGCACAGCACTGTGAAACAGACAGAGAGAAAGGAGAGATTTCAAAGCAAGCCAGCAATCCTAAGCACCCTGGAAGTTTCAACTTCCTAAAAAATTCAGTGGAAAAGGGCAAAGCTTGCTTACTCCTCAGCTAATACTAAGACACCTTGGTTGCATGAGGGTGACTGGCATTGCCAGAGCTTCTGGCTGGCTGCCTGCCTCGCACCACGACTGTAGCATTTCTTCTGGTGTTTAGATTCACACAAATATGAGCATCAGGGAGAAAACAGTCCCCGCTGACCTCCAGAGTGAATTTCTCAACTGGGCTCATCAATACATCATTATTATGAAGCAAGGAGGGGTTTTCCAGGGTTTCCCAATTCACAACGCATCTTGTGCTTAAGAGACAAAATAATAACTAAAGTCCATTCACAGATTGTAGAAAGGGAAAAAACACAAGAAGAAATAGTGTTCATGATATTTCTCATGTGCACATATAAGAGGGAAAGATATTCAAAAGAAATAATGTTGATTATGCTAATATTTTATTTTTGAAGGCTTTAAAGATTTTTAGTTAATGGTATTTTTTTCTTATTATTCCCTATAGTGTTCACTGCAAATTTACTGAGTTGAAGAGTCAAGTATTTTGTAGAGGCATTTTAAACTGAGGTTTAAAAACCTTACTACTTGTTTAAAGCCATCTCACTTCCACACCACTCAAAGGAGTTGGCTCTTGGATCTCACAGACTCAATTTTAAAACTGATACTCACTGTTTCAGTCTACAAGACTTGCTCAGTTTAATGATACATGTAATTTCAGGGGGCTTCCCAGCCTGCTCAGTGGAGCTCTAAGACCTTGGCCATCTGATGTGAAGAGCTGACTCACTGGAAAAGACTCTGATGCTGGGAAAGATTTAAGGAAGGAGAAGAAGGGGATGACAGAGGATGAGATGGTTGGAAGGTATCATCAGCTCAATGAACATGAGTCTGAGCAAACTCTGGGAGACAGTGAAGGACAAGAAGGCCTGGTTGTGCTGCAGTCCATGGGGTTGCAAAGAGTCAGACATGACTTAGAGATTGAACAACAAGAACCAACGCAAGGAGGCAGAGGAGATTGGGTTCAATCCCTGGGTTGGGAAGATCCCCTGGAGGAGGAAATGGCAACTTGCTCTAGTATTCTTGCCTAGAGTATCCCATTGGATATTGGGTGGAGCCTGGTGGGCTACAATCCATGGAGTTGCAAGGAGTCAGACATAACTGAGCAATTGAAACATATACACATGCGTGCGAGTGATTCCAAGAACTTCTCAGATCATCAAGAAAGCTCTGGTTTTCTGCTTCGGCTTTGTACTTGGGTTCAAATCCCAGGTTCACAGTTAACTGTCTAACTTTGAAAGAGTTAAATATTTTCTCTGTAATTCAGCATCCCTAGTTGTAAAATGGAGACAATAATAATACTTGCTGCACAGGGCTGTTGTGGAGGTTAAATGAAATGATACTGATAACCACTTAGAATAATACCTAGAATATTGTAAGTGCCATAGAGAAACATTAACTACTATTCTGAGTCCAACGTTCATTCCTACATTTATTTTTATTGATCAACTACTCTGTGCCACACTTCCTCTGACCACAGAGTCTTTGCAACTACAGTTCCCTTTGCCTGGAATGTTTCTCTCCTTTTGTTGGATTAAATTATATCCATCTTTCAGCTATTAGCTCAAATGTTAATTTCTACTGGAAGCTTTTCATGAACCTCTGGAAGAGATCAGATTATTAATTTCCTGAGTCTCTTGGCTTCACAGCATTATTCAGAGATTGTAATATGCTTTTGACTTTTATTATTTGATTCCTGTATACCCCTCACTGGACCATGACAATGTACTCCATGCAGATTTTTGTTCACCATTACATTCTCAATGACCAGCAGAAAGTAATGCTCACTATATAATGGTGTTCTGAACCAGTGGGCAAGGGTGCTGTCCCCACGCTGAGTATTAATGAAAGCTCATTGGTCCCTGCCCTCAAGAAGCTCAGAGTCAGCCAGAGGTTGGAGGTCAGTCTGAAATCAATCTCAATTGTCCAAACGAATAATGAGAGGCCTGACAAAAGAAAGCGACAATATGCTGGCTCACTCAGCTCACCAGCTTCATTTCCTGCTGTGGCAGCTCCAGACAATTTGAGGGCATGGTCCAAGAACAATGAGACTCTCTCTAGCAAAGCCAGACAATGGGTCCCTTCAGGAAGCTGCATTTGGGAATCCTCGGTGCATTTTACTCTCTGGTCAAATCTAATCGCTGGTTAGCTAGAAACCCCAGGAAGTTTCTCTTAAGTTTTGTGTCCAGATGTTTCAGACTGTTACTAATAGTACTTCTGCAAACTTTTCTTCTTGAAAAACAATTTTACATTTCAATTGTGAGTTCAGTGCTATTTGTGATTCTGAGGTCTACTGTTTTTGGAATTTGGCCTAAATCTACCGTTTCATGCATGACGTTTGACTGCATCTTTAACTCTTGCTTAGTGTTCACTTCCAGGCATACACACTCCATCTATGTAGAATAGAAAAAAGTAGAGATTGGAAGATTGTATCTCAAAAATTAAATCAGCTGAACCTGTATCTTTACTTCTTCTTTTTAGCTTATCAACATGCATTTATTAAATGCTTACTATCTCTCTTAGTGGGTCCTGAAATTTAGGTCTTTAGGTTGTAGTACTTTAACATCTCTGCTACCACCTGACTATATGACATTGGGTTAATCAATTTCTTAACGTATTGTACCCTAGCCTTTTCTCTGAACTACAGGGATAACTGTAATGCCTGGGTTCTAAGGCTTCTATGAGGTTTAAGCATGATAGTCCATATGGTGCACTAATAAGTGCACCAGAATAACAGGACCAAAGATGCTGTCATTGACAATATGCTCCTCAGTTGTGAAGTCCATTATTACCTCAATCTAGGAATTTAAAGTCCTCCTGGATTGACGGTGTATCTGGCTGTGTATCTGGCTGTGCGGTAGAAGCAACTCACATTATCTCTGGAGGAAGGAAACTTCAACTTAAATGAAATCTCTACAAACACTTTTTAAGGACAATGACCAACATACAAGTAAAAATGATCAAGCATGTAAGGAAATAAGGCACCAAGAGTGAGAAGCGGCAGAAGCAACACAGAGCAGAACCAAAATTATAAGGACTTCAGATATTGGACTCACCAAGAAAATATAAAACAACGGTTTTAGAATGTTTAAATAAATAAAAGGCTAACTTCAGAATATCTTCAAGTTATTCTCCAGGAATGGCTGAGATGAATTCTGAGCATCCTTGTAGCAGAAAGCCTTTTCTTCAGCTTCTCTATCCACTTTGGCCCTCTACTCCGCTTGCTCTCCCAAGTTCTACTTCTAGGTCTAGGCCTGGCCTTGATGTTAACGCTTATGGATTGAGGTCCTTTTCGGTATTTTCTCTTTCTTAGAGGAAGAGGGTTGATTTTGCCTCCTGTACTTCCTAAGCAAAGCTGGAAATCTTCCCAGAAAAGGATAGACATTCTGAGACTTCAGTTTGTCTTATGGTAGTAATATTCCCTGCCCTCAATTCACCTTGGTTTCTATTTCACAGAAAAACAGGCCTCCAATTAGTTAAAAAAATAAGGAAAGGTATTATTTAAACAGAAAATCAAAATGTAGGCTGGACTTCNAAATCTTCCCAGAAAAGGATAGACATTCTGAGACTTCAGTTTGTCTTATGGTAGTAATATTCCCTGCCCTCAATTCACCTTGGTTTCTATTTCACAGAAAAACAGGCCTCCAATTAGTTAAAAAATAAGGAAAGGTATTATTTAAACAGAAAATAAAAATGTAGGCTGGACTTCAAGTTAGGTAATTAGCAATTCAGCAACAGACCCAGATTCTTTCTATCTGCCCAACTATTAAGACTACTGACTTCATTCTACAGCTAGCTATAATCTCAAGGTAACTGTCAGAGGAACTTAGACATATGTATACTTAATTCAAGCCCAGTCAGAGATGGTGAAAAACACATTTTCCAAGCTGGTAAATATGTTTTCCCTATGATCTGATTGGGCCAACACAGGTCATGTGAATACTATGATCTAAAAGGTTTACTGATTGGCTTAAGTCTGAACAAATCATTGGCAAGGAAGAATTCATTTATGTAAAGTGCTTAGACCAGTGGTTCATGGTTCTCTAAGGGGATAAAACTAGCCTTGGGAGGAAATGTAAGCGGTTGTTACATTCCTTGCAATGATTTGGGGGAAACAAGTGGCTGAGACACTAAAGGTCTTGCAAAGTATAAAGAGGACTGCAATAAAGTTTCATACAATAGTGAATTGTCCTCTGACCTACAGGACATTAAAAAAAAAACTTTATTGAGATATATTTCATATGCCACATAATTCATCTATTTAAAGTACATAATCCTTTTTTTAAAAAATATTACTCAAAGCTGTGCAACTATGATCACAACAAATTTTACAACATTTTGCCCTCTCTGTGGCCAATCTGCCCTCCCTGCAGCTCAACCCCACCTCCCAACACACACACCCTGGAAACCTAATCTATCTTGTGTCTTAAAATACTTGCCTCTTCTGGATATTTTATATAAATGGACTAAAACAAAATGCAGTCTTTGGTGACTGGCTTCTTTCACTTAGAATAATGTTTCCAAAATGCATCCATATCACAGCATGCATTAGAACTTAGTTTTTTTACGTGCAAAAAAATACTTCATGGTATGAGTATACCACATTTTATTTATCTATCAGTTGAAGCATATCTGGGTTGTTACCAGTCTTCAGCTGCTTTGGACATTTATGTACAAGTTTTGCATGAATACAGGTTTATGTTTCTCTTGGGTATGAACCTAGGAATGGAATTACTGGGTCAGATGGTAACTCTATGTTTAAACTTTTGAAGAACTGCCAGATTGTTCAAAACATTTTCTATTCCTACTTCCTCTGCAGATGAAAATACCCCTGTTGCTAATTATTTGAGACTGTTATATGACCCTGATTTACATATAAACACAAAGCATTATTTTGCAAGCATTAGGTACATTACTAGCACCTCTTAGACTTGGTTTCATGGAAAAGAATGCAGCCACTGTGTGAACTGAGGGAAGGCTTCACTGTGTTGGGAACTTTACCAGCAGCTGGTCATCATCTCAGAAAAATCACTGCACCGACAACCACACTACTTGTTATATTGGAGTTACCCTCACACCTTTTATCAGTCGACGTCAGTGATTCTTAATCAGAGGTGATCTTGCCTTCTTCCCCAGGAAACACTGGCCTTTTTGTTGTCTAGGAGTGGGTGAGAGCTGCTTCTGGCATCTAGGAAGCAGAGTTCTGGGATGCTGTTAAGCATCTTTCAAGGCTTAGGGCAGTTCCTGCAACAAAGAACTATCCAGCCTCAAATGGCAATGGTGCTGAGGTTGAAAAACCCTGGTGTATGCTCATAGTTCTCCAACTCACAGAGCTTCATCCCTCAAGCACGGTCTTCCCACTATTCATTATGTGCTTTAGTGGAGCCATGCTGGGGCATATTCTGATTGAAATGTATATAATTTTATCATATGAAACTTTTATTTATACTTTGTATGGCCGTTAAGCAATCATATTGATGTTATAAAATATGTATCTCTGAATTTCATTTCATGATAACATAGGGGATGCCACAAATTACAGAAATCTGCTAAAATTTATGGTGTCAGTGGCTTGGGTCTCACTGGGAGCTGGGTTGGGCTTCCTCTATAACCACTGGGCCCTGAAGGGGAGGGCTGAATACTGAGGGGAACTGGGACTCTCTAAGGAAGAAGGAAGGGAGTTCTAGGAAGATACTCAGTCATGGACACTGCAGTTTCCAGTGTTGCCAAGATCCTGGTTTTAGATCTATGGGAAAACTGAATGTACTTCCTATCTAGAACGATCCCCGAATACCCTGATCACCTATACCCCCTTTCTTTTCTTGATTAAATTCATTTCAGTAGATCCATTATTTCCAATCAAAAAAGGTCAAAAGCACAACAAAGGCAGGTGGGAAAACAGAATGGAATTCTCAGAAGCATAAATAGGGACTACCAGTGATATGATTCAAACCTGGGTTTCTGGATGCTTCTTAGCAGCAGCAGATGTTGCTGTGGAATGTCCCCACCTAAGAAGACAACAATAGAGAAGTGGAACTCGCCTGCTGAGAATGGTCTGGAGCTTGCATGTGGACAACAGAAGATTCTGCAACAAAAGATCTGTCGTAGGACTCATAGGACTGAAAACACTTCCTGCCCCTGGGAAAGGGATGTTCTGAAACTTCCTTCTACTCGGCGATCAAGCAATGTATTTCTTCCCTGGTCCACGAAAAGTGAGGTAGTTCTCTAGTTGACGCTTAGCCTTTTCCTGGTAGTTAAAAAACAGGGCATGCACAAGAATCTCCACGTGGATGTGCATGCCCACACGTGCTGGTTTTGGTTAACAGCCAGATTCCTAGATTCTGAAGGATGACTATCTCAGTANAGGAACAAGAATAATGTCAAGGTTCCAAAATCTCATGAATCATGGGGGAATCCTCTGATTCTAAGAATGGTGGGGGACCTGGAATAGTTTACATCAATGATAACAAAGGCCACTTTTCAATGTACACTGAACTATTTTTGTCATTTCATCCTCACATTAGTGGCGTGAAGGGCTGGCATTCCCATTTTGTAGATGAAGGAACTGAGGCTCAGAGAAATTAAGAAATTTGCCTGAGGTCACACAGCTAGGAAATGGTCTTAAATTCAGACCCAAGATGGTTTCAGTGCAAAGTATAAACTTTAAGCTCAGAGGCCTGGGGCCTAAGATGATTTCCCTCAGTCTGCGTGAACACAGGATGAAGGTACAGCCCCAGACAAGTTTTGGCCAGCACCCTTAGGTGTCTTTATCCCCTAAATTGCCAGTGTAGAGATTTCTGCCACCTACCATCTCTATTCTCTGTTTGCAGAGGGTGGGCTCTGTCGGAAGAAGAAGCATGCAGAGATTGCAAGCTGACACCTCGCTTTGCTCATTTCCATGACTTATGAACGCATATTAGACACACAGTTGCCAAATACCCTTGCACATACTCATTTTCCTTGGGTCCCAGCTGCCTGTGAGTCCAGAAAGAAAGCTGGGGCCAGCTCCAGGGTCAGCTGAATGAACAGATGGGGATGAGCAGAAGTGACACCCGATCACTCCTCGGCGTCTGCTGGGCCTCTCACGGCTGTGTCGCTGGCTCATGTCTTGACCCAGCTAATCCTGGTGGTCATCCTGGTGCCGGCTGCATCGTGTCACTCATCCAGCCTTGGGGGTGGCTTCTGCTTCTCGGGGATTTCTTTCAGAAACTCAGACTGACAGTGCTCTGACCTGTTGCTTCAATTTTGACCTTGGGCTGGCTTTCAGCAGACAAACCCTAGGCAGGGGCTAAAGGAGCATGGTTGGCTGGCGTCACTGAGTCAATGGACATGAACTTGGGCAAACTCTGGGAGATGGTGAGGGACAGGGAGGCCTGAGATACGGCAGTCCATGGCATTGCAGAGTTGGACGACTTGGTGACTGAGCAACAACAACGAAGATGCCTGATTCTAGGTAGTTTACTGAAAACACGGGTCTATCCCTAGCTACTTCCTTTCTTGACATTTGGCATCTGACAGCAAAAACACTCACCTACCTGCTACGGCTAGCTAGATTTTCTAGAGCACCATGCTAAAGCAATGAAGTAAATGGACTTAGTTGGGTCTATGGTCACAGATCCAGTTTATCATCTACCCTCTGATAGTTGCTCAGCACCTACTATATGTCAGTCAACCTTAACTGCGCACCACCAAATCAATGATGAAAGATTCACCTTCAATACTGCCATGTGGAACTCCTAGTCTACTGGGAGAGGGTGAAAAATAAGCTAGCTAGAAACACATTGGTATAGTTATAATTTGAGCAAAGCTAGGAAGGAAAAGAGCCTTTCAGGGTGATTTGTGAAAACCCAGAAGTAGGGAGAAGCTTGGCTTGATCTAGAAACTGAAAGAGGCCTTGAAGGCTGGAGTTTAATCGGTTGTAATCCCAGGGACGGGGAAGGATTGTGGGCTGCCGTCTATGGGGTCGCACAGAGTCGGACACGACTGANGTGATGAAAGATTCACCTTCAATACTGCCATGTGGAACTCCTAGTCTACTGGGAGAGGGTGAAAAATAAGCTAGCTAGAAACACATTGGTATAGTTATAATTTGAGCAAAGCTAGGAAGGAAAAGAGCCTTTCAGGGTGATTTGTGAAAACCCAGAAGTAGGGAGAAGCTTGGCTTGATCTAGAAACTGAAAGAGGCCTTGAAGGCTGGAGTTTAATCGGTTGTAATCCCAGGGACGGGGAAGGATTGTGGGCTGCCGTCTATGGGGTCGCACAGAGTCGGACACGACTGAAGCGACTTAGCAGCAGCAGAGATGGGGCAGGAGACTGGGAGGAGAGGCACGTACAGGTTAGGTCATGCAGACTAGGGCTAGGGAGCCTAGGTTTTATGTGAGGTTGACTGGAATATGATAAAGGGTTTTAAACAGAAAAATGATATAATCTGGGCAACAGACACTGTTTTTCTGTAATGCGAAGAATGTTTTGGACAAAGCCAGAGTGGAAGAAGTCACGCAAGTTAAGACACTAACACCATACCTCAGAAAAACTGAGACAGCTGGAATAGATATGGAGAAAAGTCAGAGATCTCTTAAAATTCTTTGTTTTGAATCTGTGGGAACAAAAGGACAATAGGTGGATGGTCTGGGTGATGAAACTTTCCCACTCTGAATTTAAAAATTCTGAGAGAAAACCTAATTAACAATTATACTTCTAGTAATGTATTATGTGGAAGTAACCAAGTGAAGGCAATGGCAACCCACTCCAGTACTCTTACCTAGAAAACCCCATGGACGGAGGAGCCTGGTGTCCATGGGGTCACAAAGAGTCGGACACGACTGAGCGACTTCACTTCACTTTCACAAACAAGTGAACACAGGTTAACTACAAGAATGTTCACTACAACAATGTTTATAGTAGCAAAAAAGGATGGTTTGAATGTCCCAAGTATTCAGTCTAGAAACTTGTTTAACATATTTCAATTCATCTACATAGTGAATTTTATGAAACAATTATTGCGTATATAAAACTTCTTAATGATATTGACAGTATACATAATAAAAAAAATACAGTGAATAACACATATTAAAGATCAATATGGACAATATGATGTCCTTTGGGGGTTACATTTGTCAAAAAAATCCTTCAAATGACATTCAAGTAAATATTAATTGCAGTGAACACTAAGTGCTAGACAATCAAGGTGATTATAAATCCTTTTTATTCTCATGTCTATTTTCTGTTTATTCTACTATATGCAAGAGTATCAGTATCAATATCAGTTCAGTCGCTCAGTCGTGTCCGACTCTTTGCGACCCCATAAATCACAGCACGCCAGGCCTCCCTGTCCATCACCAACTCCCGGAGTTCACACCAACTCACATCCATCGAGTCAGTGAGGCCATCCAGCCCTCTCACCCTCTGTAATCCTCTTTTCCTCCTGCCCCCAATCCCTCCCAGCATCAGGGTTTTTCTAATGAGTCAACTCTTTGCGTGATGTGGCCAAAGTACTGGAGTTTCAGCTTTAGCATCATTCCCTCCAAAGAAATCCCAGGGCTGATCTCCTTTAGAATAGACTGGTTGGATCTCCTTGCAGTCCAAGGGACTCTCAAGAGTCTTCTTCAACACCATAGTTCAAAAGCATCAATTCTTCATTACTCAGCTTCCATAATTTTATATAATTTTAGGTAATTTAAATAAAATTCCCTATACATAGATAGTGGATTGATAGTAATAACCTTCACATGCAAACTGCATATGTACTTGTCTGTGTTACAGCTAAACACAGCTTTACTCTCTGAGCCTTGGCATGTGCTTTATATCTTTTCTCTCTTTGATCTTGCTTATAATCTTTCTTTACTGCCTTCTGGAGTATCTTTTCCACTTTCCATACCTTGTATCTAAATTCAGTCTCCCATAAGTAGGGTGACCACATAATTCCTCACTCAAACTAGGACACTTTGGAGAATGAAAGGGGCCAATATTACACCATTAAGTATAAACTAGTGTTGCCTCAGCCAAGTCAGTACATCTGCTCAACCTCTTGTAATCCCTTGATCATTGTACATCTCTCATGTAATACTCTTTGCCATTTTGAACCCTAATCATTTACTTCATCTTCTGGCAAGAGTTATAAACATACCATTTGTTTTCTGTTATTTTCCATATAGTTATTTTCATCTTTGATTGCTATTGACCACTTCCCCCACCTCTGTGTTCTTTTTTGACTGGACCCCAAGCCCAGTGATGGCAGGCACTGTATCATCCCCCACATACCTCACTTCACTGCTAGCACAGAGTCTCTTACCCAATAAATGCTCAATAAATTTTTTTTTATTTGGTAGCAAGATGATTGCATCATTTCACCCAAACAAACAAACAAAAATTTACGCGGGTCAGAGAGAGAGAGAGTTAAGGCAAAGTCTCCCGGGAAGGTGCAGCTTGCAGAAACACTGCCAAATCAAGCTTGGTTTCCAGTTTTCGAAGAGTCAGGGAGCCCAGTGGATGTGCTCTATCCCACACTGCAGAAATTGGGAACAAATGCTTTTGGAAACTTCACGTGTTTAGGGGTGGGGGATGCTTTGCAGGCTTGTAGGCCACATGGCAGTTTCAAGTTTCGGTACACAAGGCTTGGGAGTGAAAGTCAGATGTGATTAAAAATACACACCTTACAGATGTCTGGATGCTGTTCAAACCCCCAAAAGTGTGAGAGAAAACCCAGTTGCTTTCCAGATTTTTAGGGCGGAAAAAAAGGCCAGTGTGGCCCCTTTGTCTCTTTATTGAATGGGTATGTTCAAGCGACGTTTTAAATTTGTAGTGTTAGCTCAGCTGTCTGTTTACCTTTTGAGCAGCCCTGCTCAGCGCCCTGAAACTGAAAGCAGGGTAACTGGAGGAACATGTGACACATCCCAAGAGATGAAAAATCCTTATTATTTTTCGTGTATGCTAAGTAAGCCTAGGTAAGTGCAACACATAATTTATGGGACTGAAAAAAAAAAAAAACATAAAATCCTAGATACTGTCTCCTTGATACAAAAATAGAACAAAATTATTTTCTTTTAACATTCCCCTACATTCTCATTTTTAAAAGAGAGAATTGAAATTTTGTTTATTTATTTTTTGAAAAAAAAATTTCTCTAATCATATCCAGCTGTCTGGCTTTGTTTATAATAAGCTGTTTATTCCTCATCAATTTAAACATACAATCTGGACATCTGTCTCCTTCGACCCCAGCTTATTTGCTTTAAGTCCTCATTTTAGCTTGAACTTGAAGTCAACGTCTTTTTCTCTGGGGCTCAAAGGAGTTGCAGAGACCCAAGAGATGTTTCCTTGCTTGAGAGGTATGTCTAATCTAAAAATTCACATCCCACTCCTGCCCCTGAAAAAGGAAGGAAAAAAAAATTGGTCTCTTTTACACAGGCAGAGAACAAAATGGGAAAGAAAGGCACTTTGTTTTGCCAGACAAAGACAAGCTATCAATTTTCATAAATCTGCATTCCCAAGACAACTGCTCATGTCTGGTAAGAGGTCTATTTCTTTGAACTTACATACCAGAAAGTATTTTCTCCCTTGTCTTAGAAACTGAAGAATACAGTTAATAATAGTAAAGCTAAAGTATTATAACATAATTAATTTTGTTAATTTCAACAATTCTATTTTTAAGGATGGGGGTCCTGGGGGTGGGAAAGCGGCCCATGGTCAAATATGGAGAGTCACAAACACAAGTTGTGGAAATATGCTTCCTAGTTTTCTAACAAACATTATTTGCAATCATAATATATGTGTTTATATATCAGTTTGCTGATTATAAGATGGATATATAAATATGTTAAAGAAACAAGTGGAACCTGGTACATCTCTAACAAGACAATCTGTCAAAATTAAAACTATTTTACATTAAAGAGTCAAATATTACCAACTTTCATTAGTTTCCTAAAACCAGTAGAAGGTGGTAATAATGTATTTTCTTCAACTCCAAAATCACTGTGGACGGTGACTGCAGTCATGGAATTAAAAGATACTTGCTTCTTAAAGGGAAAGCTACAACAAACCTAAACAGAATATTAAAAAGCAGAGACATCACTTTACCGACAAAGATCCATATAGTCAAATCTATGGTTTTTCCAGTAATCACGTGTGGATGTGAGAGTTGGACCATAAAGAAGGCTGAGCAACGAAGAATTGATGCTTTCGAATTGCAATACTAGAGAAGGCTCTTGAGAGTCCCTTGGACTCTAAGAAGATCAAACCACTCAAACCTAAAGGAAATCAACCCTGAATATTTATTGGAAGGACTGATACTGAAGCTGAAGCTCCATACTTTGGCCGCCTTATGTGAAGAGCTGACTCACTGGAAAAGACTCTGATGCTGGGGAAGATTGAAGGCAAAAGACAAAGGGAGCAGCAGAGGATGAGATGGTTGGATAGCATCACCAACTCAGTGGACACGAATCTAAACCAAGTTCAGGAAACAGGGAAGGACAGGGGAGTCTACAGTCCATGGAGTCACAAAGAGTCGGGCACGACTTAGCGACTGAACAACAAAAAAGTTTCATGTTTCTTCCTGTTCTTTTCTTTTTCTTCTCCTCCAGTTTTAACCACCAACAAACTAGTATTCCTGCACAAATAATACCTACCCATACATATATACCAACACCAAGCATAAATATGTACAGTGTCTGTCATCCTTAGTGAAGATTCATGGTGGGTGTTTGAGACAAACAGGGTCTATGTTACTAAGACTGCCTTACACACATAACTTCATTACATAATGATGTCCCATGGAGTGGAGGGATTCCCAGGTGGTGCCAGTGGTAAAGAACCTACCTGCCAATGCAGGAGATGTATGAGACGCAGGTTCGATCCTGGGGTCAGAAAGATCCCCTGGAGGAGGAAATGGCAACTCACTCCAATATTCTTTCCTGGAGAATCCCATGAATCCCTCTTATCAGAGAAGCCTGGCAAGCTTTGGTCCATAGGGTCCCAAAGGGACTGAAGCGACTCAGCATGTACACGAGTCACTAAACATATATGGCATAGATCAGTTGAAACAACACACTGAAAGAGGTCAAGACAGATTTTAAGAATTGGCAGTGGTTCCTATATATTCATAGTATTAGGGAACCCTAGGATTATGATAGCTCAGTTGGTAAAGAATCTGCCAGCAATGTGGGATACCTGGGTTTGATCCCTGGGTTGGGAAGATCCCCTAGAAAAGGGAAAGGTTACCCAGTCTAGTATTCTGACCTGGAGAATTTCATGGACTATAGTCCACGGAGTTGCAAAGAGTCAGACATGACTGAGCAACTTTCACTTTTCAGAACTGAATTTTTAGGGTCAACTAAACTACGAATTGCAGCCATGAAATTAAAAGACACTTACTCCTTGGAAGGAAAGTTATGACCAACCGAGATAGTATATTGAAAAGAAGAGATATTACTTTGCCAACAAAGGTCTATCTAGTCAAGGCTATAGTTTTTCCAGTGGTCATGTATGGATGTGAGAGTTGTACTGTGAACAAAGCTGAGTGCCAAAGAATTGAAGCTTTTGAACTGTGGTGTTGAAGACTCTTGAGAGTACCTTGGACTGCAAGGAGATCCAACCAGTCCATCCTAAAGGAGATCAGTTCTGGGTGTTCTTTGGAAGGACTGATGCTAAAGCTGAAACTCTAGTACTTTGGCCTCCTCATGTGAACAGTTGACTCATTGGGAAAAAACCCTGATTCTTGGAGAGATTGAGGGCAGGAGGAGAAGGGGACGACAGAGGATAAAATGGCTGGATGGCATCACTGACTCGATGGACATAAGTTCGAGTGAACTCAAGGAACTGGTGATGGACAGGGAGGCCTGGCGTGCTGTGATTCATGGGGTCACAAAGAGTCGGACATGACTGAGTGACTAACTGAACTGAACTGAAACTATGCATTCCAACCTGGCTAATGATATGTTACTTCATGTGACTGATAGACATTTAATTCTCCTGACCTTACTTCTAGAGATTTTTGGTTCAACAGGGCGAGGTGGTTTTCATACGTGCTTTGGGTAATCCTTGTGATGGGGCAAATATAGACAAGAACACTCTAAGCTCCTGCTGCTCAGAGTGTGGTCCTTGCAACGGCAGCATCAGCATCACTTGGATGCTGGTTAGAAGCACAGAATTTCCGGCCTCACCCCAGACCCACCAAGTCAGATTCTGAACTTGAGCAACATCTCAAGATGATTCATATGTACAGTGATGTCTGAAAAGCACCATTTGTTATATTGCATTGGCAAAAAGGTTTGTTTCGGTTTTTCATAAGATGTTTAACCTGAATGAACTTTTTGGCCAACCCAATATATCTATGGCCTGAAACTCCATTTTGCTTTACCTTATCCTACTTTTGGGCAGGTAAATATATTCTACAAATTTGTGCTTTGAGTTTCAGTTCAAGGCAATCTGATTTGTGATGTTGAACTTACTGGTTAAAATAATTTTTCTGGTCAAGAGCATGGTTAATCCTATGGGGAAAAATACACTCTCACAAAATCCCCAAACCATCAAGCCAGGACAATTAACCATTACATAATGCATCAACCAAAATACCTACTTGTGTGATGAAATTACTTCCATTGCAAAGCCTCGTTCTGATAGGAAGCTGGGTTGACTTTTGGTGACTTAATAGTAGGAGGAGCCTTGTATGTCATCACTGAAGCCATGGCATGTTTGGCAAAAATCAGGGTTTTGGGGGGGGAAAAAGAACTGGATTTGAGTCTTGGTTCTTTTATTTATGACTTGCATGCTCTTGGACTTTTTTTTTTTTTTTTTTACTCTTTGAACCTCAGTTTCCTCACATGTTAAAAGAGAATAAGACACCCCATCTACACTGCAGCTCATCAAACTGTGAAGATTAGTTTTCATCACTGAGATGGCTTTAGGGAGTAGTTGTTTTTTGTTATGTTTATAAAAGAGATATAACTCATCTATAGAATTCCCTTTTTTAAACTGTGTAGGGAATAGGTTTGTTTGCAGGCTGAGTCTTTGGATTTGGGGGTTTGCATTGGTGTTTTAAAGGCCTGGAAGCTTTATCAATGGTCAGTCTATGTAATTATAAGCCAAGTAAGTAGACTTGAGTGGATCTCATTTAATTTCCTGATCCTGGTGGTCTTGTTAGCGAGACCCAGGACAGTATCCACACATACATGTTTTGTTCAGAATAAGTCCTCTTTGACTTAACTCTGAAGCGAGTTCTTGTATACCTGTGACTTCATTCATTATTTATTATTGAGCTTGTCAGATCCGTAGGACTATTGAATGATATTGGCTTTCTTTGAGAATCATTTATTGAGCAAGGGCAATCAAGGGGGATTGGAGGGAGTGGCAAATCACTATGTAGGTGGCCTTGCTCCCAGTCCAACATGAATTCAGTGATTTCAAGGTAAAAAAAAAATTTTTTTTCAGGCAAGGGATATAAAGGTCATCAAAGTAAAACACATGGCCTGGAATTTGGCAGTGCAGAGATGGAACAAGGATGATTCCTTTGGTGACTGCTTATCTACACGTGAGTCTTACACCCTGTTGAGTATTACTCCTCTTACTTCTTCACCTATGCCTCCCAGAGGCACTGCCCACTCCAGGGTCTCCTCAGTATTGGATAAAATCCCACTGGTGTTTGCTCAAGCACTGATCTGCTAATTCTATACGAGCCAATTCACAGAAAATATGTGGGGCTTCAAAGTTATTTTTCTTTCCGCAATAAAAGAAATATGACTGATAATAGTAACACTTCCTTCACTTACTCAATGAGTAAACATTTTTGAATGACTATACTCAATATCGGGTAAGTTTCTATCAATCACTTGCTGTTAATTACTGCTGATGAGAGTAGAAATAAATTTGACAATATATAGTGAGAATCTTTAAAAGTTTCCATTTTTGGAACACTGTTTCTGGACCATCAATCCTTAGGCTGAACACAAAGAAATCATTAACAAATGTTCACCTAACAGATTTTCTTTTTTCCTACAGAGTTATTGGTTAGCAATTTCGAAGCTACTTTCTGTGTCAACTAGGACTGAGTAAATAACTAGATTGTGGATGGTAGTAGCCATGTTTCAGATTACTGAACAATGAGGTTACAAATATGAAAAGGGCAATCCCATTCTGTTGAGGTGGATTTGGAGGTCATTCCGATCGAAGGTCATAAAACACACATTATTTTATATGTATACACACACACACACACACACATATAGCTATCAGTACAAGATATGGATACAGATAAAGATGGGTGTGTACATGTATACACACACGCACACATGAGAGTATGATATATGTATGTATATTTTCTAGTTCTGCAGATACAGAAGGTCTGGAAGCAATAACACCTTGGTAGCCATGTGTACATCTATATTGATTTGAAAATATTTCCCCTGAAAAGCAAGTAGGGCCCTTTGGAGAAACAGCTGACTCCAGGGGAGAGGAAACAAACAAAACAAAACCAAGGCGGACCTGAAACTTCACATTGTTCAAGAAAGTACAAAATATTTAAACAATTAGATGGACATGCCAAGACGACACAGGAACCAACTCGAAGAAGCCCACACTGCTTATATTTGAGCGACAAGATAGTGATATTAACAGATTAAGACCTACTGAGTAAAATAGGAAACCATGAGTCCATATGGATATCAGTGAATTAATGAGTCAAAGAGAAGGAAAGCTTCTCCTTATGGGAAAATGTGTCTAATACACGCAGAAGGAATGATGGAATCAGAAAATCACCCTTTGGTAAACACCACAACAATTCATTCATGCTAAAATAGTCAATAGTTAATAACACCAGGAGGTCAAAGTGTGATGAGTAATGGAATATTTACATAGTTTCACAAAATACATGTTAATGATAAAGGGGGAATAGCTATCTTTACAGTGGAGAAACCTGGCAGATACCACCTGAACCACGTGGTCAAAGTTAACATCATGAGTAAAGAGCCGAATCAGTATCAGGGACCTTTTGAAGGAAACAGTATCACTTCTAGAGTAGTCCTGCCCCAAATAAACAACCTGAAACTGCTCATGAGAAAATACCCAAGAAGCCAAAGAGAAGGACATTTCACAATATTTTACAACTTCATTCTGCCAAGGGGTCAAGATGAAAGACAAAGAACAGCTGAGCAACGTTCTAGTTTACAGAGAACCAAAGACATACATGACAACTGAAAACAACCTATGATGCAAAATTTTCTTTTGCTATAGAGATTATTAGGACAATTGGAGGAACCTGCATAAACTCTGTAGATCAGATAACAGATTCTGTCAGTGTCAATTTTCTGTCTTAATTCTTGTACAGGGTTATGTAGGAGAATATCCTTAATTGTAGAAAATATACACTGAAGTATTTAGTTGTTGAGATGTATCATATCTGCAAGGAATCCTAAAATGGGAGAGGAAGAAGGAGGGAGAGAGAAAGTTTCATAAAGCAAATGTGGTAATGTGTTAAAATTTAGGAATGAGGAAATCTAGGTGAAGGCACATATGATAATTTTGTATACTATCCTTCCAACTTGTCTGTAGGTTTAAAACTAGGTGAAAATTAAAAGTTAAAAAAAAATGTACCATGGCTGGATAATTTGACTTCCAAAAGTCTCCCTTAGAAATATAAGGGGAAAGAAAGATAACTGCTTATGTATGAATATGCTTATCAAAGAATTATTTACAACAATGGAAAAATAGAAACAGTATATCTGCTACATAATGAGAAAGGTTAACAATTATACACAGCAGTTAAAAATGGAGTCAGTAAAATGAAATTTTTCAAATAGATTTAATTAAATGAGAAAGTCTTTAATAGTGATTTGATTATAAACATGAGTTCAGTTATGCAAATTATATAAAAAGAGAAAGCACATTAATATGCTGATGGATCATTTCTTTAAAGACAAAAGTAAAGAACTAAAGGTTACCCCCTTACATTTGACTTGATTTTCACAATTTGATCACAATTAATGTATTTCTAATAAGAAAGAAAAAACATTTTAAAAATTGTATTCCAAATCTGAGATTCTCTTTAATTTGTGCAAAGGCGAGGTTTGCAATAAAGGCATTTTTTAGTGAAGAAGTAGAAAAATCATTTTAACCAGAAAATTATTCAAAATGTTAGGCAATTTAGAGAACTCAGTTTATAAATAGTATGTTAATTATGAATGGCAACTTATTAACAAATCAAGTTTGATGGTTTAATTATTCTTTTACTGCATGTATTTTATAGTAATATGATTGCACCTACATGTCCTGGAATACATATTTCTTCTGTTTCAAGTTTGTCTTCCCTTTAATACATACAAATTCTGTACATTACATATCCTTCTGAAATGTGAGCTCCAAGGATGGGAGGTGGCTTCTGGTAAAGGCTCTGTTGCTTTCTGCAGAGAATGGAAGTCATACCCATAGGGATGGGAGTACTGACTTCTCTTTCATTTAAATGCACTTATAAAATGTTGACCAAGAGAGAACTTGACTGACGATAACATGAGAATATTTTAAATGGTTGCTTGTCACAAGTGGATGTGTGTGTATACATACATCTTTTTAATATAAAAATCTCCAGGGTTATATAAGTGACTAGAGAACATCCATTTGTAATTGGAAACCTTAGCAATGGTTGTGGTGAAGGATGTCATGCCAGTATTTCCACGGCTAAGAGTCTTCTCTGGAATCACACACATATGGTGTTCATTGAAGATTTTTTTCTTGGGAGGTGGTTGGTTTAGGGATCTTGGCATTTTTGGGGAAAAAAAAAAAAAAAAAGGTTATGCAGAATGTCCCATCCTCCTGAAAGAAAGGATCCAGAGAAGAATTCACAAGGGGAACATTTGTCAAGTAAAATTAAAAAAAAAATGTTTTGAAGTTGGGGATTTACCAAAACCAAGGTGGAAAATGAAAGCCAGTAATAACAAGAATGAGCACTTACTGTGTATCTTCTATTTGCTCATTGCTTTGCCTGCTTCACCCAATTTATTGCCAGTTTCTAAACTGTGAAGCCTAGAAAGGATAAAAATAAAAAGTATCTTGCAATTTTTAGCATCATCTTCTATGCTTAGCGCCCACATGGCTCAAGGAAGACTTCCTGACTGACTTGTTTATGAGAGATAGGAATTGAATTCGAGCAAGAAATACCGGAAGCTGGGCTTCAGGTAAGCTGGAGGCCTTGGCAAAGGAAGGCATGAGGCAATGTTTCCATTAGGGATGACTGGGGAAAAAAAGAGGCTGGGAAAGGAAATATCCATGGGCTCTTGGGTTGCCAAGAAGAACATGACTCACCAATGAGAGATGTGTTATCTGAGCCTCTAAGTCCCTTCTTGAAAAGTGATACTTTTCCTGAGGTGGATTGGACTCAGGAAGAAAGAGATGTGGGAACCTGGATGGGTTTCATTCTGAGGGGGAGGGACAGGAGACTGCACTCTGCTGCCAGTATCTTGGAGGCAAGGTATTGAGTTTCCCCTGGACTGTATTACAGATGTACAAGCCTGATGGGCAGTTGGAGCACAGGAGCCTGACCAGCTCAAATGAGCAAATCTCTTGTACTGAGCCCTTACTCATGTCTGCAATCTGTCTTTTCTCCCTCCTCTTCCTCCTTCACGCTTTTGCCCACATGTTGAAATCCTGCTTGGCTTTAAAGGTTAAGACACAAATACTGTCTCCACTGAGTGATCTTCTCTGATCCTTTTAAGGACCATCTAATCGCTCCCTTCCTGGTGCTTTCCTAGCACTCCATCTATTCTTTTATGTCAAATCACGTCTTCTGTTACCACAGCTTGTCTTCTACCGAAGCAACTGGTCCAGATGCTGGTCTGCTACACTATTGTGAAAGTGCTTTGGGGGCATGCACCAAGTCTTATCTTGCCCCTAGACTATCACTCAAAGCCTTGCACAAATAAAAGATCAGTAGGTATTTATTTTTGGAGTTGAATGGAAGAGGTCCATCTCTGTGATACACATTTATATAGTGAAGACAGTGAGAAGCAGGTAAGAGGCATGAGTGGGCGGGAGGGTGTAGGTGGATATGTTGCTGTGGAGAATAGATCTAGAGTCATCAGAAAAGTCAGTGATAATCTATCCTCTTTCTTCTGAAAAGAATCTGCGAATTGATCGTAAGTCAGTCATGACCTTTAAAACACTGAAAATTAAACCCAGGGCAGCATGCTGCTGCTGGAAGGACCCTGAATTAAGACTTTGAATGCCTTCTCATCTGACTTTAAGAGGCCATTTAACTCCCATGCTACTGGGTCTCCTCCCCTGCAAAACTGAAACAAAACGCTTGCCCATCCGGACCACGGGTCTGTGTCCAACATCCACGAGGTATCTGTGAAAATGACCTGTAAGCTCTAAGGACTCCTTGTGATTGTTGGATGCCAGTATCCTTGGCATCCCCGGGGAGCTGGTTAGAAATGCAGAATCTCCCTCCCCACCTTAGAACTTCTGAATCTGGATTTCCATCTTCACGAGGTCTTCAGGAAATTCGCATGCAGGTGAACAGTTTCAGGAGTACACCTCTAACGGGCTAGCCAAGATGAGGTACCATTGTTGTTTACAAGGTTTATGAGTGTTAGGAAAAATAATCATGGGCTCAGCGCTGAGGATTCAGCACTGGAGGGGGGACCAGACTGCAGAGTGAAGGAATGTCGACACCACGGGTCCTATCAGTGAGGCAGAAGACAAGGGTCCTCTTCTGTTGCATTTAAAGTGGTGGACATGCCAGGGCCTCAGATAAGGTTGCTCTGATGCCGCCTTTGCTCCGAACTTTGCCCTGTCCTCTTCCCTCATCAAAACTCACCTGCCCCGTGTTCCTTTTTCTTAAGAATCCTTGCCACATGAAAACTAGGTAATATAAAGTACTGACTCTATGCTAATGGGTGCTGCATTGCTATCTGGGAAACTGGTCAGGACACAAAAATGAATTTTCCACTTTATAATTTATTTCTGTGTGAGGTAATATTTTATAGTGGAAGTCAAGACTTTGGAAAGTAACTTGAATAGTCTTTAAGCTTTGTCCTCAATTTTGTATTTTGAAAATAAACCCCCAAATGCTCCCCACTTTAATATCTTCTTTTTAAAATATTTTTTAATTTTTTAATATAAATTTATTTAATTGGAGACTAATTACAATATTGTATTGGTTTTGCCATACATCAACATGAATCTGCCACAGGTATACATGTGTTCCCNCCAAATGCTCCCCACTTTAATATCTTCTTTTTAAAATATTTTTTAATTTTTTAATATAAATTTATTTAATTGGAGACTAATTACAATATTGTATTGGTTTTGCCATACATCAACATGAATCTGCCACAGGTATACATGTGTTCCCCATTTTTTTTGGCAGAATGGCAAACTGTTCTAATATGAAAATGGTGTGAGAGTTAATTGAATTTGACCTGGAAAAAAATCTCCATAAGTTTACGTGAGAGACGAGCAATCTTGTGCCCATAAAAGTCTATCTTGAAGAATGAACTATATATTCTTATTATATTTGTTAATCGTAGATTCTAAAGAACAAATAATTTGGGAGATGCTTCTGAGCTTACATTGTTAAGAAAAGACATAGTGTTCATATGTACTTTCTATTAATTTTTAAGCAAATTATACTTTTGTGCTCTTGTCTAGGTAAACAGTGGTCCAGGATCAGGATCCTCCCCCTCACACCAAAATCAACAGTTGCTCAAGTCCCTCACCGATTAAATAAAATTTCTGATTCACATTTGGGTGAATCTGCAGATGCAGAACAAGTGAGTCTGGAGGGCTGTTGTACACGTTCTACCAGATGTGTAATATCACAATTTTAATTTCAGAAGACTAGGGCTGGAATGACATCATATTAATGTCATTGATAATAACAACCCTTGAATTCATCCGATTTTTTTGCATTAGTTTCAATGTTACGGGCTGAAACACATGTGATGATGCTCTTCCCAACCATTTGGGAACACAGATGTTTAACTGCTTACTAATCGGAGTCATTTGAAAAGAATAGCCAGCCCACAGCAACAAAAAAATCTTTTTGCAAATATGTAATATTAGCAAATCTGCTCTAAGGATGTCACGTAATTCTCTCCAGCTCTGTGCTAAAAGGGAAGCAGGGAAGATTTAAATCAATAGGGGAAGCACGAGTTTGTCACAGGATTAGAAGGGTGGATTTGATGTCGGCCATAGTTTCACTTGCAGCTTCTAGCTCTCCCTAGGGAAATTTGAATGGTGGAGACGTAAAAGCGTCTCCCTACAATGCGGGAGACCTGGGTTCAATCCCTGGATCGGGAAGATCTCCTGGAGAAGGAAATGGCAACCCACTCCAGTACTCTTGCCTGGAAAATCAGATGGATGGAGAAGTTTGGTAGGCTACAGTCCATGGGATCGCAAAGAGTGGACACGACTGAGCAACTTCACCCACTCACTCAACTCAGTCCAGTTTGCTAGTAAAATGATGACGCAAGTGGTATGTGTGTGCTGCAGACAGGATTGTTGGGAGAGCTGGATGAGCTAATCCATGGTACACTTTAGCACTGGATGTGGCCTACATAGTTAAGAGAACGCTACTGCTATAGAAAATCACAGATGTTACCTCTGATTCTTTATAAGAGAAATGGAATTTTGACTGTGGTTACACATGGAAGCTCTGGATGAAATTGGTGTGGATAAGGATCGGAACTGCTGGAATTGACTGTAAGACTTGGCCATCCCTACCTCTTCCTGGCTTCTGCTCAGTTGCCAAGAATTGTGGTTTCTCATTGCATCCTGTGAGTTCTTAAGTCTCAGAAGATGAAAGTTGGGGTGCCTTAACAAGGTGTGGTCCTGGTAGGTAGACTTATTTGTGTTTATGCCACCCCCTTTAAATGCCCTAAAAGTGTGCCAGAAATTGGGTTTTCAGAGTACTACCAGATTGGTGGCTCAGCTGGTAAAGAATCTGCCTGCAATACAGGAGATCTGGGTTCAATCCCTGGGTTAGAAAAATCCCCTGGAGAAGGAAAAGGCTACCCACTCCAGTATTCTGACCTGGAAAATTCCATGGACTGTATATAGTCCATAGGGTTGCAAAGAGTTGGACACATCTGAGCGACTTTCACTCACTCACTCACCAGATCTGAGACTTGGAAAACCAATGCTGAGAGCATGCTGGGAAATTTGATAATTAGACCAATGTGCAGTGGATGGTATTCCCCAAAGAGCAGCAAAACAACTTAGCTCAAGCTGTGGCTGACACTTCTGTTCTTAATCGAAATGCTTCTGCTTTAAAGGCTAGTGATGGTCTTTGCCGGGGCTTCCCTGGTGGCTCAGATGGTACAGAATCTGCCTGCAATGCAGGAGACCAGGTCTTCACTAGGGACTGATAGAGTATTATGTGGGAAAATGGTAAACTGCATATGAACTGTTTCATCTTTTGATAATAATGTTCCCAATTTTATTGTTTATATGTAACAGTATGGATAAAATTGTGTCTTCTCAGCAGCTGGTTTGAAGATTCTTTTAAACTGAGAAATGTGGCCTTTGCTGAGGAGTTATGTGCAGCCAGCTTTGGGGAAGGAGAAAGCGTGGAGCTGGGGCAAGTTTTCATGCAGAAGAAGGAAGGAAGGGACTTTCCATTTATAAGCACCAGAAGCTGGAGTGGAGACAAGGGGCCAAGGGAGACCAAGAGGCTAGATGGGTAGGAAATGAGAGTCAGGAAAACCCATAGGTTACTTGGAAAAGAGCCCTGATCCAAGAAAAGGTCCTAGTGGGGATGTTTTGAGATAAAACACCATGGGCTCTGAGAAAAAAGCATCCTCTCCTCTCTTTCACTTGCAATTTCCACAGAATTTAGATTGCTCATCTGAGCTCATGGTTCCAGATTCTTTTTGGAAAAGGAAGAAAGGTGCTGAGGCTGCCTCAAAGTAGGCGTGAGGAGAAAGCAGCGCCTGTGTAGGAGGAAAGCAACATATGGTACACACAAGTGGTGCAGGCTAATTGTGGAAAAGTGAGAAAATCTGGGTGAGCACAAGGAAGGAAAGAGGGCTCCAGATTTATTCTGCCCCAGTATAGCTGCTGCTAATGTGTTGATGCCTTCTGGTCCTTGTTCTAGATTATTGAGCACATTTCGGTTGTTCCTTTATTCTCTTCTTTAAAAAGAAAGTAGGGGTCATGTAGTATACATTGCTTTGCAACTTTTTGCATTGGTTTAACCTCACTGAGACCGTCGCTTTACCTGTGAGCTGTCACTGGGGGAGGCTATGTAGAATAATTGATAACCAGAAATACTGATTCCCTGGCTTTTGCTGTCCTAATTACCAGTCTGATAAATATCTTGAGGGTCCAGCCTTGCACACTCCTCTGGTTACTGTCTTCAGATAAATTTTGCTTCCTCCCTTTTCTTCCTCTTTTAGTCTCTCATGCATCTGTTTATCAACAAATAGTTGCCGTCTTAGCTTAGACTGCTACAAGATAATATATATAAAATATAGTATGGGCTGGGTGACTTAAATAACATTTATCCCAAAGTTCGGGGGACTGGAAAGTCCAAAATCAAGGTGATGGCAGATTGAGTTTGGGGTGAGAGTTATCGTCCTGATTTGCAGATAACCACCTTCTCTGTGTCCTCAGTGGTTGAGAGAGAACAGAGAATGAGGGAGGGAGAGAAAAAACGGTCTCTTCTCATCATAAAGACACTAATCTCATCATGGGAGTCCTAGTTTCATGACCTCATCAATCCTAATCAACTCCCAGAGGACGCACCTCTAAATACCATCACATTGGTAGGTAGTGTTTTAATGTCTGAATTTTGGAAGGGATACGAAACATTCAGTCCATAGCAGCTGCTGAATGTCTCCTCAGTGTTGGGGGCCCTGGGAGAGGTTCTGCACATACAGATCTATGACCCTGCATGTGAAAGACACAGGCATTCATCAAACAGCCCTGAAGAGAAAATACGAAATAACTAGTGAACCAAGCCCCCTGCCAAGGAGAGTCATGGTTCCATGGGTATGTTTAGTGAGGATTTGACTAATTTAGGGAAGTCATGGAAGACTTCACTGAGGAGGTAACACTTGAGCTGTGATGTGTGGGGTGAATGGAAATTAGTTAGAGCAAGAGAGAAGGAAGGAGGATCACAGGGAGAAGGAAGAGTGGGTGCAGGGACTTGAGGGCGGGAAAGAATATGTTAGATGGAGCAAAGAACTAAAAGAAGATCAGTACTCCGAAAGTAGACACACCCAGGAGGTAGCAAGGAACCGCTACTGAAAAGAGTACAGTATTTCCAAGCCTTAAGTAAAATTGTCCTTCAGGTATGCTGTATCACATGTGACTATGCTGTTTTAAACACTCCACTGATGGTCAGACCATTCCAATGAGAACATTTAAATAAGAAGCTAAGGGACGTTGGATATGGTGTTGAGAAGGCTGAGTGAAACAAAGTGAATCTGAAGAAACATTCATGAAATGTCACCTTCATTAGTCACAGTGTCTGTGACTCGTTTTAATGGCCCACGCTTAAGAGCTCATCCCAGGTGGGCTTAGAGAAGGCACGTATGTCACCAGTGCAGCAGATTAGCAGAGCCACGAGGCTGGCTCCGTCACATCCGGTAAGTTCCATCACAGGACCATCTCCCAGTCACTAATCCTGGGCCCTGTCTTTTCTCAGCCAGCAAAAATATGGAATCTACAGAGCAAGACAGTGTGGACTCAAGGCAAGAATGCCATCGCTCAGCTGACAGAACTCCACGTATTCTTGGACAAGGTACAGAATTAGAACACAATCTCATGAAAATGTCCATGATTTTTTTGACATGTCTATTTGTTGACGACACTGGTGAGACTTATGTGAAAAGTCTGTTTATGACTCAAATGTAATACTTGGCAGTCACTTCAGCTTCACTTGCCTCCTCATCTGGGTATCAATACCTTTGTGTCAGGTGTAATCAACAATACTGTGCCAGTGGTCCTGCTTTATCTTATGCTCCTTTTGATGTAAGACAAGGCTATCAGGTTGCTTTTCTTATCTTTAATTTGACGATTTTTCACAGGAAAAAAAGGAAAAAAGCAAGATTTGAAAATCACCTCTTCTTTTATTCACTTTCCCAATATTTTATCCAATGTATAACCTGCTCTTATTTTCATACGGATGAAAATTAGATCATCAGTTCAATTCAGTTCAGTCGCTCAGTTGTGTCCCACTCTTTGCAACCCCATGAATTGCAGCATGCCAGGCCTCCCTGTCTTTCACCAACTCCCGGAGTTCACTCAGATTCGTGTCCATCGAGTCAGTGATGCCATCCAGCCATCTCATCCTCTGTCGTCCCCTTCTCCTCCTGCCCCCATCCCTCCCAGCATGAGTCTTTTCCAATGAGTCAGCTCTTCGCATGAGGTGGCCAAAGTACTGGAGCTTCAGCTTTAGCATCATTCCTTCCAAAGAAATCCCAGGGCTGATCTCCTTCAGAACGGACTGGTTGGATCTCCTTGCAGTCCAAGAGACTCTCAAGAGTCTTCTCCAACACCACAGTTCAAAAGCATCAATTCTTCGGCGCTCAGCCTTCTTCACAGTCCAACCCTCACATCCATACATGACCACTGGAAATACCATAGCCTTGACCAGATGGACCTTTGTTGGCAAAGTAATGTCTCTGCTTTTGAATATGCAATCTAGGTTGGTCATAACTTTTCTTCCAAGGAGTAACCATATTTTAATTAGATCATATCACACAACTAATGTCTTAGTTTCACAAGGAAATTCAGAAAATTAGATTAAATATGATTAAGGAGATGGTTCATGTTAAAGTCTGCTCTTCTCTTAAAATGTTCCCTTCCCCTGTGCCAGAAGAGTACCTTTTCTTTTCAGAAGCTCCTCTGGCTTTTTCCTTCTCTTTATTTGTGGTCTAGAAGGACCCTAGTTTAAAACTCTTTATCTGTGTTTTCATAAAGACCAAGCTGGCAGCAGTCCAAAGTAAATGGGCTTAGCTTTAAAGCATGTTTCCTCAGTGAAGAAACAATTGATTTAATTGCCAAAGAACTGAGGGCGAAACAAACAAAACAGATAGCTAGGAAAGCTCTCTCCTCAAACCACTGTAGTCACTGAAAATTATGCTAGTGCTCCCCCCTTATTCACAGGACATACAGCTGCAAGATCCCCACTGGATGTCTGAAATCAGGAGGAGTACCGAATTCTACGTATACCATGTTTTTTTCCTATCCATACATACTTATGATCAAGTTTAATCATAAATGAGGCACAGTAAGAGATTAACAATGGTAACTAATAATAAAAATAGGACAATTATAACAGTATACTGGAGTAAAAGTTATGTGAATAGACTCTCTTTCTCTCAAAATATCTTGTTGTACAAAATTAAAGTTGTTCCCATCGTAACTAAGCACTCATGGTGAACTGTGGCTGTAACTTCTGCAGTTTGTGATGAAACAGCAAATTTAGCATGAGTTGATTTTCCCTTCCTCATATTTCATGGATAGATTTACTCTTACTCTAGATCTAAGCAACTTCAGACTATTTTTTTCCCCCCTTATTTAGTCAAGGTTATTGGACTGCCTGTAGCTCCAATGGTAAAGAATCTGCCTGCAAAGTAGAGGTTAGTAAGATTTTTTTTTTCTTATTTAGAATAGGTTATTTAACCCCTACCCAGAAAGCATGATGACACTAAAAATGAATCAGTTGTTTATTTCTGGAATTTTCCATCTCATATTTTCAGACCACAGTTGAATGTGGGTAAATGAAACTGCAGGAAGTGAAACTGTTGATAAACGGGGATGACTGTAACAGCAACGGAGGAAAAGAGTGTGCTGCAGTGCATCGCCAGTCTTTTGTTCCTGAATTGCTCTTTTCAAGTATATAGCAGCATGCCGAATACTGACCTGTTTAAGCCAACCATTACATACAGCCTGGCATCGCATCTTTAATAATTGTTCACTACAATACAGCTAACTGGTTCTACACAATTGGAATATGTAGATAGGATCTACAAAAGTTCCCGACAAACACAATCCCATGGAAGCCAAGTCCACTCAAGGGTTTCTTTTGAGCTCTAACCGCTATTTGAATCAGTTTTTAGCCATTGAAGTTTCTATCCCTCATCTCTTTATAACACTGTTTTTTCCACTTAGACGAAACATGATCTTCTTCTCTTAAATCCATTTTCAAGATAAAATAAGATTTCTCTGTCACAATGTGCCAAGCTTTGTTGGGAATAAAAACAAAGAGAAAAAGAAGGAAAAATAAATACAGCAACAATTATTCAAAGCAGGATAAATGAAAATATAAGAAGCAAGCTGTAAGTGTGTCAGAGGCACAAGGGGGGCACACCAGTCACAGAGAACTAGGGTCATCAGGAATTTCACCCCGCATAGATGATCTCCTGTCTTGTTTTAGAGACTGTGATTATGAGGCCACACCAAGAGAATGTGCTACCACTAAGAGCAGCTTTATGAACATTTCTTTTTCTAGGTTAGTGGCAAGTACAGCAGGTTAGATTAGGAAGTTTGGGGTTTTGTCCCAGCTCTGCCTTCAACTTGTGTTTCAGTCAGCTGTTGTTTTAATCATGCTGCAAAACAAAAGACCCCACATCTCAGTGGCACACCACAACGAACATGTATTTCTTGCTCACTGGACTGCGGGTTGGCAGGTACTGCTCTGCTTCGGTCTGCAAGTCTACAGGTCACTATCAATCGACCCCAATCAAGGTCAGGTCTACGTCAAGAGTCTCTCTTGCCTGGACTAGGCTAAAGGGGCAGTAACTACCAGGGACGTCTTCCTCTCACGGAGGAGGTTGCAAACTTCTAGACGGCAAATAGAAACATCTCATTCCTCTCAAGGCCTCTGAGTGGACCTGGTACACTGCTATGTCCACCCTCAGGGACCTTCCTTCCTTATCTAGCCAGGTGTAGTCACCACCTGACCAAACCTAAGCTCAAAGGAGCAGGCAGGGATGAGGGAAGAATACTCCTCCCTTGGAGGGAGAGCGGTTGAAGTGCAGAGACTGGCTGCACAACAACAGAATTTACCACACTCTAATTTCAAGTAACAACTGTATTTCTGTCTATTAAGTCTGTAAAATAAGGCTTTGGATCTCACAGGCAGAAAGAAATCTATCCTGCCAAAGATCAAGTCAGGAAACAAAGGTTATGAATTACCCTTTTAAAGAAGTCACAATTAAATACACTTAATGATTTCCATGAAGATCATAATTTAGGCTGAGTATATCATGAAACATCTGCATATCAATGAGAAAGTTGCCACCACTTTTTGACTTCTTAAATTCTTCCACTGCAGCCTATTGGAGAAGAAGGCACACACACTCAGGCAAGTAAACAAAGCAAGCCAGTTTGCATACGGCAATCTGCTACCTCCATCTCAGAGGCTGTGTTACCAGGTTAAATCGGGGGTTAAAACTTACGGTTTAGAGGCCATATCTGGCCCACTGCCTGTTTGTGTATAACCTGTGACATAAGGATGGTCATTTTTATATTTATAAATGGCTATAAAAAAACAAAGAATATTATATATCTGAAGATATACGAAATTCAAATTTCAGTAGGCATGAAAAAGCTTTATTGGAACGTAACCACACCCATCCGCTTCCATACTGTATCTGACTGCTTTGAGTGCTATAGCAGCAGTATCAAGCAGTTGCTATAGAGACCACATGGCTTGGAAAGCTGAAAATATCTGCTATGTCTTTACTGGCCTATTACCTGAAACATTTACCAACCTCTGGACTCAACAANTTATTGGAACGTAACCACACCCATCTGCTTCCATACTGTATCTGACTGCTTTGAGTGCTATAGCAGCAGTATCAAGCAGTTGCTATAGAGACCACATGGCTTGGAAAGCTGAAAATATCTGCTATGTCTTTACTGGCCTATTACCTGAAACATTTACCAACCTCTGGACTCAACAATGTATTCAGATATAAAATACCATAACTCTATTGGGGTAGGCCAAAAGTTTGTTTGGGTTTTTCTGTACCATCTTATGGAAAAACTCGAAGTAACTTTTTGGTCAACCCAATATACGGTTCTCAAGCAGTTTGAAGCCTATTCTTAGATAGGTTTGAAATCTGACAGTTCTGTATCATGAAACAGAGAGGTGAGCGTAATATCTAGTGGGTCCAACTGTACCCTGAGTCTACATCACTTTGAGAAAGCAGGAAACCCAGATTTCGTGATCCCTGACTCTCCCCTAAATGTTCTGCACAGACTGCAAGTTGGAGTCAGCATTTTCCGTAGTGGTGGAAGCCATACCAGTTCTCTGTGGCCTGGGTAAAACTCTTAATTCCTCCACCTAGGTGTGTCTTAGCACTGGCCAGAAGGAAATGCCTGGCTACTCAAGGGTTCATTGAGCGTGAGTTCACGTCATCTCAATTATGTTTCATGATGCATTTGAGTCATGCCAAAAATAGCCCCTCCGTTAACATCGATTTACATTTCCTGGTGGTTTATGCTATGCGACAGTTTGCTGTCTGCCCATTACTTCTCACATACTTTTTTTTAAACCCTCATAAGCTTAGAATTTGATTTAATTTTTGTTTTATAAAAACAAATGTCATCCCACGAGGGGAGATGGCTCTTGTTATAAATACACGTGTGTAGGACTGTAAAACTTAATGAAATTCACAACCAAACGTTGTAATAAATGGCCTCGGGACAGAAACAATCTAATCAGCCTCCAGTGAGTCACAGATGATCGGCTGGAATTGTACACAGGTGGCTGAGGGCACAAGGCCTTTGGCGTCTTGCCTCATAACACACAGGGGACGTGTGTTTTATGACCCAACTCTACGTGCCCTGTCGTGCTTTACTGTTTGCGTATTTCTGTCCCAACCTGCCTTGGCAATGTAGTTACACAGAAATTATAGTCTGCAAACCACCCTCATTAGGAGAAGTTAGCAACTATTTCATTGCCTGAGAAAGGACTAGTGTGTTTTAAGAGCAGTGTCCAGAAGAAACTCAAGCTCTGGGGGCCCCGGCTGAGGTTTGCAGCTTTGAAAAGGAGCACGGAATAACTACCCCTCCTCTCTACATAAAGTCTTCTTTTGGTAATTCTGTGGGGGATAGAAAATGTTCCTCAGCTTGTCCTGTGTGCTTCACGGAGTTGAACTGAGTCATTGGGCAAGCTGACATGGCTTTTAGGAAAAGCAATGTAAGTATCTTTGCAGCTTGGAGGAGGATCAAGGCCAGCTTTCCCATCTTTCATTCCAAAATGAAATTGTGAGCTTTATCATGAATCTTGGGAGGTGTTGCCAGGGTCACTGACATTATTCAGGGAGCCATTTGCCGCACTTGATTGTGTACTGATGCTGAGCCTGGCAGGTGGGTTGCACGAGTACACTCTCAGAAAGATTATGCAGGCCTTGTCACGGCACTGACTGATTCCAGCGAGGGAAAATGGATGGGATCATCCAACTACATGACCCTACTGGGGACCTAGAAAACATGTATCCAGTTTGAAAATAAATGAGTAAACATTATTTCATTATTTGGGGAACAAAGCAAGCGCCTCCTTTTTTGGAGTCACACCAGTGACGACACCGGTACTACCAGTAACTACTTCCAAGGGTATCTGCAGTCCTTCTGTGATGGCATTCAGATAGCAGAGTGGTTAAGAGCAGGCTATGGAACTAGACCACCAGGGACTGAGTCCTAGTCTGTCGTGTATAAGCTCTGTGACTATTAGTAACGTGGTCAGCGTCTCTGTACCTCTGTCTGTCTTCCAGAAAGACCAGGATACTAACAGTACCTACTCACTGAGTGACTGAGCTATGCTATGATTTAACTGGTGCAGAGTACAGTGCCTGGCACATAGGCGTGGTTCACTAAGATCAATTATTATTAATACAATTATTTGTTCTGTACGTTTGTATATCCACCCAGGACTCTACAATCATCATTATTTAAAAAGAGAGATGCATAAGAACTAATATTTATTGCATACCATGGCCTCGGCCATAGCTGACTCTTCTCCATTTATTATTTCATTTAATTCTAACAATCTTATAGAGGAAGATACTATTTCCATGAATGAGAAAACAAATTCTAAAAAGGCAAACAAATCAGAACCTGCTCATCAGCTATGGTAGATCTAGTATCAGCAAATTACAAATCTACACTGGTTATTGAGCTGAGACTTTGGGTTTATTTCCTGCCTCTATCTCTTACTAACTGCGAACTTGGGCAATTTAACCTCTTCAAATTTCCTTTTTCTCCTTGCAAAAAGTACATAAAAATAGAAACTACCTCACAGGTATAGAAGAAACATTANTCGGCAAATTACAAATCTACACTGGTTATTGAGCTGAGACTTTGGGTTTATTTCCTGCCTCTATCTCTTACTAACTGCGAACTTGGGCAATTTAACCTCTTCAAATTTCCTTTTTCTCCTTGCAAAAAGTACATAAAAATAGAAACTACCTCACAGGTATAGAAGAAACATTAAACGATATACTAATATCTATGAATGTTTAGTATAGTATTCAGTACTTGAAAGATAGTGATCAGTAACTTTCAGTTCAGTTCAGTTACTTAGTCGTGTCTGACTCTTTGCAACCCATGGACTGCAGCACACCAGGCCTCCCTGTCCATCACCAGTTCCCAGAGCCTACTCAAACTCATGCCCATTGAGTCGATAATGCCATCCAATCATCTAATGCTCTGTCATTTCCTTCTCCTCCTGCCTTCAATCTTTCCCAGCATCAAAGTCTCTTCAAATGAGTCAGTTTTTTGCATCAGGTGGCCAAAGTACTGGAGTTTCAGCTTCAACATCAGTCCTTTCAATGAATATTCAGGACTGATTTCCTTTAGGATGGACTGGTTGGATCTCCTTGCAGTCCAAGGGACTCTCGAGAGTCTCCTCCAACACCACAGTTCAGAAACATCAGTTCTTTGGGGTTCAGCTTTCTTTATAGTCCAACTCTCATATCCATACATGACTACTGGAAAAACTAGAGCTCTGACCAGATGAACCTTTGTTGGCAAAGTAATGTCTCTGCTTTTGAATATGTTGTCTAGGCTGGTCATAATTTTTCTTCCAAGGAGCAAGCTTCTTTTAATATCATGGCTGCAGTCACCATCTGCAGTGATTTTGGAGCCCCCCAGAATAAGTCATTATAATGTTCCACACAAAGATCTGTGTGGAACTATGGCTCTGTGTTGCCCCCTTCACAACACTTATTGTGTTGTTAACCTACCTATCACCACCATTAAAGAGTGAGCTGTGTCATAGTGGTTACTCCCTCTCTGTTGATCACTGTATGCCTTCTGTTTATGACACAAAGATTTTGGCATGACTCAGGTATTCCATAAATACAAAAATAGTGGATGGATGGCTAAATAAATTCATTTTTATGTTTAAGTCATCCATTCTGTGTTTTTGCAATAAATATAAAAAGAAGATACTACATTTACAGTGGAATATTATTCATTCTTAAAAAGGAAGGAAATCTTTCCATATGAAACCACAGGGACACAGAAGGGCAGGGACAGCATGATATGACTTGTATCAGGTATCTATCATAGGCTTAGAGTCAGAGAGTAGGATCGTGGTTTCCAGGGGCTAGGGGAGGGGGAAGCGGGGAGTTGGGTTCCATGGAAATAAAACTTAGTTATGCAAGATGGTCAAGCTCTAGTGATCCACTGATCAACATTGCACCTATAGTTAATGATCGCACACAAAAATTTGTTCAGACAGTTCAGTTCAGTCGCTCAGTCGTGTCTGACTCTTTGCAACTCCATGAATTGCTGCATGCCAGGCCTCCCTGTCTATCACCAGCTCCCAGAGTTCACCCAAACTCATGTGCATTGAGTCACTGATACCATCCAATCATCTCATCCTCTGTTGTCCCCTTCTCCTCCTGCCCCTGTAGCTGTCATGTATTCTTAACACAATATTAAAAAGAGATAGAAAGAGAGAGGCACTAAAACTGAAAATTTTAAAGTAGTTCCCAACTTAATTTCATGGAAAATTTGCCCAAGGAATTTGTTTTGATTCCTTTTTAAATCTGGCTTGAAGAAACTGATATCTTATGAACGATGGGGTTAATGGGCCTATGGTCCCTAATGGGCCCTTTTTTTCTTTAAAGAAAGAGAAGTAGCAATGGAAATAAGAAGGGATCGTGGCCTCCTGGGACTTGAAAGATGTTGCTTAGCGACATGGCATCATCACCATCAAATTGCTACCCAACTTTAGCTCTTTCTCTGTGTAGCATACCATACCAAGAGCTTTTCAATATCTTATTTACCATTCCCACTTAAAGGAAATCAATGCTGAATAATCACTGGAAGGACTGATGCTGAAGTTGAAGCTTCAATACTCTGGTCACCTGAATCAAAGAGCTGACTCACTAGAAAAGACTCTGATTCTGGGGAAAACTAAGGGCAGGAGGAGAAGAGGCAACAGAAAACTAAGATCACGGCATCCGGCCCCATCACTTCATGGCAAATAGATGGGGAAACAATGGAAAGGTGAGAAACTTTATTTTGGGGGGCTCAAAAATCACTGCAGATGGTGACTGCAACTGAAATTAAAAGAAACTTGATCCTTGGAAGAAAAGTTATGACCAACCTAGACAGCTTATTAAAAGGCAGAGACATTGCCAACAAAGGTCCATCTAGTCAAAGCTACGGTTTTTCCAGTGGTCAGGTATGGATGTGAGGGTTGGACTATAAAGAAAGCTGAGTACTGAAGAGCTGATGTTTCTGAACTATGGTGTTGGAGAAGACTCTTGAGAGTCCCTTGGACTGCAAGGAGATCCAACCAGTCCATCCTAAAGGAGATCAGTCCTGGGTGTTCATTGTAGAGACTGATGTTGAAGCTGAAGCTCCAATACTTTGGCCACCTGATGCAAAGAGCTGACTCACTGGAAAAGACCCTGATGCTGGGAAAGATTGAAGACAGGAGGAGAAAGGGATGACAGAGGATGAGATGGTTGGATGGCATCACCAACATGATGGACATGAGTTTGAGTAGGCTCTGGGAGCTGGTAATGGACAAGGAAGCCTGGTATGCTGCGATTCATGGAGTTGCAAAGAGTTGGACACAACTGATTCAACTGACCTGGGGTATAAGTGATTAGCAATGTTGTGATAGTTTCAGGTGAAGAGTGAAGGGACTCAGCCATACATATACATGCAGCGTAAACTCCCCTAAATTCCCCTCCCATGCAGCCTGGCTCATAACATTGAGCAGAGTCCCCTGTGCTACACAATAGGTCCTTGTTATCTATTTTAAATACAGCAACATGCACATGACCTTCCCCAAATCCCTAACTATCCCATCCCTCCATCCTTCCGCCAGCAACCCTAAGTTCGTTCTCCAAGTCTGCGAGTTTCTTTCTGTCTTGTAAGTAAGTTCATTCGTATAATTTCTTTTTAGATTTCACATATAAGGGATCTCATATGATATTTCTCCTTCTCTATCTGAGTTAGTTATAGATGCAAATATTCATTCCTGTTCTTTCATGAAAAAAAAGAGTGATGTCCAGAGAAGTTAAATGACTTGCCCAAGGTCACAGAGCAGCAATGTGTCAGATCCAGGGCTGAAACATGGCTCCCTCTGACCTCAGATCCCCACTCTTGCTGTCTCCNATCTCATATGATATTTCTCCTTCTCTATCTGAGTTAGTTATAGATGCAAATATTCATTCCTGTTCTTTCATGAAAAAAAAGAGTGATGTCCAGAGAAGTTAAATGACTTGCCCAAGGTCACAGAGCAGCAATGTGTCAGATCCAGGGCTGAAACATGGCTCCCTCTGACCTCAGATCCCCACTCTTGCTGTCTCCCTTTATTCACCTAGTCTATAAATACTTACTGAGTATCTACTATTACATGAGTAAATGTTTTTAAAGAGTTTAGAACAGTGTCAGATACAAAATAAGTGCTGTTTGACAAATAAATACATAAATTCTTGGCTTGAATGGAATATTTCAGTGAACAAGGCACACAACCTCTGCTCTTGTGAAGCTTAAGAGAGGGGGCATGTAACAGAGGGGGCAGATGATAAACAGTGTGCATAGGAAACAAGTAGCAGAGCATGGCAGAAGGTTATAAGCGCAATGGAAAAAGCGCAAGGCCTGAGGATGGGGTGCNTGTCTCTTGTTCACTAGGTCTGAGTTCAGTCTTCTTATTTTTACAGGAAATTCTCCTAGGAGCTCCTAGTCTAAATTTTCCAAGTGCAAGTCTTTCTCTGTCTCTGTGTTCATTCTTGGCATCAAATACTTCCTATCTTGCTCATTTACTCATTTTTATCTTTTGTTTCCTCTGATGACATCTGGAGCTCCATGGAAGCAAGCATCTTGTCTGTTTTGCGCATCCCTGCTTGTGGTGCTCTGGACAGCATCTAACACAGAAAGCTATTCAGAGAGTGTCTGTTGAGTGAATGCATGATCGACAGCCGCAGAAAAACATACGCTGTGTGCTTACTGTCTGCTAGGCACTGGGCTGAGCCTTTATACGCACTCCTTCCCTCAGTTCAACAGCTTAATTTCTTCAAGGAATTCTGATTACCCCCACTTTACAGATGATGCAATGGAGGCTTGGAATGGTCAGTCCCACAAGTGATAATACTATTCCCATCCCAGCCCATCTGACTTAAATCACTATTTGCAAGATACAGGAGAAGCGGAAGAGTGAATCACATATATATTACCCTGAAGGATAAGGAAAATGTTCTAACCAAGAGCCAGTTCAATAAAGGAAACAGCCTCCCTTTCCCAGAAAGCCAGTACAATGGCGATGAATTCTCATTTGTGTCCAATGCAGGGCAGTGTTGAGGAAGGGGTGGTAGGCAGGTCATCCGCACGTGTTCATGGACATCCAGTAAGCCTTGCGCTGGTAACCTCATGGAAGTGGGGCGTTTTGTCATTTGTCTTTGCTGCATTTCAAGGTGCATTATTAAAGAAACCATCTCAGGGGAAACTGGTGATCTCGGTGGGGAGCCCTCGTCTCTGTTGGCGTGCCTGGATTCTGCTCTGGGTGTGCGAGTCGTCACCTCTGCCTGTTTCATGGGCTGGATTAAGAAGCGACACTTAATAAAGGCTTCTCCAATTCGGCCCTTTCCATTTGCACTTTTGGCACATTTGCTTTGAGTTTCCGGCTTTGATGTTGGCTCTTGTTCAGCAGGCTCTGGGCTTTGGGGGGTGTAAGCTGTAGCAAGCAGGAGGAAAGCTTTGTGTTTGAACTGGCACAGTGACTGATTAACCCTTTCTGTAACTTATCTGGNTAAAGGCTTCTCCAATTCGGCCCTTTCCATTTGCACTTTTGGCACATTTGCTTTGAGTTTCCGGCTTTGATGTTGGCTCTTGTTCAGCAGGCTCTGGGCTTTGGGGGGTGTAAGCTGTAGCAAGCAGGAGGAAAGCTTTGTGTTTGAACTGGCACAGTGACTGATTAACCCTTTCTGTAACTTATCTGGTGAAAAGGAGACTACTCGGCCAAGTAGGCTCCAGATGGCCAGAGGATGCAGGCTGTACGTTCTGAGATACTGATTTTGGCGGTTGTAACACCCTAGAACAAACTGAGTCTGACATGTAGTCATACTAATACACGGACCCTGGGAAGATTAAGTGTTGAGGGTGGCTCAAGAAGTTTGCAAGTTGGTATTTCATTCTTTGAGCAAATTTTAATCTCAGAATGGCCCTTGTCCCTGCATGGAAAACAATCCAAACAGAAGGGACAAAAATAAACTAAAAATAAAGTGTGTTTCCAACTTATTTTGGTCTTGATCTTTTGTTTCGTATTTTGTAAACTCCACTGTCAACTACCAAGCTTTAGGTACAGCTGGGTAGCAGCAGGGTAAGAAAAAGAAAAAAAGGAAGAAAGGGAGGGAGAGAGGGAGGGAGAGAGGCAGGAAACTACAGGACTAATGATCGATAACTGACCTCCTAAAGCAGCTTATAAATACAGCCCTGTTGCATCAACATTCAGTGAGTGGAGCAACCTTTTCATTTTCATTTCTGGAACATCCCTTAATATTTTAAAGCAAGAGATGCTTGCTGTCCTTCTCCACTTATTCCATTATTCCAGACAAACTTCTGTTGGGGAAAAGTCAAAATAAGCCAGCTCTGTTCTCTTGTTTAAGTGAAAATGGAGTGTTTGCAAACATGTTTTTAATCAGACTTTTACATTTGTACTTAATTATTTATTTAGCCATTTACTAAACATGCTGCTAGTTCTTTCAAGGAAGGGAAAACACTCTGTGAAACACGACTCAATTCTCTCTGGGGCTCTACCCACGGGTCCAGCCTTTACAGTTACTATTTCTGACGGCGGGAGGCTTGGTCGCCCGCCATCAGGAGTCCAATGTGTGATTTCAGGACAGATGACAGCATCTGAACAAGCTCCTCACACAACCTCAGAAACCAAACCAAAAATCAGAACAAATACGTCCTCCCCCATTTCCTAAGTATGTTTGTAGTGGGAAAGGGATGCCAATGCACAGAAAGGTTCAATATTGATTTGAGCATGTTGAAGAAAAAAAAAATCCAGTAAGACAAGGCACCCATGATTAACATAGCTCAAGTCATGTCATTCAAAGCACCTTCAGACTCAGTTATCAGATATGTGAGTTTTTAGCCACTCATCAATTTCTCTGAGTAGCGCCATAGAGAAACTGTCATATACATTAGGTCTGGGAAAACTAGCTTTGATGCTGTTAGAATGGGACCGGTCAGTCTGTGGATGTAAGCTTCCTTTCTTCCAGTGCACACCCAGGACCAACATCACTAACCAATTATAGCACTGTTTTCCACTGAGCCCATAAGGCCTTTGAGTCTCATCTGAATGAAGTGCTGAGTAGCCAGTCCTTCAGCATGGGACTTGTCGTCACTGTGGACACTGACTAGGGCTCTGTCTCCAGGTGACACAAGTCTCCTGCAGTTTTGACAGCTACCATTGCAAGTCCCTCCTGGCATTTGCATCCTTGTAATTCCCTCACTGTGAGTGTGGGCTAGACTTAGCCATTCACTTCTGGTGAACAACATATGCAAAAGTGATGATGGGATGTCACTCTTCAGGAGGTTACAGAAGACTGACTCTCCTCTCGTCAGGACTCACTCTTGCCCTCTCTGAAGAAACCAGCTACCACATTGTGAGCTGCTCCATGGAGAGCCCACAGGGCAAGGACTTGAGTAGAGCCTCTAGTTAGTATAGCTTGGGAGGAACTAAGGCCCTCAGTCCAAAAGAAAGCCAGTGACTCAACACTGCCAACAGCCACGTGAGTGATCCTGAAAGAAGGGGGCCATCCCCCAGCCAGGCTTTAAGATGACCACGACCCTGGTAAGTATCCTCCCTGCAGCCTTGAGAGAGACCCTGAGTCAGAGGACTTCCAACTCATAGCAGCTATGAGATAATAAATAGCATTGCTTAAGGGCACTAAGGATTGGGATAATTTGTTACATAGCAATAGACAGCTAACATAGTAAGGTTTTCGCAGACTCTGTGAAAGTGAGGATGCAGGGTTAAAGAAGAAAAAGGAACCCGTCTCTGAAAAGGAATTCAAATTTCCTCTGGCAGGAAAAACTAAATTAAGTCNCACCCTTAACTCTATATATGTTTGAATTGGGTTTCTGTAACTTATAATAGAAATTATCCAGAATAATGCAACAGGAAAGATGTGAAAAAGTAGGAATTTGAAAAAGCTGGCACTTCATAAAGTTGGCTTTGAGGTGAGCCTGGATTAGCAGGAGGAAAGGGTCACAAAGAGGTTGTTATGTTACCTGGAGACAACTCAGATACCAAAAGGGGTCATCATTACTGCTATGAGTTTTGTAGGTGATTCTCAGTCTGCTTGGATTCCCATGAGAAAATGAGCCAAAATATTAATAAAGTTCATATTCAGCAAATATCTATTCTGTACTGGCTACGTGTTAGGAACTGTTTGGGGGTGGTGCTGAGGAGAAGGAGAAAACAAGACATCCATGCTCAGGGGGTATAGAAAAGTCTAGTCTCTTTCAGGGAGATAGATCATAAAAAAAATCAAAGTCTATCAGTGTGTCTATCAGTGTAGGATAATGCTGGTGGTGATAAGCTCCAGGAGAGACAAAGCATGAAACAGCTGAATAGAGATGATGGGGACTAAGGAGGATGGGTACCATTTAGATACAGTGGCCAGGGAAGAACTTGAGATTGAGAAAGGGAACATAGGTATGACTTAAACACGGGGTGACTTGTGCAGGTATCTGGCGAAAGGTCTTCCAGGTACAAGGAAGGGTGACTACCAAGGCCTTCAGTTGGAATGGAATATTTGGTATGTTTTAGGTCAATAAGAGGGCCAGGGTGTCAGGGAGATGTGAGAAAGAGGAAGAGGAAAGACTATGATGTCAGGGAGACGTCAGATCACACAGTGTCTTGAAGGGCATTGTAAGAATGCTAGCTTTTATTTTTTAATTCAACTATAGTTGATTTTAGAACATGTTGGTTTCTGGTGTACAGTAAAGTGATTCAGTATTTCGTATTCTTTGCCATCATGGTATATTACAGGACATTGTATATAGTTTCCTGTGCTACAGTATCGGATGTTGTTGTTTATCTATTTATATATAGTAGTATGTATTTGCTAATCCAAAACTCTTAATCTATCCCTCCCCTGCCCCCTTCCCCCTTTGGTAACTGTAAGTTTGTTTACTATGCCATTAATCTTTTGGTTTATAAATAAGTTCGTTTTTGTCGTATTTTGGATTATGCATCTAAGTGACATCATATGGTATTTGTCTTTTCTCGTTCTGACTTATGTTACCTAGTACGATCATCTCTAGCTGTATCCATGTTGCTGCAAATGATATGATCACATTCTTTTCATTGCCGAGTAGTAATCCACCATATATATGTATCACTTCTCCTGTATCTATTCATCTGCCGATGGACACTTAGGTTGCTTCTGTATCTTAGCTATTGTGAATGGTGCTACTATGAACACCGGGGTGCAGAGATCTTTTTGAGTTGGAGTTTTCTCTGGATATGTGGCCAGGAGTGGGACCGCTGGATCAAGATGTGAGCTTTCACATAAGAGTAATGGGCAATCAGAGGAGTGCCATGATCTGTGAGGCTCTCTCTCGCTGCTCTGCTGAGAGTAAACTTGCAGTGAACAGGGGTGGAACAGAAGACCTATTTAGAGGCTACTGCAGAAGTTCTAGCAAGAACTGATGGTGGTTAACAGTTGGGCTTGGATTCTGGATATATTTTTGAAGATAGAACCTCTAAGATTTGCAGACTCATGGACTATAGCACGTGAGATAAAGTACGGTCGTCTAGGAGGAGGAGATGGAAAGCTTGGGCTGTCTTTAACCAAGCTGAGGAAGGCTGGGGGCGAGAGTTGACATGGCACCTCTCATGTACGATGCCTGATAGACACACGAGTGATACATCAGATATGTGGTTGGATGTATGAACCTTGAGTGCTGGGGAGAGGCTGGGTTGGAGACGCATGTTTGGGAGACACAGCAGACAGACCTGTTTAAAACTGAGATGATGAGGTCACCTAAGAGGTGAGTGTAGACAAGACCCAGAAGATATTCAATCAGTCCTAAGATACTCCGTCGCTTAAAAGTCAGGAAGAGGAGGAGCTTGCTGGAAAAGAAACTGAGGTGAAAAGTTTGAGCCACAGGGCTTTGCTGTTGATGTTCAGTCGCTAAGTCATGACTGATTCTTTGCGACCCCATGGACTGCAGCATGTCAGGCTTCCCTATCCTTCACTATCTCCCAGAGTTTTCTCAAACTCCTGTCCACTGAGTCAGGGATGCTATCCAATCATCTCATCATCTGCTACCCTCTTCTTCTCGTGCCCTCAATGCTTTGTAGCATCCGGATCTTTTCAGACCAGGTATCGAGCAAAAGCAGGACTTTTTCTGCTTCTGCTGTTCTCTGCTTTACCCAGTATCACTTCTCTTTCACTTTGTACAGTACTTTTTCATAAAGTAGTAGGACAGCTGGAGTCTAACTACACAGACGCACTATAGTACAGTGTTCTTGCTCAGAGAAAAATCAAGGCATAGGAACTGGCCTTAAAGAAGAAACAGAGTCTCTACTGCAATGAACAGTGAGTGCAGGATGAAGGACAGATACTGGGGAAGTGAGGCAAGTTTCAAGGAATCTGCTGGGTATTAGGTTCACATGAGAAGTCAAAACTACGAAGGCAGACAAAGCTGAAATGAGCAGCTACCTGGTAGGGGGAAATAATGGGCAAGACAAATATTAGATAAGGGTTCAGTAGGTTCGAGACCTTGACACAGAAGGTGGGAGGTCCAAGTCTGGTACCCGGTGAATACCCAGACCATGGGTTTCAGTGCCAGCTTATTGTTAAAACTTTTTTAATGGCTTGAACACCTTTTATTATGCATTTTGGGAACTCCTTGCCCCCGTGGAACTGGCAAAATGTAAAACTTGACTGTATCACTCATTCACTTACAATATCACTTTTCTCACATACATACAGGGACAAAGGCCAATGTAAATAATAAAAACAGCAGCAAGTAACACGTCAAAGTGTCTTCCATGTGTCAGGCACTGGTCTAATGCCTCATTTTTCACTTATCTTCCCATTTTACAGATGAAGACATGGAAACTAGGCAATTGCATGGTGCGCCTAAATTCCCACAGCTAGTGAGTCGGAAAAATACAATTCACACCTAGAGCTTTGTGAGACTGTTCTGGCATTATCAGAGGTGTGTGGGGTGAGAGCTAAGTAAGTGTCAGGTGAACTGGGCTTGGACGACCGTGGATTTAAATGAAAGCCTGTGTGACCACGGGGACCAAAGTAGGCGTTGAGCCCAAGTGATGGCAATGGATCCTCTGAAACACAACCCATGAATGTGTACCAAGGTCTGTCACCTTGGACCAGAGTATCTGCTGAGCAAATAAGTGCCCTGATGGTTGCAATAAGGCTAGTAAATGGGATATGATGCTCCTTTGGACCCAGGGTCTGTGATCCACAGCCCAATGGCCAGGAGTTAGGCACATCCTCATGTGTGCCTTTAGCACCTTCTTAGAACATTTCAGTAGCGAGATGTCCTCCCCCTATGTTACAGATGGAGAATCTAAGACTCATGGGAGGGACCTACACCGGTTTATCCTGGAGGGAAAAGGAGACCACCAGTTCTCTCTCATACTCCTGGGGAGAAGGTATTCTTTCCTGTCTCCAAACCCCATGTGTCTTTTCTTGCCACTTCACTCTTCTTTGTAACAGCTTTGCCTCCTCTACCCCAATCCTACCAAAACAGTTCTGGGGAACTACGAGTAACATAGACCAATCATTCTTTCTTCCCCTTCTGTTTCCTCTCCTCTCGGAGTCTCTTCAGCGCATTTGAAACTGTGTCTTCATTCCCTTCCCCCAAAGTGAAAGTTACTGTCTTTTGGTTAACTCAGATCTGCAGGGATAAATTCTTAGGAAAACCATGTGCTTTTTATTAGTATGTTGTTTATTCATGGACTTGAAACACGTTTATATTGGTGGGCTATTCATGGAATAAAACATTCAGATAAAAAAATAATAACAGAGAGTTTGGTAGTCATCTTGAGGAAACAAAGACAAGCCTCCTATAGAGAAGCATGTTTAACTCTCCCTGTCTCATTTCCTCATGTGGGAACCCTGTTGACCACCACCATGGCTGACAACCATCCCAGCCTTCTTCACGTGAAATTCATCATCACAGTAGAGATCTGGTCCTTGTCGCTATCAGCACAAAGGAAGCAAGGGGCCCAGAGCTTACTGGAATCTCATGTAAAGTAAATAAAGTCAGTGCCTCTAGGTACCCGCCTTCAACTTTCCATTTCAAACTCCACAGTGGGGACATATGTTTTATGGAGGGTGAAAGGGGAGGAACTATGACGTATTAGTTCTAATATCTACTGTGAGCAGACACTCGGGGGCCTTGCTACTCAAAGTGTGGTCTGGGGACCAGTAGCAGTATTGGCTTCTTGGGAATGTGTCAGAAACGCACAATCTCAGACTCCACCCCAGCCCTACTCAGTTAGAATCTACATTTTCACAAGGTATCTGGGGAAACTTTCCTACATATTAAAGTTTGAACAGTACTGCATAGCAGTACCAGGTATTTTATTTATGCACTTCATACATTTCAGGCACGTGTATTTATGACCGTGAAAGTGAAGTGTTAGTCTCTCAGGTCTGTCTCTTTGTGACCCCATGGTCTGCAGCCTACCAGTCTCCTCTGTCCATGGAATTCTCCAAGCAGAAATACTGGAGTGGGTTGCCATTTCCTTCTCCAAGGAATCTTCCCTACCCAGGGATCAAACCTGGGTCTCCCACATTGCAGGCAGACTCTTTACCAACTGAGCCATCGGGAAAGCTTGTATTTAAGTCCACGTTACTTAAATGAGAAAACAAGAGATCATGATAGTTAAGGAGCTGGGCCAAATTCTTGGCTAGTTTGTGTTAGAACCAATATTTGAATCCTGTTGTGTCTGATTTCGAAGCTTGCCTATCTTCTACTGTCTCATGTTACCTTCATTTTTTTCCCTAAAGGTTAGGTTGCAGTGAGCAGCTCTCATTTCAATGAGAAGAAACATGAGACTTGAATTTGCACACGAAGAGACTTAGGGAAGCAAGAATTAGAGGTCCCAATAATGGTGGACCAAGGGAAGCACTGGACAAGTCAAACAAACAGGCTCTCAGAGGTTGAGAAGGGCGCGGCCTGAGGATCTGGGCTACTCTCTTGATGTGCTCAGGCCAGGGTAGTATGGCCTGGAAATACATCTGCACGTGTTTGAGCCTTGCATCCATGTTTGGCTTTTTCCTCCTCCCCTGCATGCGAATCAGTGGTAGAAAAATCAGCAAAATTTCCCCAAGTTATCTAAATTAAAGCTGATAAAGAACGACCTTGAGGGCTTAATTCATTCCACGGATGGGCATTATTTGGCATACATAATGTTGGTCCAGAAAATGTTGTAAATTGTTCCTAAAATGTCAACACATTTAAAAGTATAAGAAAGTATCATATACATACAGAAATTTGCATATATAATTGTCCATCTCCATAAATCTTCACAAAGGCCACATCTGTGTAACTAGCACCAAGATCAAGAAACAGAACCAGAATCCCCAAATCCTACTTTGTACTTTGTATATAAGCACTGTCACTATCCTGATTTCTAATTATATTGATTACTTGTCAATATTAAAAAAAAAAATTAGAAGATGTAACAGAAAAATTTGATGTCTGGCTCCTCTTGAAAACTTGAAGCATTAGCAACACCAGGCTTATGTTCTCACAGAGCAACAATCAGCTGGGCTTGAGAAAGGATTACTCTCTTTAGTAAGGCATGCCCTTTCCAATCTGCCACAGTCCCCATCACTCCCTACTATCTAGTACTTAGAGCTAGTGGCAGTGGTCTTTAAAAGAGAGTTAAGTAAAAACTTTTCTGATATTCTCTTGCCTCCCTAATTTACATTATATTCATGTTATATGTTAAGATCCCCTGGAGAAGGAAATGGCAACCCACTCCAGTATCCTTGCCTGGAAAATCCCACAGACAGAGGAGCCTGGAAGGCTACAGTCCAAGGAGTCGCAAAGAGTCGGACACAACTAAACGAATTCACTTTCCCTTTTTACATTATATGTCTGGCCCCTATAGGCATTTGAGTTTGAAATTCCTGATCTAAACTTGAGGATTCTTCATATAACTGTGAACCACAGAGGATATCTGAAAACCTTCTTAAGAACAGATGTTACAGCAGTTCTTTCTTATCGCCACAGTCTGGTTATAGATATGCTAAGTAAGCAGTTAAATATACTTCTCAAAGTTAGTGGAAAGGAAAGCAGATTCAACTTCTTCACAGATCAGCTTCCTTTTCCCCTGTCAGGTGCTGATAGGTGTTTCTGCAGGGTGCTGGGGTGTGGAACCAACAGTCCCAGGAAGGAAGCTGGGCCTATGGCCTGGTGCATGGGAATGGCCACATCCAGACGTGAGTTCTGAGACTATTCTTCTGCGTGATGAAATAGTCATCCATTCTTGCTTAATGTGACCCAATCTGTAAACAGGAGAAAAAATGTTCTCTTGGAACAGGTGTTTTCCAGAAGGCTTCAAGAGAAAAGAAAGTCAACCAGGGGCTGGGCCGAAGTCTTCTAGATGAGGAGAGAACAAAAAACCAACAGAATTATGTCATTTTCAAGCTGGAGGGTAGGCTCTAAGGACGGCAAAGGCAAGCTAGGATGAACTTACAGCCCCTTTCTTAAGGCCCTACATTCACTGTGGTGGGAAGCCCTGTCAGATCTCAAGGAAAACACTTTGATTCAATGAATTCCATGAAAAGAAGACATTCTCTGTCAGGAACATAGGTATGAAATGATCCTCCGTGGTACTACAGATTGAAAATAAGTTTAAGAGACACTCTGACAAATGATTCTAGACTAATAGAGGAAAGTTACAGGCCAAAGTTTTCAGCCTTGAGGTTGATGTCAGTGAGGAGAGACTTGACCGCCCTAAAGTCCCAGGTACTAAGAGGGGCTGGATCATCTTTAAACGGTGTTGGAAAAACTCCACATGCAAAAGGAAAAAATTGGATTGTTATTTTACACTCTACACAAGAACCAACTAAAAATGGATAAACTATTTAAATATAAGACTTGGAACTGCAGCACTACTAGAAGGAAACATAAGGGACAAGCTTTATGATGTCAATCTTGGCAATAATTTCTTGGATAAGACACCAGAAGCTCAGGGAACAAAAGCAAAAATAGACATGTAAGATGACATCGAAATAGAAAGCCTGATGGAGATAAGTAAAGTGAAAAAGCAAAGGGAACAATTAACAGTGTATAGGCAACATATTGGAGAGGAGAAAACATTTGCAAACCTCCTATCTGATGAGTTAGTATATAAAACATATAAGGAGCTCAAACAATCTGATTAAAAAAATGAGCGCAGACATGATTGACACTTCTCCAAAGAAGACATACAGATGGCCAACACACGAAAAGGTGCTCGGTGTCACTAATCAGGGAAATACAAAGCCAAGGCACAGTGAGCTATCCCCTCACACCTGTTAGGATGACTATTATAAGACAAAAACAAACCCAAAAGATAACAAGTGTTGGCAAGTATATGGAGAAACTGAAGCTCTTGCACACTTGTTAATGGAAATGTCAAATAGTGGAGTCAATGTGGAAAACTGTATGGAGATTCCTCATAAAGTTAAAAATAGAATTACCATATGATCCAATAATCCCACTTCTGGGTACTTGCCCACAAGAATAGAAATCAGGATCCGGAAGATATATTTGCATACTTGTGNAAACTGAAGCTCTTGCACACTTGTTAATGGAAATGTCAAATAGTGGAGTCAATGTGGAAAACTGTATGGAGATTCCTCATAAAGTTAAAAATAGAATTACCATATGATCCAATAATCCCACTTCTGGGTACTTGCCCACAAGAATAGAAATCAGGATCCGGAAGATATATTTGCATACTTGTGTTTGCTGCAGCATTACTCACAAGACATGGACACAACCTAAGTGTCCATTGGTGGATGAATAAAGAAGTCGTGGTGTGTATATATACAAGTGAAGTGAAAGTTGCTCAGTTGGGTCTGACTCTTTGCGACCCCGTGGACTATGGGATTCTCCAGGTCAGAATACTGGAGTGGGAAGCCTTTCCCTTCTCCAGGGGATCTTCCTGACCCAGGAATCAAACCTGGTCTCCTGCTTTGCAAGCAGATTCTTTAGCATCTGAGCAAAGCCCCAAAGGAGCTTATATATACAAAGGGCTATTATCCCCTTGTATATATAAATATATACAAAGGACTATCATCAAGCCTTAAAAAGGAAGGCTACCATTCCATGCACAACGGCATGATTGAATCTTGAGGATGTGATGCTAAATGAAATAAGCCAGTCATAGAAGGACAAATATTACCTTCTGTCACTTTCATGAGGTATATAAAATAATCAAACGCACAGAGTGGAGTGGTGGTTTCCAGAGGCCAGAGGGAGGGGAAATGAGGAGTTGAAACTCAACCAGTATAAAGTTTTAATTATGCAAAATGATTAAATTCTAGAGATCTGTATTGTGACTATGTATGCGCTAAGTCATTTCAATCTGTTTGACTCTCGGTGACCCTACAGGCTGCAGCCCACCAGGCTCCTCTGTCCACTGGATTCTCCAGGCTAGAACACTGGAGTGGGTTGCCATGCCCTCCTCCAAGGGATCTCCTCACCCCAGGGACTGAACCCACATCTCTTAAGCGTCCTGCACTGGCCTGTTCTTTACCACTAGTGCCAAATGCACTGTGCCTACAGTTGACAGTAATACCACCCTGTACACTCTAAAATATCTTAAGAAGGAAAATCTCATGGTATACGTACTTTCCACAACAGAAACAATTGGGGGAGGTGGATATCCCATTCATTCTTAATAAACTTGAAAATAAATCCCTTGGTGGGAAGAGCATGATCTACCCTCAGGCTCTGCAGAATGCCAATACGCTCATCAGTTTGTGTGACGTCATAATGGCAAAGGCCATAATCCATCTTACTCCACTGCTTCTTGTGTGTGTCAAGCTCTTTTCTGGACAGCCAGCTGACTTGGCTCATATAATTTCAAACCTGACCCTGTGAGGTTAAGTATGATGTAAATTCACATTTTACAGATGAGAAAGATGAGGCTCTAAGGACTTGAATTCCGTGTCCAAGTTGACAAGTTTGGGCTCTAAAGCCTGTTGTCCAATGCCAGAACCCTCTGCTTTTCAAAATCACACCCACTGTCTCACCACCTCTAAGGAGAGGGTTTGCAGTTGACCCCTGGTGCCAGCGCCTCTCCCTGAACAGTCTAATTGGGACGATAAAGAGATTAAGTGTCAAGTGGGTGAGCATTTAGCTTGGCTCTGCTCATCCTTTGTCAAATGGCATCACATGGAAAGTATGAGGTGTTGTCACGGGAATAATTGGCCACCTGGGAGGGAGAAGGAGCGCCCTTTGGCTTGTGAAAGTCCAGGAGGGCTCTTCTAGACTCTCCTGGTAACTCTATGAGGAAGTGTCTTGAGTATATTTTCTATTCTAGAAAGATTGCTGCTAAAATGATCCGGGTTAGGAATGTGACCGAGCTCTGGCCCCCTGAGCATTTGGTATGGAAATAAACAGCAGGACTGATTATCTGTATTCAAGCTTAAATAAAACCGTATGAAGAGCCGAGTCCATCCCTCCCCCAACATCCCCACCTCATCTCCTCTGAAAGACTGATGACTTTCGGAACATCTATTACAATGGAGCGTTTTCTTTTCCTTTTTCTTGCTCTCCTCCCCTGAAACGGGGCCCTTTCCTCCCAGCTGTGAGCTGCAAATCAGCAAAACCTCCACTCTCTCCCAGATGTCTGCAGGCTAAAGAAACCCCAAATCTATTTCTGCCAAACCCCCTTCTCCTCAAATTTTAAAAGATTACATTTTCAGAAATGTAATCAGGATAAGTAAGTTTCACTGGCACTTTGTTCATTAAAGCTGTATTTTGAAAGAGGCATTTGATGTCAAGTAAGTTTTCTTTTTCTTCCTCCTCAGTCTTTTCCCCACTCCCACCCCCAAGTCTTTTATCTCCAAACCAGGAAGTCATATTTTGCCAGCCAACTGTGAACTGTAACCACAAAAAGTTGGAGATTGGTTCAAAGCTTAGGACTCAAGAAGCCTGAGTCAGTTTTAAGGTTGGCGGAAGGCATCCTTCACTCATTTTGGGGGAATGTGCGTCCACGGGGGCTGAGGGGGCAGTCCTGTTACTGGTGACATGGTTGGTGGGTTGTTCTCACAGTCTGAGGAATGTGTGAGCAAAAGAGGTTCTGGGAGGTGCTGTGCAGGCAGGAAGGGGCTAGTTTCATTTTCCACTCAGACGCAGTTGTGGAAAGAATCCGGCAGGGACCTCTCCCTCTTTCTGTTGCTCCCTCTCTCTGAGCTCAGCTATAAAAAGGGTCATCACTGCTGCTCTCATGCTGGGGGAAAGAAAAGCTAAGCCGTTCACAAGTGTTCAGGCTAACACCCAAAATTTAGAGGGTGATTTTCTCTCCTTGGTTTCATCTCCTTCTGTCTAAACTTTCTTGCCCCTCATTCTTTATCCTTAAACAATATAGAACAGCTCGAGCTCCTTGAGCAGAACTTGTGTGCTTTTTGTCTTTTTTACAGTCTTTGCACAAGATGGACCTCTTCAGAGACCTTCCTCCTCCCCTCAGGGCTTCCTAAAAGCACCCTGATACTCCTCACACCACCCCTCGTGTGTCATCCTTCATGTCGTGACTTCCATTAAAACTGTTTCTGTAAGTCTTTTTGGACACCACAAGAAAGGGTTCATAACTCTCTTCTGTTTGCTTATTTCACCTCCCTGTTCCATGTATTGGTCTTTGAAAGCAATTTTGAAACTTGATTAACTTCTATGAGCCTGTGTGGTCATCCAGACCAGTATTGTCCAATAGAACTTCCTGCAATGATGGAAATGTTCGCTATCTGCATAAAGTAATACGGTACCTACAAGTCACATAAGGCTATCAAGCACTTGANCCTTTGTTTCAGCCAGGATTTGGGTTGTAAGCAACAGGCTCTAACTACGGTTATCCTAAGGAAGGGGGAATTGAGTAAAGAATATCAGAAACTTACAGATTCAGCTGGAAGCTGCTCACTAGGCTTGAAAAACGGACCAGAATCTAGAGGGCTACAGAGGGCGGGCATCAAAGACCACAGCGACGGCCACATGGCAGGAGCACAGCCTGTCATGAGCTGGACACATTGAAATCTCTCTTCTGGAAAGTGCATCACAAGCAGAGACACATGAAAATGGGTCTCAGCATTGACGCGTCTCATGGCAATACCTATGTGAATAAACTCTCCGTGACTTCTCCAAACCACAGGCTAGAGCTGCCCCGATTCCCATATTCCCCTGTGCATAGCTGCCCATCTCTTCCACGGATTCAGTGAGTCATCCAGTATTCTGCAATAAATGATTTCTCTTAACCAAGAGAAAACCAAGAAAACTTAACCAAGTTTTCTTTCTCAACCCAAGAACTCTAACAGAGACATTAATGATAGTAGATGTGACCCAGGCTTATATTCTGCATAAGAAGGATGAGGGAGAAGATATTTTTAAGCTTTCAGTAAAGTCAGAAGGATCGTGCAGTCCAAGGAGAGGTTCTGAAATAGATTTCTACATTTTGAACCACTGAGATTCAAGTTTTTTTTTTTTTTTAATTTAAGTTCAATTCAGTTCAGTTCAGTCGCTCAGTCATGTCTGACTCTTTGCAACCCCATGAATCGCAGCACGCCAGGCCTCTCTGTCCATCACTAACACCTGGAGTTCACTCAGACTTGCGTCCATTGAGTCAGTAATGCCATCCAGCCATCTCATCCTCTGTTGTCCCCTTCTCCTCCTGCCCCCAATCCCTCCCAGCATCAGAGTCTTTTCCAATGTAAATTTGTAGCTAAAAGCACAGAAGAGAGAATTCTCTACAGTAATGACTTTCAGATCTTTGCACTCAAAAATATCACCTGGAGACCTTAAGAAAACAAACTTCTGGACCCCACCCCAACAAATTCTGACTCGGTAGATTAGGGGTTTGAGCAGTCTCCAGGAAATAGTGAAGTACAGGGAAGCCTGGCATGCTGCAGTCCGTGCGGTCACACAGATTTGGACATGACTTAGTGACTAAACAACAGCAACAAGATGATACAGAAAACTCTTGGACCACATTTGGAGAAGCTCGTTCTAGAGTTCTGAGTAAGAAAAGAGTTTGGCATATTCAAGGCACTGACGCAAGGCTAGTTTTAGAGAATGCTGGGAGGCCTGGTATAAGGATGGAGAGGTAGGCAGAGGGTCAGATCATATAGAACTGTGGAAGCTAGGAAAAAGAATGACATTCTTCTACATGCTAATGGAAACTATTGAAGAACCACTGAAGAACAGTTCATTCTCTACTACAGGAGAACGGACGGCAAAGGACTAGGATGCTCTATCAGCTGGCAAGGCCAAAGATGCTGGTGGTTTAGTCCAGGGTGGTAGCAGAGGAGCAGGAGTCAAGATGTATTTTGGAAGTGAGAATAACAAGTCGTTTGCTGACAGATTCAATGTGTGGAAAAAAGGAGGAGGAATCAAGGATGCTCTCCAGGTTCATGTCTTCAACAAGTGGGTGGAATCTTTTCAAGATACAGTAAGCAAATTCCTATGCGACCAACCACAAGCCAGAATTTTCAGGGATGGTAGTTCACCACTCCCGTTTGTGGCCAACCTTTCAGATTATCCCTCCACCCCAAAGCAGGTACTGCAATTGCCCAATAACCCTTTGGGTGGGTCAGCTCCACCCACCTGACATCTCTAAGTACTTGTACATTTGATGTGGTTTAGAATTATTTTGTCTCTTTTCCAGAGATGATCTCTAAGGTTTTGTTTTTGTGTGTTTGTGTATGTTTGTCTTTCCTTTGGCAGGATACACTGTGATTCTTCAGTTTCAGGGTACAACGAGTTCTTAGACTCCTACAATTCTGGAGGTGTCTGGGCATCTTGGCCAATGAGGACAAGTGGCCTGTCTTCTGGCAAATTTCAGTTATAATTTACCTCTGGACAGAAAGAATCGCAAGAAGAGTTGTCAAACTGTCTTTGATCTTATCTTCTATAACTTCCTGTTGCTCACAAAATAATGTCCTAAGTTCTTACCAAGACCCTGTATCTTCTGGCTCCTACCTACTCCTGCAGGCTCATCTTGGCTACTCTTTCCTCCAATTTCTTTCCACTTTAGCTTCCGTGCTTACACACTCAATGTGCTTTCTCCTGCCTTGGGGCCTTTATGCAAGCTATTCCTATTTGTTGAAAGCCTTTCCCCACTGGTAGACTACCCAACTTCCAACTATCAAGGATCAAGCTTGAGTAAATGGCACTTCCTTGGGGTTACTTTCTATGTCTTCCCCATTCCTTTCCCATGGCCCTAGGTTGAACAGAACTTATTAAATTCTCTTGGACTTCCTTAACAGTATTTTTCAAATTTACCATTATTCAGTCATCTTTAGGTACCTATTTTATTAGTACTTGTCTCCTTAAGTGGATTATAAATGCTGTGAGGACAGGGAATAATACACCTGGCTGATTTCCCTGGGTTTGTCCCCAGACCTGGCATACAGCGTCTTCTCACTAAGTCTTTATTAACTCATTGACTGATTTATTCTTTACCTCTAGGAATCCCAGGGATGGGGGAGCCTGGTGGGCTGCTGTCTATGGGGTCGCACAGAGTCAGACACAACTGAAGCGACTTAGCAGCAGTAGCAGCAGGAATAACTATCATAGACTTTTCACAGTTCAGATTGATTTCAACTCCAAAATCTTGCCCTGGTACTATATGCATTCTAGTGGATTTGGTGAGCAATATAATACGGCTTCCCGAATGAACGCAATGCTGTGTTTGTCTTTTATTTGCAACAATGTCAAACTTAGGTTTCCCTTAAAAACATCTATCTGTGGACAAATGATTTCTTTGTTCTGTTTCTACATTTCCATAGAGGTTTCTCTTCTGTCAAAAATCTCTTCCCCTGACTGCTATTTCTCCCTCCTTTTACTATGATTACCTTTGGGAGTTTATTTTAGATTTTGTCCTACAGTCAAACATCATCAGTTCTCAACTGAGGTCCTCTACTTCAAAAGAAAAAGTAAGAACATTCTCTCCAAGATATCCACCCATTTTGTGGTTGTCTTTCAGTTTCCTAGATTAAAGTTAACTGCCTCTATCTCCAGATTGTAAAACTTCTCTAGCTGGGAGGTTTTCTGCTCTGTGTATTTTTATGACATTTTGTGAGCATTAATGATATGCTACAGCATTTTTGTAGAGTACTGTAACACAGAATTATATATTAGGGAAAAATTAAGGCCATCAAGCCTATAATCAGGCCTTGAGAGAACTGCTGAATATCTCAAATGCGTTTTGTGTTTCTATAAAATTTGGCTTCGCTTTTATATGGGGCTCCAAACAGTTTGTATCTCTCTCATCCTAATGATCACCCCAACTCATGTATTGTGGTTTTCCATGTTGCAGAAGAAATCGGCAAAAGAAATTAATAGATCAAGTCAGACGTGGTAAAGCCAAGAACAGCTTTCCAACTTTCTTAGTCTATTTTTAAAGTGAAGAGAAATACCTTTAGTTACCCAATCTTCCCAAATGGTTGGTTTTGTTGAGATGTAAATATCAACTAATATCCCAAACACAAGACAAAGAAAGAACTAAAAGACACTGATCTGTTAAAAGGCCAGCAAGTGACAAGCACTCTGATGGGCTCTTACATGTTTTCAGTTAATGCTCAACACCATTCCTGAAGAGAGATCATCTCTCATTTGAAAAAAGGTTTATTTATTTAGTTTTGGCAGTGCTAGGCGCTCTTCGCTTTGCAGGCTTTTCTCTAGTTGTGGAGAGCAGGGGCTACTCTCTAGCTGTGGCGCTTGAGCTTTTCACCGCAGTGGGTGCTCTTGTTGTGGGGCACGGGCTCTGGGGCGCACTGGCTTCAGAAATTGCATCACGTGGGCTCAGCAGTTGTGGTTCCTGGGCTCTAGAGCAGAGGCTCAATAGTTGTGGTGCATGGGCTTCGATGCTCCACGGTGTGTGGGATCTTCCTAGATAAGAGCTCGAACCCATATCTCCTGTACTACAGGGGGATTCCTTCCCACCGGACCACCAGAGAAGCTGATGATCTCTTTCTGGAGGTGAGAGAACAGGTTCAGCAATTAGGTAACTTGGTCCAGGTCTTCTGTTTAGAAAACTGTGAGGCTGAGACATAAACCTAAATCTGAATGCATCATCATTTGCATTCTTAGTAAGACATGAATGACTTAGACTGGTTATCTGCCCTCAAGGACCCTACATTCTGGGGGACCTGAAAGAAACCAATTCACTGATGAGAGGATTTACAACATCTCAGATGCTGGGAAAAACATCAAATGAGAACAAGCAAAGCACAGTGATCTAGTGTGGGTTGTGAGGTGGGGGCAGGGAAGGGCTGTTTTACACCGATTTTTAAAAATTACTTTAAATCTTCTTTGTTATGAAAAACATTCAAATACCCAAAGCAGGAAGAATAGTAAAATAAACTTCCATGTAACCCTATTGTTGCTAAGTCGCTTCATTCATGTCCGACTCTGTGCGATCCCATAGAAAGCAGCCCACCAGGCTCCCCCATCCCTGGGATTCTCCAGGCAAGAACACTGGAGTGAGTTGCCATTTCCTTCTCCAATGCATGAAAGTGAAAAATGAAAGTGAAGGCGCTCAGTCATGTCTGACTCTTTGTGACCCCATGGACTACAGCCTACCAGGCTCCTCCGTCCACGGGATTTTCCAGGTGAGAGTACTGGAGTGGGGTGCCACTGCCTTCTCCATGTAACCGTAGCCCTCTTCAACAATGAGCGATCTTATTTCCTGTCTTTGCCAACTCTGCCTGATTACTTCATTTATAAATATTTCATGATGTTATTTCCAAAATATAACTAGCCGTTGTTGTCTTATTATGCAGAAGCAGGCTGCCATTATTATATCTGAGAGAAGGTAATCATTTGTGATATGGGTTTAGATTTTTGGTTTGAGGGAAAGCCTATTGGAGGAGCCACAACGTGATGAGATCCAGGTGTGAAAAGGAGCCAGCCCTAAGAAGATATGGGGATAGCACTAAACTTTTGTTTGTTTTCAACTTTTTAATAAACTTAAATTTAGCTAGGGAAAAATGATTCCTCGAAATCAATTCTTGATGTTCCTTGTCAAACATGAAGTGTACAGAAAATTTCCTACTCAAGAACAGAAAATCTATGCTCTTGGTATAAGATGTTGGGCTTGTTTCCTTCTTGTTTAGATGACAGATGGGTGTAGCTGAATTAATGAAAGAAGGTGTACTTCCATCAAATGTGTGACGTCAACAAAGATGATGCATAAACAATATTGGATCAAGGGCAACTGTGGTCCCTGAAGCATGTGCTGTGTACAGTCATACAACCAAACTAGCAGCAAGATTTTTCTGCCCCCTTTTGATCCATAGCTGGCCTAGGCTGTAGACGCTGCCACCTCACTTTCTCCTTATTTCTCCTTTGAACGCCCACTTAACTGAATCATTCTGGAACCAAGAGACCAAAATACTCTTTTTAAAAAAATTATATTACCTCCTACAACTTTGAAAAGGATCTCTGTGCTGACTCTGTTCTCTCCCTGGATGAAGACCAGCTCAACACATTTCACTGGCAGTTCCATCCAACGTCTCTGGGTAGGCGTTTCGCCAAGCCCTCCTCTGCCTATTTGAAATTCAAACCCCTTGAATAAGCCTCAGTGCCACCTTTGTCCCAAAACCACAAGCGCCCCAGCCCATGTTGATGTGCCTTGAAATTATAAAGGGACATATTACTGCGGAGGAAGATCAACTGTGTTGAAATAACATCCAGAGTGGTTGTTAAATAAATTCAGGAAAACCAAGACATTCACTGTTAAGTCGAAACTCTGTCCTCAACTCACCTCGCAAGCAAGAAGTGGGTAGAGAAACCACACGCTGGGGGCTAATGCTCTTGAACTATGGACAGATTTTAAGGTCTTCAATGGCTCTTTGCTTAAAAATAACATAGCCTACCAACTTCTAGTAGTCTCTGAACTTCTGTTCCAGGCATCTAAAGAGGTGTACTTAAAGTCTTTAGCTTAAGAAAACTTTAGTTAAAATGGGAGAAACGTGGGTTTGTTTCCTAGTTCTGTGATTTTACGGCTGTGCGTGCTTAGTCGCTCAGTCGTGTGCGACTCTTTGCAACCCCGTGGACTGCCATGCCCTCCTCCAGAGGATCTCCCCAACCCAGGGATCAGACCCGGTTCTCCTGCATTGCAGGTGGATCCTTTACCAACTGAGCCACCAGGGATTTGCTGTATGACCCTGGAAAATCACACAACCATGTGGAACTTTATTCTCCATACCCACAAAAAGGAAACATTCAGATTTGGATTATACAGTTGCTTTGAAGATCAAGTAAGAGGCATGGGGAGATGTTTTAAGGACAAAAAGTTCGATGTCATCTAAGCTTTGAACATCAGAAGTCCTCTGAGGACTGATACAGCTCTCCTTTTTGACTCATTGAGGATTTGTTTGAAACCTGTGGACCTATTTGATTTAAAAGGAATTTATCAGGTACCTACTCTGGCATGGCAACCCACTCTTGTATTCTTGCCTGGAGAATCCCATGGACAGAGGAGCCCGGCAGGCTACAGTTCATGGGATCACAAAGAGTTGGACACAACTGAAGCGACTTAGCATGCATGCATGCGCTCTGCATTTAGGGTGTTTTCCATGTTGCCAAAAATCACTGCAGATGGTGACTGCAGCCATGAAATTAAAAGACGCTTACTCCTTGGAAGGAAAGTTATGACCAACCTAGATAGCATGTTGAAAAGCAGAGACATTACTTTGCCAGCAAAGGTCCGTCTAGTTAAGGCTATGGTTTTTCTAGTGGTCATGTATGGATGTGAGAGTAGGACTGGGAAGAAAGCCGAGTGCCGAAGAATTGATGCTTTTGAACTGTGGTGTTGGAGAAGACTCTTGAGAGTCCCTTGGACTGCGAGGAGATCCAGCCAGTCCATCCTAAAGGAGATCAGTTCTGGGTGTTCTCTGGAAGGACTGATGGATGCTGAAGCTGAAACTTCAATACTTTGGCCCCCTCATGCGAAGAACTTACTCATTGGAAAAGACTCTGATGCTGGGAGGGACTGAGGGCAGGGGGAGGAGGGGACGACCGAGGATGAGATGGCTGGATGGCATCACCAACCCGGTGGACATGAGTTTGGGTGAACTCCGAGAGTTGGTGATGGACAGGGAGGCCTGGCGTGCTGCAATTCATGGGGTCACAAAGAGTCAGACACAACTGAGCAACTGAACTGAACTGAAAGAACTTGTGAGGGTGGTAGGAAGAAACACACACACATGCAGTGATTAAATCACAACACAGCACACCATGCGTCCTCACACAGGGCTAAACTCTGAGTTTGCTTTTTTTACAAAATGGTGGCAACGAGAAGACCCACCACATTCAATTCTTGTGAAGGTTAAAAGAGAGAAAATGGGCAACACAGTGTCTGGCACGCAGAAAGCACCACATATTTTATCTCGTTTTTAANACACCATGCGTCCTCACACAGGGCTAAACTCTGAGTTTGCTTTTTTTACAAAATGGTGGCAACGAGAAGACCCACCACATTCAATTCTTGTGAAGGTTAAAAGAGAGAAAATGGGCAACACAGTGTCTGGCACGCAGAAAGCACCACATATTTTATCTCGTTTTTAAAGTTAAATTTCTCTTCCTCAATAAAGATCACTGATATTTCCCTCTATCAGCTTTAAAAAGTAGATTTTTAAAAATTTATTTTTAATTGGCAGATAATTGCTTTACAATGTTGTGTTGGTTTCTGTTGCACAACACTGTGAATCATTCATAAGTATACATACGTTCCCTCCCTCTTGAACCTCCCTCCCACCCCCCACTTGATTCCAACCCTCTGGATTGTCAGAGAGCACCAAACTGAGCTCCCTGCAAACAGCAAATTCCCACTGGCTATCTGTTTTACATATGGTAATGTCTGTGTTTCAATGCTACTCAAGGAGAGTGGATTTGTGGATTCTTTTTTTTTTTTTCCTGTTTGTAATAGGAGCTATGAAGGTTTCTGAACAGGCGTAACTGTGCCAGATAAACCTGGCAACAGGTGTGGGAGGAAATAAGATGAGGTAAGGCAATAGTTGCTGCTGCTAAGTCACTTCAGTTGTGTCCGACTCTGTGTGACCCCATAAAGCCCACCAGGCTCCCCCGTCCCTGGGATTCTCCAGGCAAGAACACGAGAGTGGGTTGCCATGTCCTTCTCCAATGCACGAAAGTGAAAAGTGAAAGGGAAGTCGCTCAGTCGTGCCCGACTCTTCACGACCCCATGGACTGCAGCCTACCAGGCTCCTCTGCCCATGGGATTCTCCAGGCAATAGCTAGGAGGCTATTAAGATGTTATTATAATGATTTCTAAGAGGGAGGCATGGAAAAATGTGATTGAGAATGAGGGTAAATGGTGGAGTCAGGGTTCAGAGGAGGCAAGAAGAGCCAGGATCAAGAGCTCAGACTTGGTGGTCTCCACTGACCACCCTGTTCTATCAGCTCCTTTCTGTGGATCAGCACAGGCAGCAACATTTGGTCATGGATGGTCTTTCCCACTGAGGAAGGGGCAAGAGGACCACTGCTATTGGCTCACACTTGGCAAACCAATGCGCTCTCTTTCAAGAGGGAGGAGTTAGTTTTACAAAGAAACAGCGTGACTTTTCCAGGAGGAGGAGCTAAGGATGAGCTAAGGAGAGAGGGCAAATACTGCCAGCAATCTCATAATGGAGAAAACCAGGTATTCTCAGCTGCCCGTTCCATGGAGGAACATGGTTTATGATCTCAGCTCATGGGGTAGCAATGAGGTGAAAGGAAGGGGGAATAAGGAGCAGAGAGACTTAGACCCACCTGCAGAATAATGGAATATATGTGTGTGTATATATATATATATATGTGTGTGTGTGTGTGTATATATATATATGTGTATATATATATATATTTCCCCCTTTTTTGAGTAACCACTATGAGCTAGACCACAGTTGAGCGATTTCAAACCCTGAAAGATGATGCTGTGAAAGTGCTGCACTCAATATGCCAACATATTTGGAAACCTCAGCAGTGGCCATAGGACTGGAAAAGGTCAGTTTTCATTCTAATCCCAAAGAAAGGCAATGCCAAAGAATGCTCAAACTATCGCACAATTGCACTCATCTCACATGCTAGGAAAGTAATGCTCAAAATTCTCCAGGCCAGTATTCATTCAGCACTACATGAACCGTGAACTTCCAGATGTTCAAGCTGGTTTTAGAAAAGGCAGAGGAACCAGAGATCAAATTGCCAACATCCGCTGGATCATGGAAA